>OX377619.1:81334273-81934273 GCA_947397865.1 Polietes domitor | reverse complement strand
CTCCAAATTCAATACCGATGGTCATTGGCCAGAAAAAATAACTTCTGCCAAGTTTCATGACAATCGGACGACAATTGCGACCTGTAGAGTGCGAACAAACTTAGATGGACAGCAGACGGACAGACGGACGGACGGACGGACAGACAGACATCGTTAAATCGACTCAGCTGGTGATTCTAAGCCGATCGGTATACTTAAAGGTGGGTCTAGCTCGATTATTTTTTGGTGTTACAAACATTTGGGGCGAAACTAACTTATAATACCCTAGCCCACGAAGTGGTGTAGGGTATAATAAATCTGGACCGATATTACCCACTTTCAGCATAGCTGTTTCTCGTTGGAATATAAGATCTTGTGCCAAATTTAAAGTAAATCTGGTGCAATACGTGGTTTCTAGAGCGGAAAATGTCAAATCGGGAGCGACATTTGTATGGGGGCTATATCTAAATCTGAACCGATTTGCCTCATAGCGTTCGTCCTTGATCCGCAAAACTTACTTGTGCAAATTTTTGTTAAGATCGGATTATAATTGCGACCTGCAATTTGATTACAACAATAGATGGACAGATAGACAGACATTGCTAATCGACTCTGAAAGTGATTCTAAGCTGATCTGTATAATAAACGATGGGTCTAACTCGTTTCCTTTTGGGTGTTACAAACAAATGCACAAAGACATAATACTCTCGTGGAGTGTATAAAAACGTACCTCTTATTTTCCGCGTTTACGTAGACAGACGACTGCAACTACTGATTATCATGATTCTAGCTACAAACGTTTGTAGCCAAATTTAATTCAATTTAGATCCTGCTGCTACGAATATCGGAAGATCTCATTATTATTCGTGTCACCGCAGTCAGAGAAGTGTACACACCGGCAGCCGTTTGGTTGGTATTATTTTTATCCCCATTCACTCCATTATCCGGCTAAAAGTACAAATTTCGAAAAAAAACCTTTTTATTTCGCATCTTCGCAATCAGATGAAAGTACACACCAAATTTCATGATTTCAATTCAGAGTTATTGGTAGGTTCCAATTGTATCCCTTAAAAGTACGAATTTTGAAAAATCCCTCTATTTTACGTATCTCCGCAATTAGATGTTAACTGTTATCGTGCCATTTGTTCCTTTTTTATCCCTTTTGGTACCAGTTCGCCCGCTAAAACGTGTATTTACTTTTTGGTGCCTTTATGCTACAAGAGGAATATACGCAACAAATTTCAAGTGCATATGAAGCAGAAACTAAAACAAGTAAAAACGGCGTTAAGTTCGGTCAGGCCGAACTTTATATACCCTCCACCATGGATTGCATTCCACAGAGGCGGTCGATTTTCGTAGAAGTGCAGTAATATTACAAGAATATATATATTTTATTAACAGCCGAACCAAACAAATGCAAATATTGAAAAAATAATTTTATAAATAAATATAATATTTTTATTATTTCAAACCACGCTTATAAGGTAAGGCTCCCAATAAATTTACATATCGAACATAGTGCAAAATAACCTAACTTCATGATTCAACCAATTTGTTCCGTAAAAGTAAAAAGTACGAATTTAGAAAAATCTTTTTATTTTGTAGATCTATTGTTGGTACCATTTTTATTCCCTTTTTCCTAGTTTACCCCCTTAAGAGTATGACTTTCTAAAATCTCTTTATTTTATGTGTCAACGCAATTAGAGGGATGTATACACAGAATTTCATCATTCAGGCTGTAGTCGTTTAGTTAGTACTATTTTTATCCCTCTGTACCCATTGTATCACTTGAAAGTACGAATTTGAAAAAAACTTTTATTTTTTGTGTCTACGCAGTCAGAGGAATGTACACAACGAATTTCATGACTCCCCTTAACCCTTTTAACCCCAAAAAGTACGAGTTTCGAAAAATCCGTTTATTTTACATGTCTATGCAATCAGAGGAATGTATAGACCGACTTTCGTTATTCTAGGTGCACCCGTTGATTGGTACCATTTTTATCCCTCTATTCCCATTTTACCCCTTAAAGTACGAATTTGGAAAAAATACTTTTATATTATGTATCAACTCAATTAGAGGAATGTGCACACCAAATTTTATGTTTCTAGCTGTTGTCGTTTAATTTGTACTATTTTTATTCCTTTTTGTTCCATTTCACCCCTGCGAATAAAAATCACTTTATGGTTCACGTTTTTGTTATAGGGGGAATGCGCATACTCAATATCAAGTAAGTACAAGCAGACATATTGAAAAAAAAATATTAGGGGATATTATGGGTATTTTTAGTCCTTGTGAGAGAAAAATTTTTCCCTTTTGGGCCTCTTTCGCCCACTTTCAATCCCCACCGATCTGCAACTATAAGACACATTTAGGAGAAATTTGAACCGACTAGCTCATTTCATGCGGAAGCTAGCGTGCTTTCAACAGACAGACGGACATGGCTAATTCGTCTTAGAATTTTACCACGACCCAGAATATATATACTTTATGGGGCTAAATCGTCTTAGAATTTTGACACGACCCAGAATATAAATACTTCCGTTGAATGTTTCAAGGTGTTACAAACGGAATGACAAAGTGAATATACCCCTATACTTGGAGGAGGGTATAAAAAAGGGATTAAAATGGTTTAAGAAATGCTGATGTATTCGTGAAAATCGGTATGAACATTACTCTGACAACGTAGACTTGCAACATAAGTGGACTTTTCGATATTTAAACGTTATTGGGAAAAAATGGTACCAACCAAAGTATTGTAGCTAAAATCTTGAAATTCTGCGTGTACCACGTAAGACCACGTAGACGCACAACATAAATGGAATTTTCAAAATTTGTACTTTTAACGGGTCAGCTGGACAAAACGGGATAAAAATTGTACCAACTAATGTATTACAGCTAACATCTTTAAATGCGATGTGTAAATTCCTCTGACCACTTAGTATTGCAATTCAGAAGGTGTTTTCGAAATTTGTGCTTTTAAGTGGTGAGTGGGACAATTGGGGATACAAACGGCATGTAAATTCCTCTCACAACGTTATCTCGCAACCTTAATGTATTCTTCAAATTTGGGGTGAACGGAAAAAAGGGATAAAAATTGTACCAACTACAGTATTGCACCTGGAATCGTGAAAATCGGCATGTAAATTCCTCTGACGACATAAACACACAAAATTAATTAATTTTTCGAAAATTGTACTTTGCAACTTTGTAGGCCGGTTGCATCTAGAAACATGAGATCGAGAATATATAGGGGTCTGTGGGTGTAGCTGTTTGTTCCAAACTGGGTAGAAAAGCATAAAAACAAGGCACGTGAAAGACATATTCATTGCAGAGACTTTCGCAATGGTGGTGTGTGTTGATTGGATAGTCAACGAGTCAGACCTTTTTTGTTTTATTTTGTTTATATTGGAAACTTCAGTATAAATTATTAATATACATATATGAAACTTTCTCATAAATTAATGAAGTTTCTTCATAAAATCTATGAACATTTTCATAAATCATATTATGAAAAATAATGATTTTTTCAAATGAAGAACTGCGTTTCATAGTTTCTAAGAAATCTTTCATACATTCTACGGCACTTTTCATTGATTTTTGCTTTATGAAACATATTTCATATGTTTTATGAAATGCTTCTTTGACGGCTTTTTAATGAAAATTTTCGCTGAGGTTAAGACAAATTATAAATATTATGAAGATAACTCTTTCAGTGTATATCCAGACATGTAATGAAGTGACCCACTTTCACAATGGGTTCTTATATATAAATCTGTACCGATCTGACCCATTTTTACCCTAGGTGCTTCTAGTTGAAATATAAAGTATTTTGCATGATTTGAAGACGTGGTTTATAGGGCAGAATTTGAATGGGAGCGTGAATGAATAGCGAAAAACGAGACAAATAAAACCGATAACAAATATCTAGCTTTTTCTCGTGCGAAGTAGCAGGTACTGCTTGTATATTATATTTACCGATTTCTTTTGTTCAGTGACTTTTAGTGAATTGACGTAGAATAGGGGGTGTATTTAGCCATTTGCAATAAATGGAACCAAAGAGACCCATATAGTTAAGATCTGGAGGGTTAAAATACAAAAATGTATTTTATATAAAATACTAAAACGTTCCCCGTTGTGATTTAAGTAATATTACTGAAGAAATCCTATACTTAATATATAAGGATGAAAATGCCGTTTTTTTTTAAAAAATGTGCAAAAGTGAAAAATATTGGCATTCCTCTAAAATGACAACCAGACGTTACCCTTAATCCGTTGTCAGAACATTGTTCTTTTAAACTGTGTTCCACAGTACCAAATTTCTATAAACAATAAACAATAGGTCTGTTCTTTTTATACCCTACACCACTTCGTGGTCTAGGGTATTATAAGTTAGTTTCGCGCCAAATGTTTGTAACACCAAGAAATAATCGAGCTAGACCCACCTTTAAGTATACCGATCGGCTTAGAATCACCAGCTGAGTCGATTTAACGATGTCTGTCTGTCCGTCTGTCCGTCCGTCCGTCTGCTGTCCATCTAAGCTTGTTCGCACTCTACAGGTCGCAATTGTTGTCCGATTAACATGAAACTTGGCAGAAGTTATTTTTTCTGGCCAAGGACCATCGGTATTGAATTTGGAGGAAATCGGTTCAGATTTAGATATAGCCCCCATACAAATGTCGGTCCCGATTTGACATTTTCCGCTCTAGAACAATATGTGGTTTCTATTTCTTTAAATTTGGTACAGCATCTTATAATCCAACTAGAAACACCTATGCCGAAATTGGGTAAGATCGGTTCAGATTTAGATAGAGCCCCCATACAAATGTCGCTCCCGATTTGACATTTTCCGCTCTAGAAACGACATATTGTACCCGATCTTCTTTAAATTTTGCAGAACATCTTATAATCGAACTAGAAACACGTATCCAAAAATTGGGTAAGATCGGTTCAGATTTAGATATAGCCCCCATACAAATGTCGCTCCCGATTTGACATTTTCCGCTCTAGAAACGACATATTGTACTCGGTTTTCTTTAAATTTTGCAGAACATCTTATAATCCAACTAGAAACACGTATGCAAAAATTGGGTAAGATCGGTTCAGATTTAGATATAGCCCTCATACAAATGTCGCTCCCGATTTGACATTTTCCGCTCTAGAAACGACATATTGTACTCGGTTTTCACGTATGCAAAAATTGGGTAAGATCGGTTCAGTTTTAGATATAGCCCCCATACAAATGTCGCTCCCGAATTCACTTTTTCCGCTTTAGAAACCACATATTGTACCCGATTTTCTTTAAAATTGGCACAACATTTTATAATCGAACTAGAAACACCTATGCTGAAAGTGGGTATGATCGGTTCAGATTTAGATATAGCCCCCATACAAATGTCGCTCCCGATTTGACTTTTTCCGCTCTAAAATCCACATATTGTACCCTTTTTTCTTTAAAATTGGCACAACATCTTATAATCCAACTAAAAAACAATGGTGAAACTGGGTAAGATCGGTTCAGATTTAGATATAGCCCTCATACAAATGTTGCTCCCGAATGTTTAACCGATTTTGGCCCAATTTTACATATTATATTTCACCAATAAACATACATGGTGAAAGCGGGTCACATCGTTCCAGGTTTCAATATACCCACATACAAATGTCCTTTCCGATTTAACATTTTTTTGTCAAACACATACATTTACAGGATGCAAAAATCCTTCCCGATTTCAATTTTTACCGAATTGAATTGCAATGAGAATTGTTTGGGTGATGCCCATATGTCCATACTTTGGTATACTACTGTATAATTTGTATTTGTCTGTCGGACAAATTACCATATTCGTTATATTTGACTAAAGATGAATTTATAGCATATAAATTATATTCATATAATTTGTATTAACTACATAAAATTGCCCCCATGAAATACCTGGGTTTAGTAATCAAAGCGAGGTACATACACAGGGAGTGGTGTAGGGTATTATATAGTCGGCCCCGCCCGACTTTAGCCTTTCCTTACTTGTTATATATAGTAAAGGAATTTCCGTCAAAATGTAACGTCTGTTACAATTTAAATATTTTGGTTAATTTCCAATGACAAGTTGTGTTTCTCTATGAAAATCACTGAAAAAAATCATCATCATCCAAATAAAAATAGGAATGTGTTTTATAATGTCTGCAAAGTCTAAAACCTGTTCTATTATTTCTGACAAAAAATTTTCAGAAGCCCAGATGGGTAAAATTTATACATGCGCACTTGTACCCTAGAATTATTGATTTTTGCGATAACTGCTCCGATTTTTGCAGCTGACAAAATATATACTTTGCGATAGACGGATATGAAATCCGGTTTAACGGTTTCCAATTAACATCCAACGATAACAAGAACACCAACTGAGCGGTGAGTGAAATGGGGGAGTCCAAAAATGATAGCATTACGCAACCAGCAAAAAATAATCGCAAGGAAAACCCAACATCAGCAGCTCTGAGAGTTCCCAAACCGCTGGCAAAAGTAACCATACCGAGGCCAACCAAATCCAAATGCCCTTGGCTAATGTGCACTTGAGCATTGGCCGGATTCATCCATGAAAAACCAAAAAGAACACCACCGCGACCAAGCAACCAAAAGTGAAACGTTAAGATGCGCTTGGATGTTCACTTCTTGCTAGTTTTTTTGTCGTTGTCGGGGCAATAGGAAAAAAGAAAAGAGGAAATCTATATGAGTATAATGCTTACATTTAAAGTGCAACCTGGGAGAATGCTCGTACAAATATACCTTATTATAAACTGTTGCACTTGTTGTACATTCTGTAGCCTTAGCAATTTGTACCAATGGATAAGAAGAAGAGAAAAAGAAGACATTGAGGAGTATTCGTTGTCAGGCTAAGGCGAACGGATTGCGCTGTAATTCGCCTTTGTTTGAACAGCTGCTGATCGACCCGAGAGAGCTGCATTCCTGGGCTGTTGGGAAGGAATTATACTCTTGCTGTTAGAATCATAATGCTAGGAATTGAAGAGGGAGCTGGGGTTGAAAATAATTGTTCGGTATGGATTAAGGTAATAGTCTTAACATGCCTTACTAGACTCTAGTTCAGTGATGCACACATTCTTTCACATAACAATTACATTGAATCTCATATTAATTCTTTAAAAAAATATTGATGGCAAATTATTTTGATTTCGCCAAAATGTCATCTTTCATATCGCCTTACAAGGACTAAGAGAAAAATTACAAAAACTATAAACTTCAAAATTGAAAAATGTTTCTAAACACGAACTCGATCAAAAAATGACAAATCAGTTTTTTATGTTTGGTGTGGCACTTTCAGAATTACTTATGTAGAGCACGCCATCTAACGTTTTTTTTATACCCTCCACCTCAGTGTGTACATTCCTCTAATAGAGTAGATACATAATATAAAAGTACTTTTTCCAAATTAGTACTTTTAAGGGGTAAAATGGGAATATAGGGATAAAAATAGTACCAACCAAACGGCTGTACCTAGAATAATGAAAGTCGGTGTATACATTCCTCTGATTGCGTAGACAAGTAATCCGTGTAGGATTTTTAAAAAATCGTACTTTTTGGGGTTAAAATGGAAAAAGGGGATAAAAATAGTACCAACCAAATGACCGCAGCTAGAGTCATGCAATTCGGAGTATACATTCATCTGACTGCGTAGACACGGAAAATAAACGGATTTTTCGAAATTCGTACTTTTTGGGTTCAAAATAGAAAAAGGTGATAAAAATAGTACCAACCAAATGACCGCAGCTAGAGTCATGAAATTCGGATTATACATTCATTTGACTACGTAGATATGAAAAATAAAAGTTTTTTTTTACCAAATTCGTACTTTCAAGAGATACAATGGGTACGGAGGGATAAAAATGGTACCAACCAAACGGATACATCTGGAATAATGAAATTCGGTATATAGATTCATATGATTGCGCAGACACTTAAAATAAACAGATTTTTCGAAATTCGTACTTTTTGGGGTTAAAATGAAAAAAGGGGACACAAATACTCCGAATTTCATGACACTAGCTGCGAATTTTTCAAAATTCGTACTTTTTGGGGTTAAAATGGAAAAAGGGGATACAAATAGTACCAATCAAATGACCGCAGCTAGAGTCAAGCAATTCGGAGTATACATTCCTCTGACTGTGTAGATTTTTTTTAAAATAAATATTGATTTGAAATAAATAATGGTTTGAAATAATTAAATTATTTTTTCCATATTTGTATTTGTTTTGGTTTGGCTATATTAAAATAATTATATTTTCCTGTAATATTACTGCAGTTATACGAAAACCGACAACCTCTGTGGAATGCAATCCATGGTGGAGGGTATATAACGCCATTTTTACTTGTTTTTTTTTCAACTACTCAACCGTTGGACTATTATTTGTGGGGTGCCCGAGGCAGCCATTTGTATGAAATTATTCTCCATTATTAACCGGAAGGATTGTACTTTCAAATAAAAAAAGAAATTTAAGAAAATATTCAGTAGTTTTTTTATAGCATTCTCAAAAAAAAGTTATTTGGTGGACCCTATATAAACATTTTCATGACCAAGATTCATTTTATTTTGTCGTTCGGTGTCAGACACAGAGTATCAGATGAGCTCTATTTCGCTTGAGAAAGTATCCGAAGAAACTAAAAATCCTATAGCCTACACACACATCTTTCTATCTTCAAAGCAAGGTAAACATCGAACAATCGGTCCATAATTTTATTGTTTTTCCTTATACCTTCGCATAATGTTTTGTAGTATTGACTTTTAAAGAACTTCGCACACCTCATCAACTATGCGTACAAATTTAAAAAGTGTTTTATTTTGTGATTTTTCTCGCAATCTATCCAACGGACCTAAAATCGAAGCAATTGTAGCAAAAATCCAAATTCGCGTTTGCAATTGTATTTATTATAACTTTTTCTATCTGGCTTTCAGAAACTATGGCGCATTACTCCACGATTTTTTTTTAATTATTTTCATTTTTATAAAACCACTATTTTTTCAAGAGAATTGAGTCCCATGTTACCGTGGTCTATAGTTTCAAATAGTTTGTTGCATGATTGTATTTTGTACTTCCAAATAAAAATGCGAACATATGTTATTAAATTTTTTGTAGCTATTTGTCATATTGATAAATCCTCAAGAAATTGCCTTTTAAGGTAAAAATCGTCACTGTGATGAAATTTATGAAATTATAAAATATATGGGAAACATTATATTAATTAAATAATTGCAATAATATGGCCCTATACTCCATATTGGAATGACGGGAATAAATATAATATATAAATATAATTGTAATAATATAATTATAATTTTCTTTATATTTCTTCTGTAACTTTCTATTCGTGTGAGACCCCACGAATTTGTTTTTTTTTTGCAGTTGAAAGCATTTGTTTTTTTGCGGTTGAAAGCCTGCTGGTAAAAAGTGATAAAAATTGAAGGGGGCATTAGTTCATAAAAAACCAGTAAGGAAATGCTAAAGTCGGGTGGTGCCGACTATATTATACCCTACATTACTCCTTGCGTCTATACGTGGTTTTGATTACTAAATACAGGTGTTTTCGTATCAATGGGGCGATTTTATAAATTACTAGCTGGACCCCGCCCGCTGTGCCAGGCAGAAAAACAAACGGTAAAATTAAAATCAGGTTTCATATAGTTTTTTCTTGTGACAGATAATGTATGTACCAGTTATAATCAAGGTACATCCCTGAAATACTAAAGAAATGGATATGTTCCATGGAGAATTTTGAAGAAGAGAACTTTAGTTTACGGCGAGTAAAGAAAGAAATGTCAAAAATCAAAATGATTTTAGGTTGAGTGTGATTCTCCTCCTTTCCATTACCAAAACTTCCCACGTAATAGAACTTACTTAATGGAATACCTGGAATTCGAATGTACTACATTCAAAACATATAGAAAATCAATAAAATTGTTCACTAATCAAACAACATAAAAATTGAAAAAAATTTATTTAATTTCCATTTTCTTGACTTATGTAAGTCGGCTTTTGACTAATGAATATTCTTCTTTTTTTGTAACCTTTCTTTACTATTTTGCTAAGAAAAAGCAAAGAAAACATGTAATTTTACAAAATTCAAATCAAAAATGACCCATCTTTAAAATACAGCCTATTTGTATATTGTCTAAGCAGGTTACAAGTAAATTAACTCACACAACAATATAGGAATCTCGGTGTCGATTATACTCAAAAAAAGGTTTTAATTTCGTATGGGAAGGGTCACGGCCACTTTCCGCCCATCTTTGCACAACTATTTACACTGGATCTACTCATACCAAATGTAAGCACTCTAGGCATCATAGAACTGACAATATTCGATAATAGGTTTTAACTTCGTATGGGAGGTGCCATGCCCACTTTTCCAATATCGCCCATTTTTGTCACAACTACGCATATTGATGCTGGATGCACTCACACAAAATTGCAGTATAGCATCTGTCATAGTACTGAATATATTCGATAACATGTTTTACCTCGTATGAAATTATAAAAAGTTGAATCATGTAGAATATATATATATATATATATATAAAGTCTTTGGGTGATATGATCTAATACATGACTTGATTAAGATATGATGTAATATGAAAAGTTGTAAAGCGGTAATAATGACAAGTAAGGAATTCCGACTCCACTATTTGTATGGGAGCTGTATATTAATCTGAACCGATCTCATCCACTTTTGCCACAGACGTTCCTAGTGTAAATATAAGATGTTCTGCCAAATTTGAAGAAAATCGATTAAGGTATGTGGTTTCTACAGAGGTTAACCTCAAATAGGATGTTTCTAGTTAAAATATGAGCTGTTGTACCTAATTTGATCAAAATCGGTTAAATTATGTGGTTTCTAGAGCAAAAAAGTCAAATCGGGAACGACATTTGTATGGGAGCTATATATTAATCTGAACCGATTTAACTCGTTTTCACCAGAAATGTCTCTAGTTGAAATATAAGGTGTTACGCCAATTTCAAGAAAATCTGTTAAAATTTACATTTTCTATGAAAATGTTAAATACGGAGCGAAATATGTATGGTGGCTACATCTAAATCTGATCCGATTTGACCCATTTTTATCACAGATGTTTGTAACTTATATATAAGGTGTTGCGCAAAATTTTATAAAAATCCCTTCAATTATGTGGCTTCTAGAGCAGAAAAAGTCAAATCGGGAGCAACATTTGTAAGGGGGTTGTATCTAAATCTGTACCGAATTGCTTCAAATTAAATAGTGTCCGTCTTCGGCGTGCAGAAATCGTTTTTGTCAAGCTTCGTTAGAATCGCACAATAATTGCGACCTGTATCGTGATTACAAGAATAGATGGACAGACAGACAGACGGACATGGCTAAATCGATTCAAAAAGTGATTCTCGATCGGTATAATAAACGATGAGTCTATCTCGCCTCCTTTTGTGTGTTACAAACAAATGTACAAGGACATTATAGCCTGTGATGTACGGTTTACAAATTGGATGGTCAGTTGTGCCCATATGGTCAAATTTTACGTTAGGTATTCCGCGAGTAAATGTAATATGTTCTGGAAATTTTGATCCAGATCCGATGACAAAAGCAGATTTTACTTTCAACGTAGGTATTCTTAGTTGAATAAAATGATCTGCGAAATTTGATAAACTTCTGATGAAAATTTTTGTTCTAGAGCGGTAAAAGTAAAAATGGTGGCCATTTGTATGGGGCTATACCAAAACGTGGACCTATATAGTTGACTTAGTAGGTGTTTCTAAATGAAATATAACATGATGTGGGAAATATGATCAAGATCCTATTTAAAATGTGCATTTTAAATCAGTAGTAGTGGACCCATGTGGTCCACTTTCCCGTTAGCTGTTTCTAGTTCAAAATGAACACGACCCTGAAAATTTTATCATGATCCAATGTTAAATGTGTATTCTGGAGCAGTAATAGTGTAAATTATAGGAATATTTGTATGGAGACTACATCTAAATATGAACCGATTTCCTCCAAATTCAATACCGATCGTTCACTTTCAATTCAGCTGTTAATAGTTCAGATATAACATGACCCTCAAATTGTTATCGAGATACAAAGTAAAATGTGTATTCTACAAAAATCAATAGATATGTCTTTGGCCCAAAAAAGCTTACCTCTGCCAAATTTCGTTTGTGCATTTGTTTGTAACACCCAAAAGGAAGGGAGATAGACCCATTGTTAATTATACCGATCGACTTAGAATCACTTTTTGAATCGATTTAGCAATGTCCGTCTGTCAGTCTGTCTGTCCGTCCGTCCGTCCATCTATTCTTGTAATCACGATACAGGTCGCAATTGTAGACAGAACCAAATGAAACTTTGCACAACGAAGTTTTTCGGGATAAGGACGAACGCTATTTAATTTGAAGAAAATCGGTTAAGATTTAGATATAGCCCCCATACGAATTTCACTCCTGATTTGACTCTTTTCACTCTAGATACCACATATTATAACAGATTTTCTTTAAAATTGGCAAACATCTTATATTTCAACTAGAAACACCTGTGGTAAAAATGTGTTAGATCGGTTCAGATTTATATATAGCTCCCATACAAATTTCGTTCCCGATTTGACTCTTTTCACTCTAGAAACCACATATGTAAACAGATCCTCTTAAAATTAGGCGAAACATTTTATATTTGTTTTATAAACAGTCATGGTCCAAATGGGTCAGAGCGGTTCAGATTTACATATAGCTTCAATACAAATATCGTTCCCAGATAGACTTTTCCGCCCCAGAAACCACGAATTTTCACCGATTTTCTTCGAACTGAGCATAACACGTTTTATATTTGAACTGGAAGAACTTATTGAGAAAGTTAGTCACTTTATTCCATGTTTGGATATAGCCCCAATACAAATATTCTTCTCGATTTGACAAATTGGGTCAGGTCATATTAGCCTATGATTAGGAAACATACAAAAATTCTTCCCGTTTTCACTTTTTTACCGAGTTGAATTTTATTCGGATAGAAAGTGGAGTGTTTCATAAAGTCGGCCCGCCCGACTTTAGCCTTTCCTTACTTGTTTTGAATTAAATATCTTTTTTTACAAATCCACAAGGAAATACCTTTCAAACGCATCACTTGACCAAATACATTAATTATTTCAGAAGTTATGGAATTTTTAAAATATTAGCCTTTATCGCTCACTTGACGTATGGAACTATTTTAAAAGTAGTATCCATAAGATATGTCCGTTTAGTTGGAGGAACATTTTCATTATTTATATCCTCTGTCACTGTTAACAAATTATTGGTTTTGAATCGTGTTCTGACAAACCAGAATCGTTCCACACATTTTCCAGATTAAATGATTCAACTACTTAAAGCGCATTGTGGGGAGCGGTCCCCAATGTTCAGCAAAATCTGAACCAATCTGACCCACTTTCATCGTAAATTTTTATAGTTGAAATATACTGGCAAATTTAAAGAAGATAGGTTAAAATATTTGGTTTCTAGAGCGCAAAAAGTTAAATATACCCCGTTTTATAGGAGCTATATCTAAATCTGAAACGATCTGAAACATTTTCACCATCGATGTTTCTAACTCAATTGTAAGGTACTGTGCCAAATTTTAGGCAAGTCAAGTGAAATATGTGGTTTCTACAGCGAAAAAGTCCAATCGAGAGAGAAATTTGTATGGTCTATTACATACAACACATCACTATTTCGTCCGTTACAGGAAATTATTTCGAAATTAATTCTTTCAAATTTACTCACATCCACGTCATTCTTCAAACTAATCATTGTTTGTAAAGAATGGGCAATGAATCAAAGCAAAAGAGCCACTCAGTTATATTAACGGTATATAAACTGGCATTGTAATATTTTATTTAAATTTTAAAAAAGTGAACTAATACCCCAAAAATAATTTTTAGATATTTATTTCATTTCAGGAATTTATGGAAATTATTCATTATGACTCCTAACTCCTCAACTTCAAATTGCTCTCAACGAAGGCAAGCAATAAAAATAAGTACGGAAAACTTAATTGCGTCCAAACATTCCCTCATTACAAGAGTTTCGGAAAAAGATATTTTGAAATGTCAATATAAATATCATTAGTCTATATAAAATCTGATCCCATACTTTGATTTCATCATTGTCAAAATGCAGCGCAGTGTGGCGAATTTTTTTCAAACTAATCTGAAATGTGAGTGGTAAGATGGTCTAGATATCATATCACAAATATTAAATTTCTAGGTTAGGACATCATTGTCTTTGAATCTAGCGTTTCAAAAGTAATTATTTAGACGAAATCGAGTTTTATTCGAATTCAACTGTGTGTTGACCAGCGAAAAATTATGACAACAACATTCGGTGATATGTAATTCAATTCTATTTTCTAAACTCTCCCACTGTACAACTCTGTACATTCCGCTCATTCTTGGCGTAGAGTACCGCCAGTGAAAAAATCGCTGTATTAGCATGTCTATGGTTATGCTGAGTATTTCTGCTTACACGGGCCAATAGTTAAGGATGAATATATATGCATGCGCCTCTCCCGCATCGCTTTGGTCACGTTTAGATGTTTAGTGCTTCTTGTGGGAATTTATATTGGCCTCTTTCATCTTTGCTGTTTCTACGCTTTCGCAGAACATATGGCCTTACTCCGCGCCATTAAATTGCAGTATTCTCCGGATTCGGATTCGGTTTGTGCGGTTGAATATGCTACACTGACAGTTGCTGCTATTTTGTTAGTATGTGTGTACTTTAATTTGAAATGTTTACTTGAAGTTAAGATATAATTGTCGGTTTCGTGGAAATCTTTCCACATTTCACTACAGCCAAAATAAGAAGCTTTCTTGTTGTGAAGACCTTGAAAATTATTTAGTACTGAGTAGGCAACCTTCAATTCTTGTTAATATTGCTCACGAGAAATTTCTAGTTTGTGGTCTGTTGGAAAGTCAATTGCCGTGAAATGTTTCCAGGGACATTGTGGTATATCAGAATCAGAATTGGAGTGTGCAATGAAGCATAATGATTATTAAAGCAATTTAGAAATAGTATTTTATATTCAAGCATTCGTGGAATTATTGATGTACTTGAATAGGTTGTATTGCCAATTGATAATTTCAATAAAGTCGACATAAGTGCCACGTGCTTCTGAATAAGTACACTGAGAAAAAATTTAGCAATATTTCTGATATCAGTTACAAAAAGTAGGACATTTCTGAAAATTTTCCTCAAGCCAAGTAAATTTTTAATCTTAATCTTTAATCTTAGTAAAATGTTATCTGTTATCAGCAATTCTCCTATTTTGATGAAATTTTCCACGCATTTACTTTTCTATATGGCGAATAAAGTTGCATTTCGCGATTTTCAAAAAATAAGAAACTGTATGTAGACTTTAGTATGGATCGAAAATAAAGAAGTTTTGTCATAAGGTAGTTGTTCAAAAATGTATCTTTTTACTGGTATGAGATACAAATATGATATTTCTTATTTGCAAGCAAATTGCTTCTACTTAAAAAAAATTTCACTCAATAATTCAAATGAATGGTTTTGATTCATATAATTCAAAACTCTTATAAAATCAAGTAAGAAAACGTCAGTCCGCTAAAACGAATTATATATATACCCTCACTCTCAGAGAACATATCTATGGAAAGTATAACAACTTGAATTTTATGAACGGCCGGATGATTTGTGTGGAACGTACTATAAGGTTCATGACATTTGGTCCTAGCTTCCACAGTTATAAAACAATTGCAAAAACATGATCAAATCATAGTGGATTCCATGCACAAATATAGAAATTATGAAGGATATAGACAATTGAGTACTTCCATGGGAAACCAATCAATAATTTCATGTTAGCTTTGCGATTTCTATGAAAATGTATACATAGGTTCAGTTTCAGGTTATTAGCAAGATTTAAAAAAATTGTTTTAAATTCAAAATCGTGAAAGTTATGTCATTTTTAAAAATGTCAATGCATTTATTTAAAGATCTCATATCTTTGGTTGGAAATTTTCTTTTCCATAGTATTCAAAACTGAAAAGGCTTCCTAAATTTCTTTTAATTTAAAAAATTAAAATATTTTTTAATTTTTAAGAAAAATATATCTCCGATTTTTTAAATATTTTTTTATGATAGGCTATTTTTTGTGAATGACTTTTATGTTTTGTAATTTTCTCGCGATCTATCAAACGGATCGGGCTGATTTTTTGAATGTGTATTAAGAACCATTGTTGCTTGTAACATGAATGTTGTCAGTCGCGAAAATCAGGGCAATTGTTGCCAAATCAAAATTCACAGTTTTGGACTTTATATGCAACACCTATCCTATTCCACATGTGTTTTAGTCATTAACTTGGGATTCAAATTGGTTAAGGCTTGCGTATGCAACTTTGTGTGGCAGGGTTTGGCAATATAGTCCATACTTCACATGAATACAACATATAGAAGCATTGACAAATTTGATAGTATTCCGATCATCTTTATAGAAGTTATAACAGCTTTAATTGTACGTAGTTTTACGTGATTTGTGTGGGAGATACTGGAAGGCCGTCATATTAAGTACACTTAAAATGTTTATAAAAACATTATCAACTGCAAACAAGTAGGGAAACGCTAAAGTCGGGTGACTATATGATACACTCCTCTTTCTACCCGAATACAATTCAACTCGGTAAAAAAGTGAAAACGAGAAGATTTTTTGTATGTTTCCTAATCATATGATAATATAACCTGGTCCAATTTGTCAAATCGAAAAGAATATTTGTATCGTGGATATATCCAAATATGGAATAAAGTGACTAACTTTCACAATAAGTGCTTCCATTTCAAATATAACGTGCTATGCTAAAGTTCTATCCGTGAGCGAAAGTTGTATGGGAGCAATATATAAATCTGAACCGATCTGACCCATTTTTGCCATGGGTGTTTCTAGTTGAAATATAAGATATTTTGAAAGATTTGAAGAAGATCTATTAAAATATGTGGTTTATAGAGTGGAAAAAGTGAAATCGGAAGTGAAATTTGTGTGGGAGCTATATATAAATCTGAACCGATCTGACCTATTTTCAACAAATGTGTTCCTAGTTTAAATATAAGATGTTTTGCCAAATCTGAAGACAATTTTATACAATATGTGGTTTCTAGAGCAGAAATTGTATGGGAGCTATATGTAAATCTGAACCGATCTGACCCATTTTTACCACAAGTGTTTTTAGTTGAAATATAGGATATTTTGCAAAATTTGAAGAGGATATGTTAAAGTATATGGTTTCTAGAGCAGAAAAAGTCAAATCGGGAGCGAAATTTTAATGCGAGCTATATATAAATCTGAACCAATCTGATCTATTTTCACCATAGGTGTTCCTAGTTTAAATATAAGACGTTTTGCAAAATCTGAAGGCAATCTGATACAATATGTGGCTTCTAGAGCTGTAAAAATTCAAATCGGGAGCAGAATTTGTATATGAGCTATATATAAATCTGAACCGATCTTACACATTTTCACCACAGGAGTTTTTAGTTGAAATATAAGATGTATTGCGAATTTTGAAGAAAATCTGTTGTAATATGTGGTATATAAAGTGAAAAAAGTCAAATCGGTGGCGAAATCGTATATCTAAATCTGAACCGATTTTTTTTCAAATTAAATAGCGTTCGTTCATGTACCGAAAAACTTCGTTGGACAATGTTTCATTTGGGTTCGTCTACAATTGCGACCTGTTTCGTGATTAAAAGAATAGATGGACAGACAGACGGACATTGCTAAAACGATTCAAAAAGTGATTCTAAGTCGATCGGTATAATTAACAATGGGTCTATCTCCCTTCCATTTGGGTGTTACAATCAAATGCACAAAGACATAATACTTTCGTGGGGTGTATAAAAAGGGGTAATTCCAAAGATCCGTGTGGAAGTTACATTAGTTTTAATTTGACATAGGTATAGGGGTAATTTGTGTGGGGGGTACCAGCAGGGGCGTAGAAATTTCGCCAATCTTGGAACTTAAACTAAGTTTGAGAAAAATATTACCATGTGCAAAGTTTGAACTTCCTTCTTAGCTCCTTTCGAGAGTTATCGTGTATTCCAGCCAGACAGACAATATGATATATGATATGGCTCAAACATTTTAAAATATTGTAAAACGGATTTGGTCCAAACTTACTTAGGGTCTTATATCTCGCCTTCAGTGCGTTACATTTGTTTCTGTCCCAAATGTTTCTGTTCCTACTCTGTAGAGTGAGGGTATATTGACAGCATGAAATATTTTTCATTATTTTCTTTCTTAAAACCGATGAAATTTTATTCCGCAAATATACAATTATAAGAATTTGTTGCTAGATCCAAAAAAATGTTTTTTAGTAAATTTACTACTACTACTAACAAATAAGCTATTTATTTACTATGACTTTAAAAAAGAATTTGACTGTGAAAATAGTCTGCTGTTACAACAGAATTTTTCTGCGGAAAAGAGAAAGCAGCCTTGCTGCTGAACAGCAGAATGATGTTTGCTGTTTCCTGCTGTTACAGCAGACAATTGTAGCTGTTTCAGCAGCATGTTTCTGCTATATAATAGAAGCAAATAATTTGTCAAAACAACAAATATACTGTGACTACAAACAATTTTAGCAAATTACGCAGCCTACCTCTTTTTTTACAAATAAACACATATCCAGATTTTATTTTCGATTAGTTTTTATTATAGTATAAATTATAAATATTTGATTTTAATTATTAAATTTTACATACCTACTTAAAATAACGTCAAGTTAGTGCTAAACATACTTACTAACTTCAGTTTGTTGTTAACGGCGCTTATAATAATAATAATAAATAATAATAATTTGATAAACACTGGTTTATGTGGCTAAGACGATCTAGCCATGTCCGTCTGTCTGTTGAAAGCATGATCGCGGCCGAACGAAATGAGCTAGGAGGTTCAAATTATGGTTGCAGATCGGTTGGAATTGAAAGTGGGCGAATTCTGCCCAGAGGGAAACATTTTTCCTTAACAAGGACTGAAAGTACTCCCTAATATTTACAATATTTAGGCAGTTTTTTTCAAGTTTCTGCTTTATATGCACTTGAAATTTGTTGCGTACATTCATCTTGGAGCCTGGGAGCACCAAAAAGAAAATACAGGTTCTAGCGGGCGAAATGGTACAAAAAGGGATAAAAATGGTACCAATGATACGATAACAGCAAGAAACATGAAATCTGGAATATACATCGCTCTAATTGCGTAGATGCGTCAAATAGAGGGATTTTTCAAAATTCGTACTTTCAAGGGATACAATTGGAAAAGAGGGATAAAAATGGTGCCTAATAAACCGCTGAAGTTGAAATCTTGAAATTCAGTTTATACTTCCATATTACTGTGAAGATGTGAAATAAAAAGGATTTTTTCGAAATTTGTAGTTTCAGCCGGAAAATGGGGCGAATGGGGATAAAAATGGTACTAACCAAACGGCTGCAGCTATAATAATGAAATTCGGTGTGTACACTTCTATGACTGCGGTGACGCGGAGAATAAAGAGATCTTCCGATATTTGTAGCATATGCATCTAAATGGAATTAAAGTTGGCAACAATCAAACGGATGTAGCTAGAATCATGATATTCAGTATTTGCACTCGTCTTGACGCGGAAAATAAGAGGCACGATTTTTTCTAAATTCGTACTTTTAGGGTCAAAATGTGAAAAGTAGTGAAACTAGGAGAGTATCTTCCACTCTGAAATATATTCGATCTTAAATATTACAACTTTTCCTAGCAGGCTGTAGATGGAATCAAGAAATTTCAAATGGGGAAAAACGGGCTTGAGGGAAATTGTTTCTACCTAATAAAATTAGGGCACATTTTTGAAGATTTGTGACTAATAATTATATTAATATTTATGTATAGTAGAGGGCTATTATTACATTATGAATAATCTCAATTTTCCTAATATGGTAGTGCACTTCTATGTAATGTCGACAGCCTCAAATCTACCGATTATAATGTGGAATACACTCCGTGATGGAGGGTATATAAGATTTGGCCCGGCCGAACTTAACCCATCAAGGCCCAGCGATGCGAAAACGCATCGCATTTTGTAGGGCACCCTGAGAAAAAACTGCTAGGGCTATAGCAATCATCAACATATTCCCAAAAACTTTAGATTGTATACCACAATATTGCTCATAGTTGTAACTTTGGAGCAAGTGTGTATCTTGGTGAAAAATCCATGTGAAAATTCTAAAACACCTAGATCGAAGAAAGTTAGCGAGCGTAAATAAAACGGACATCTCTGAAATTTAAATATAATGCCGTTACTTTTCTTTTATCGAAATAAATAAAATTTCATTTCTAAAATATAATTTTATACATTTTTCACATATTTTTTATTTTACCTATAATTATTTTAAAGTTAATTTTGTATATCACTAAGGCCCAGTGATGCGTTTTCGCATCACCCCCGCATGGCTCACCTGCGCACCTGGAAATTTCGGGTAACAATTTTTTTTCTTAATTAGACCATGGGGACCTCATATATACTACTAATTTTTGTCTATCGAGGCTCCTAATAGGGTCGGGCCTTAATGGGTTAACGCCTTTTTACTTGTTGTATCGGAGCTAACTTCATATACGTATCCACTAGAAGGTTGATTAGCAACGCTTGTTTATACAGTCTTTACAGAATGCTTTGAAAATTGTGGAATATATGCTAAAGACGCTGTGGTATGCAATTAGTTCCCGCAATTTGGTAAATATTTTAGATCCAGCTATGACACTGTTCGCAATAAAAGGTAACATTTGATTAGATGCATGTAATTTGTTTTAGTGAAATGGACCTTTTTATATTTTTTCGTATTTTATTCACAGTCTTTTGCTACACAATAGGTAAAATTATTTGTGGTAGTAAAATAAATATTTACAATAAATTCAATGGACAACATTGTCTAATACATACAAATACTTACCTTGTAATACCATAGGAAGTTTTCATTTCTTTTGGCAGCAACTTCTTGCATTGTTATCTAATCCACTCGCTTTATTAATTCTTTCTGTTCCGTTGTACTGTTTTTATACCCTACACCACAGGGTATAATGTCTTTGTGCATTTGTTTGTAAGGAAAAGAGATAGACCCATCGTTTAGAATCACGTTTTGAACCGA
The DNA here is from genome assembly GCA_947397865.1 of Polietes domitor. Classification (NCBI taxonomy): domain Eukaryota; kingdom Metazoa; phylum Arthropoda; class Insecta; order Diptera; family Muscidae; genus Polietes; species Polietes domitor. The sequence goes on along the minus strand of OX377619.1, from coordinate 81,913,118 downwards.
TTTAGGCACGTCCGTCTGTCTGCCCATCTATTCTTATGATCACGCTACAGGTCGCAATTATTGTCCGACTCTAACGAAACTTGACACAAACGATTTTTGCTCGTCGAGGACGGACGCTATTTAATTTGAAGCAAAACGTCTCAGATTTAGATATAGCCCCATACAAATGGCGTTCACGATTTTCACCGAATTGAATTGTAGTAGAGTAGAAAGTGTAGGCTATCATATAGTCGGCCCCGACCGACTTACTTGTTTTTTCTTTAAGGTTTTACTTTTTAATAGATTCGGGCGACGAGCGTCGGACGTTCTCGACATGTGCGATGGGTGACGTCGACAGCTATGTTATACTATTTAAAAGGCGTTAGGAATTCTTGATGGCTAAAAATTAACTACCTAATTCCGTAATCCACTACTAGATATATTGTTTATAGAGGGGTTTAGACATTTGGCTAAAATCGTTTCATTATGTCATTTCAGATAGATTTTGCATGCAGTGTGACAAGACTATTAGTCAATTTATACTGAATTCATAAAATGTACGTGCTCCATTACAATTGCAACAAATAGTTTATCTCCAAAAATAATCATTTTCGGCTTAGAACAATTTGAGTCTGCAAACCATTCTAATTCTGTAATTTGTTTGTTTATCTCACTATTGAGTTATTTATATTTTATATGCATTTCAACATAGTTTTAATTTCTTTACTTTTCTGCTAGAATTTTCCCTCCAAAATTAATTGTCATTTCTTTATAAACCTCGCGCAAAAATTGCAGTCTGAAAAAAAAAAAAACTATTCTCAAAAGCCATATAGTTATTGTGCTCCAAACATTACAACTTCATTTTGAAACGGCTTTGTAACTTTTTATTTATTACTTTAAGGTAGTCTAATTTTATTTTGCTTATATGTTAATGCATTTATATCAGTGAGACTATATAACGAGCGTATGCCTAATGGATACATATATAGCTAAATTAGTGACACTAACAGACTGTTACCGCTAAATTCAGATTATTTTGTCATTGTAAAGGACTCGGTGTAAACTATTTTGAGTGATATCCGAAATTCCGAAGATATTATCTATCCATACCATATTCTACCTACAATCTTTTCTACCTACCTACAATCTTTTCTTTTCTATTGGATTTATATGGGTATCATCGGAAACCACTGTGAGCCAGTTGAATATATTAACCATGCTTTTTAGAGAAAATCGAATGCAATTCATAAGCATTTGTCTCGGACTAATAAAAATATACAAATCGGCTTCATTTTAATCTTTTTAATTTTAATTAACAGCAATAATTTTCAGCAGCCTGCAAACTTTAAAGCAGTCTGGCTGCTGAAGCAAAACTGCAGATAATTTGCGGTTATAGCAGAAAAATTGCTGATAGGCAGCAAACAGCAGACTGTTAATAGCGGACTTTTTTCTAAGTGTACGACACAACCGATTTCAACATACACTACTTTCTCTTTCTTCCTCCCACTACTTTATCTTCCTTTCATCAACGCAATGAACTTTACATATTGGGAACATCCTCTGAGCGTTTGTTCTCTGGAAAAAAGATACAACATAACTTTACAGACCTTGAACTAATTTGGCATAGCACGTTGTGCTTCACCTGGAAAGGTAAATTGTGAAAGTGACGCTCGGTTTTTCCCGATTTCACTTTTTTCGCCGAATTGAATTGTATTTGGGTAGAAAGTGGAGGGTATTATATGGTCGTCCCACACATTTAGCCTTTCATCACCTGGTTTTTGTTTGGAAATTTTCGTAGAATTTTAAGTCTGACCGTACCAAAGATTCACACACCGTACACAGTCATCATATTATATTGGATCAATAATGTGTTTTAACTTTTAAATTTAAATATTTTTAAACGCCTAGGTTTGATATTCAAACAATTGATTTCGGCTACTCTTATCGCCATAAAGATATATTTTGTCGTTCATGAGATATCCACGCAACAAATTTCTAACTATTCGGGTTTTCTATAACAATTTTGTAAAAAAACTTCTCACAACCAGATACAACCTCGCTTCCCTATACAATATGAAAAATGTTGTCGGCAGAACTTTGCTTAGAAAAGAATTGTATAAATCATAACTCAGTTTACATTAGACGAATAAAACTTTCTCGTTTAACATTGTTATTCTTGTAGTTGTCAAACAGAAATTGAGTTTTTTGTTATTTCTCTCACACTTATACCCAAGTATTAAGTTGTGCGTTTTGTCAAAACAAATTAAATAAATACAATTTAATGGTATGAGAATTAACAAAAAAATAAATAAAAATCTGTACAAAGATTTAATGAAAGAAAAGTAAAAGAAGTCATCATTACCAATGGTAAAATCCCACTATTGTCAAACAAACTCGTTAAAGTAATATTTCGAAATTTAAATATCGAAAAAATGTACATCAAATTGATATAATAAAAAAATAACGTGGAAAGATTCTTATGTTACTCAACATAAAAACTCCATACTGAGTCCTCAAAAAAGGCAAGGTACGAAATGCTCTTCTTTCAAAAAATCCAGCACAATGTGTCATTGCCAAATCTGGATGATTAAAATTGTCGACGAAAATATAACACAACTCTGTGCCAAATTTGACCAAATTGTAGGAAATAAGTGTATACTAGTCGGCTAGAAGTCAAATCGAAGGGGCTATATCAAAGCAGTGGGCGTAGCAATAGATTTCCGATGGGGAGGGCTATATTTAATGAATTTTTTTTTTTTGAAATTTATTTTTTATGCTTTGTATTTATTCAAGGGTGAAAATGACAATGAAATGTAGAAAATGAATCCATATAGAAATCATGACAGCCCAATCAGCCCAGTAACAAATGTCGCCATGCCATTTATAAAAAATTGATTTCTAAAAAAGATAGATGCAAAATGTTCTTGAGCCAAGTAAGTATCAACTGAAATAAGAATTATTACAATCCTTATATGATGAATAAGTATATTAAATAAACAAGTTTTCAGTCTTTAAAACTACTAAAGTCGTTTAAAGCAGAGAATATTTAATAAAATTTATTTATTTAATTTATTAATTAAAAAACAAGTGTATTAGAATATATAAGAATGTCATATTTCATAAAAACATAAAAAGTGCTAGTATGGAATAAATATGAATTAAATATTAATTATCTTACTCTTAAAAAACATAAGTGGAATTTGACGTCAGTAACATCTGTTTAACTCTATGGAGTTACTAACTATTGTACAAATTCGGTCTGCGATATTTAAGATTGGCAAATTCGAAAGTTGATCTTTGTTCATGTTGGATCTTAGCCAAGTTTTAATACGACGCATCGTTGTAACTATTTACACAGGTTCGAGATCATTTGGTTTTGTTTTCTTAGACGGAAAATCTTTTCGCTGTCAGCGATTCCTGGAGTCGAAAAATACCAAATTTAATTTGGGCGCCATGTGAATAATAATGTTATATGTTTTTTTTTTTTATTTTTGCCCTTTGAAATCCATTCTTGGAATATCAGAAAGATTTTATGTAAATTGTCGACATCTCTACTTACAGAACAATCTACGAAACCTTCTTCAAAATTGATTGCAAATATATATAAATATATATATATATATATATATATATATATATATATATTCATAATATTTTTCTGAAAAGGATGTTTTGCTTTTAATCATTAAAATAAGAATACATGTAATAACAACTAAGGAAAGGCTAAAGTCGGGCGGGGAAGACTATATAATACCCTACACCACTTCCTGCGTATATACCTCGCTTTGATTACTAAACCCAGGTATTTCATGGGAGTAATTTTATGTAGTTCATACAAATTATATAAATTATACTCATATAATTTATATGCTATAAATTCATTTTTAGTCAAATTTAACGAATATTGTAAATAATATGGCAATTGATCCAATTGTCTGACAGACAAATACAAATTATACAGTAGTTAACCAAAGTAATACCAAAGTATGGACATATGGGCATCACCCAAACAATTCTCATTGCAATTCAATTCTGTAAAAAATTGAAATCGGGAAGGATTTTTGCATCCTGTAAATGTATGTGTTTGACAAAAAATTTTAAATCGGAAAGGACATTTGTATGGGGGTATATTGAAACCTGGAACGATGTGACCCGCTTTCACCATGTCTGTTTATTGGTGAAATATAATATGTAAAATTTGGCCAAAATCGGTTAAACATTCTGGAGCTATATCTAAATCTGAACCGATCTTACCCACTTTCACCATAGGTTTTTTAGGTGGATTATAAGATGTTGTGCCAATTTTAAAGAAAAACGGGTACAATATGTGGATTTTAGAGCGGAAAAGGTCAAATCGGGAGCGACATTTGTATGGGGGATACATCTAAATCTGAACCGATCATAGCGACTTTCAGCATAGGTGTTTCTAGTTGGATTATAAGATGTTCTGCAAAATTTAAAGAAAATCGGGTGCAATATGTCTTTTCTAGAGCGGAAAATGTCAAATCGGGAGCGACATTTGTATGGGGGCTATATCTGAATCTGAACCGATCTTACCCAATTTTTGCATACGTGTTTCTAGTTGGATTATAAGATGTTCTGCCAAATTTAAAGAAAATCGGGTACAATATGTCGTTTCTAGAGCGGAAAATGTCAAATCGGGAGCGACATTTGTATGGGGGCTATATCTAAATCTGAACCGATCTTACCCAATTTTTGCATACGTGTTTCTAGTTGGATTATAAGATGTTCTGCAAAATTTAAAGAAAATCGGGTACAATACATACAAATTATATAAATTATACTCATATAATTTATATGCTATAAATTCATTTTTAGTCAAATTTAACGAATATTGTAAATAATATGGCAATTGATCCAATTGTCTGACAGACAAATACAAATTATACAGTAGTTAACCAAAGTAATACCAAAGTATGGACATATGGGCATCACCCAAACAATTCTCATTGCAATTCAATTCGGTAAAAAATTGAAATCGGGAAGGATTTTTGCATCCTGTAAATGTATGTGTTTGACAAAAAATTTTAAATCGGAAAGGACATTTGTATGGGGCTATATTGAAACCTGGAACGATGTGACCCGCTTTCACCATGTCTGTTTATTGGTGAAATATAATATGTAAAATTTGGCCAAAATCGGTTAAACATTCTGGAGCTATATCTAAATCTGAACCGATCTTACCCACTTTCACCATAGGTTTTTTAGGTGGATTATAAGATGTTGTGCCAATTTTAAAGAAAAACGGGTACAATATGTGGATTTTAGAGCGGAAAAGGTCAAATCGGGAGCGACATTTGTATGGGGGCTACATCTAAATCTGAACCGATCTTACCCAATTTTTGCATACGTGCTTCTAGATTGATTATAAGATGTTCTGCAAAATTTAAAGAAAATCGAGTACAATATGTCGTTTCTAGAGCGGAAAATGTCAAATCGGGAGCGACATTTGTATGGGGGCTATATCTAAATCTGAACCGACCTTACCCAATTTTTGGATAGGTGTTTCTAGTTGGATTATAAGATGTTGTGCCAAGTTTAAAGAAAATCGCGTACAATATGTGGTTTCTAAAGCGGAAAAAGTGAAATAGGGAGCGACATTTGTATGGGGGCTATATCTAAATCTGAACCGATCTTACCGACTTTCACCATAGGTTTTTTAGTTGGATTACAAGATGTTGTGCGAATTTTAAAGAAAAACGGGTACAATATGTGGATTTTAGTGCGGAAAAAATTAAATCGGGAGCGACATTTGTATGGGGCTATATCTAAATCTTAACCGATCTTACCCAATTTTTGCATACGTGTTTCTAGTTGGATTATAAGATGTTCTGCAAAATTTAAAGAAAATCGGGTACAATATGTCGTTTCTAGAGCGGAAAATGTCAAATCGGGATCGACATTTGTATGGGGGCTATATCTAAATCTGAACCGATCTTATCCAATTTTTGCATACGTGTTTCTAGTTGGATTATAAGATGTTCTGCAAAATTTAAAGAAAATCGGGTGCAATATGTCTTTTCTAGAGCGGAAAATGTCAAATCGGGAGCGACATTTGTATGGGGGCTATATCTGAATCTGAACCGATCTTACCCAATTTTTGCATACGTGTTTCTAGTTGGATTATAAGATGTTCTGCCAAATTTAAAGAAAATCGGGTACAATATGTCGTTTCTAGAGCGGAAAATGTCAAATCTGGAGCGACATTTGTATGGGGGCTATATCTAAATCTGAACCGATCTTACCCAATTTTTGCATACGTGTTTCTAGTTGGATTATAAGATGTTCTGCAAATTTTAAAGAAAAACGGGTACAATATGTGGATTTTAGAGCGGAATAAATTAAATCGGGAGCGACATTTGTATGGGGCTATATCTAAATCTTAACCGATCTTACCCAATTTTTGCATACGTGTTTCTAGTTGGATTATAAGATGTTCTGCAAAATTTAAAGAAAATCGGGTACAATATGTCGTTTCTAGAGCGGAAAATGTCAAATCGGGATCGACATTTGTATGGGGGCTATATCTAAATCTGAACCGATCTTATCCAATTTTTGCATACGTGTTTCTAGTTGGATTATAAGATGTTCTGCAAAATTTAAAGAAAATCGGGTGCAATATGTCTTTTCTAGAGCGGAAAATGTCAAATCGGGAGCGACATTTGTATGGGGGCTATATCTGAATCTGAACCGATCTTACCCAATTTTTGCATACGTGTTTCTAGTTGGAGTATAAGATGTTCTGCAAAATTTAAAGAAATCGGGTACAATATGACGTTTCTAGAGCGGAAAATGTCAAATCGGGAGCGACATTTGTATGGGGTCTATATATAAATCTGAACCGATCTTACCCATTTTCTGCATAGGTGTTTCTAGTTGGATTATAAGATGTTGTACCAAATTTAAAGAAAAACTGGTACAATATGTGGATTTTAGTGCGGAAAAAGTCAAATCGGGAGCGACATTTGTATGGGGGCTATATCTAAATCTGAACCGATTATACCCACTTTCAGCATAGGTGTTTCTAGTTCGATTATAAAATGTTGTGCCAGTTTTAAAGAAAATCGGGTACAATATGTGGTTTCTAAAGCGGAAAAAGTGAAATAGGGAGCGACATTTGTATGGGATCTATATATAAATCTGAACCTATCTTAACCAATTTCTGCATAGGTGTTTCTAGTTGGATTATAAGATGTTGTACCAAATTTAAAGAAAATCGGGTACAATATGTGGTTTCTAAAGCGGAAAATGTCAAAGCGGGAGCGACATTTGTATGGGGACTATATATAAATGTGAGCCGACCTAACCCACTTTCGTCATAGGTATTTCTAATCAGATTATAAGGTGTTAAGCCAAATTTGAAGAAAATCGGTTACTATATGTGCTTTATAGGGCGGAAAAAGTCAAATCGGGAGCAACATTGTATGGGGGCTATATCTAAATCTGAACCGATTTCCTCCAAATTCAATACCAATGGTCCTTGGCCAGAAAAAATATTTTCTGCCAAGTTTCATGACAATCGGACAACAATTGCGACCTGTAGAGTGCGAACAAGCTTAGATGGACAGCAGACGGACGGACGGACGGACAGACAGACATCGTTAAATCGACTCAGCTGGTGATTCTAAGCCGATCGGTATACTTAAAGGTGGGTCTAGATCGATTATTTCTTGGTGTTACAAACACCACAACTTATAATACCACAACTTATAATACCCTAGACCACGAAGTGGTGTAGGGTATAATAAGTAAGGAAAGGCTAAAGTCGGGCGGGGCCGACTATATAATACCCTACACCACTCCCTGCGTATGTACCTCGCTTTGATTACTAAACACAGGTATTTCATGGGAGCAATTTTATGTAGTTCATACAAATTATATAAATTATATTCATATAATTTATATGCTATAAATTCATCTTCAGTCCAATTTAACGAGTATGGTAAATAATATGGTAATTGATCTAATTGTCCGACAGACAAATACAAATTATACAGTAGTATACCAAAGTCATTTCAAAGTATGGACATATGGACATCACCCAAACAATTCTCATTGCAATTCAATTCGGTAAAAAATTGAAATCGGGAAGGATTTTTGCATCCTGTAAATGTATGTGTTTGACAAAAAAATGTTAAATCGGAAAGGACATTTGTATGGGGGTATATTGAAACCTGGAACGATGTGACCCGCTTTCACCATGTATGTTTATTGGTGAAATATAATATGTAAAATTTGGCCAAAATCGGTTAAACATTCGGGAGCAACATTTGTATGAGGGCTCTATCTAAATCTGAACCTATCTTACCCACTTTCACCATAGATGTTTCTAGTTCGATTATAAGATGTTGTGCCAATTTTAAAGAAAAACGGGTACAATGTGTGGATTTTAGAGCGGAAAAAGAGAAATCGGGAGCGACATTTGTATGCGGGCTATATCTAAATCTGAACCGATCTTACCCAATTTTTGCATACGTGTTTCTAGTTGGATTATAAGATGTTCTGCCAAATTTAAAGAAAATCGGGTACAAGATGTGGTTTCTAGAGCGGAAAATGTCAAATCGGGAGCGACATTTGTATGGGGGCTATATCTAAATCTGAACCGATCTTACCCAATTTTTGCACAGCTGTTTCTAGTTGGATTATAAGATGCTGTGCCAATTTTAAAGAAAATCGGGTACAATATGTGGTTTCCAAAGCGGAAAAAGTGAAATAGGGAGCGACATTTGTATGGGGGCTATATCTAAATCTGAACCGATCTTACCCAATTTTTGCACAGGTGTTTCTAGTTGGATTATAAGATGTTGTGCCAAATTTAAAGAAAATCGGGTACTATATGTGCTTTATAGGGCGGAAAAAGTCAAATCGAGAGCGACATTTGTATGGGATCTATATCTAAATCTGAACCGATTTCCTCCAAATTCAATACCGATGGTCATTGGCCAGAAAAAATAACTTCTGCCAAGTTTCATGACAATCGGACAACAATTGCGACCTGTAGAGTGCGAACAAGCTTAGATGGACAGCAGACGGACAGACGGACAGACAGACATCGTTAAATCGACTCAGCTGGTGATTCTAAGCCGATCGGTATACTTAAAGGTGGGTCTAGCTCGATTATTTCTTGGTGTTACAAACATTTGGGGCGAAACTAACTTATAATACCTTAGCCCACGAAGTGGTGTAGGGTATAAAAATTGACAGCAGCGGCTGTCAAGGGTTCAACCCTTGGTTCAACCCTTAACCCTCTTATGTCCAATGTTTCTTATAGGCAACATTGCGAATTAGCCCTATAAAATCTTTAAAATCACATATTTTGCAGAATTAATAATTTTTATTTTTTTTTGCATAAGTAACAAGAAATATTTAAAAGAGAACCAACAAATTCGGTAACTTGGGTTTGCGTAATGGGGTGAAAACAAAAGATAAGTCTCAAATTTCAATTGTTTGAGTTTCTTGTAATTGGAAATTGTTTAGAAATTCTTCTTATTTTTATTGGATTTCTTCGAGTACAAGAAAAACTGTCTTTGTTATTCGAAAATATATATATCAAAGATTTTTAAAATGAAGAAGCAATTTAAGAATATTTTTGTGTTTAACCGATATCAGCAGTATAAGGATTTTAAGAAACATCCTGTTACTCATGTCCTGTACAAATTACAACCCCAAAACTCTGTAGAAATAATATTTAGACCCATACCTCATCAAAAAGCATAGTAAGTTTTATATATTTATTGAGAAGAAAATTCGGGCATGAGAGGGTTAATTAACCAATAAAATAAATACAAAAACATTTATTGTACACCGGGCCGTGCGCAAGGGGGGTTTGGGGGTTCTAACCTCCCCCAGAGAGGTCTCGAACATACACTTTTTTAAAACCTTCTACACTTTCTGAAGCAATACAATATAGAATTTTTAAGTTCTTTTTAAAAAACCTCATCTGAAATGGTAATTTTGTAGTAAAATCATGTAAATACGAAAATTACATAAAAATCGTGGACACTTTCTTGTATTTCGGACAAAGCTTATGCCTATTTCAAGAGTGTGTAATGCTACTTTCGCCAACCCGTAGCCAAATTTGTAGTATATCTAATTGGAATGAAATCATTGTAAAGTAATTTACCTCTAAATTAATAATTATGTAAAAATCTACTGACGAGATGAAATTCTTCGTTTCTGCGAAAAAGTATTGGAGAATTTTTTATGTAGACATTTTTTACTTATACAAAAGAAAGTACAATACTTTAATTTTTAAATCAAATACAATTTGCATTTTTAAATTTCTATTCTATCAGAGTATAGAAATCGGGTGGGACATTTGTATAAGGGCTATATCAAAACATTGACCCAAATATTCCACTTCCACAACAGATGTTCACAGGTCAAATATAATATGGTGTGGCTATTCGTATATTCCGTTTGATATGCGTGGTTTGTAACATTTGCGACATTTTTATGGATCATTTTTATCTTAATCTGAACCGATGTGACCTATTTTCATCACAGATGCAACAACAACGGTTTCTGTTACTTCTAAATGTTTTGGGAGTTTGTAATGATAATACAAATCTATTTCGACAAACGAAGAAAACTGTTTGATTTATGTAAACATATTTCACTTTGTCCATTTACAACAACTGATGACATGTTTACCGCAAACAAACTAATTTTTCCTACAAAAGAAACGCAAAAACGATGTTCACGTGTCTAAAATTTCGTTTCTACGTAATGCATTTTTCTCTGCGGGTATGTCTCTATTTTAAAATCTACTTTAAAGTTGCAAAACACTAAGAAATGAGATTTAACTTACTGAAATTTTTTGTCATATTTCTCACTTGTGTCAAATATTTTAATTTATTAATAATTAATATTTTTTATTTTTGTGTACGAAACTCTAAACTACCAATTATTTGGTTTTTGGAAATGATTAATTATTTGTAGGCGTTTCTTCTTGCATTTCATCGAATAAAAAAAAAAAAATCTGTATTTGTTATTCGAATTTATACATATTTAAGATTATAAAAATGAAGAAACGTTTCCAAATATTTTTATTTAATCGGAATATGCGTATAAAGATTTTGAGTAAACATCCTGTTACTCATGTAACTACAGTATAAATAGAAAACCCCAAAACACATACTTTATCAACAAGCATATCCAATTTTCTGCATATATCTTAGAAAAATGCGGGGCCTGAAGGGGGGTTAATCTTCGAGGAATTCGATCGTTTTTTTGTTAATTTTTCTTCAAAATATATATGTATTAGACTGGCTTCTTTTGTGAGGAAGGAAAAAATGTTGTTGATGTCCCGACTAAAGTGAAATATTGGTTTGTTTTATGTGTTCTCCCAAAATATTTCGCTTTAGCATTGTCCGTTCGTGAGCTAAACGCATTCAAAATAACCTCCATGTATCAAGTTTTTCTTAAAAAGTATTCACGATGAGAATGGTACTGAGAAAAAAAGCCTCTAGAAATTAAAATCCGACCCGAGCCTTATTAAACCATATTAAAAACTTGCTATATGACCCAGAATAAAGGGCAGATTTATACAATTTTAATGCAATTTTATAGTATAAAAAGCAGATTTATAAAATTTTAGTGCAATTTTTGATGCATTTCTTATAAAATCCGCAATAACTTCCACGTTTTTAGTTCGATTTATGGTTTTAGGGGCTCGTTGGAGAGGTATTGATAACCAATTGCAATTTTTAGAATTTTCTAACCCATTAAGAGCCGCAAATTTTTTTCACACTGTTAATACCCAGTGGGTTAAATGTGAAGTAAAAACTGAAATATGGGATTATTAGCATCGCAAACACATTCTAGTCTTACATAACCCCAATTTTTGGAAAAAAAATTCAACCATTTCAAATTTTCCCCCTTAAAAATTATAACATGAATAATCTACATAAACTTTTTAAAGGGGACAAAATTGAATCGGTTGTTAATGTTAAATTAACATAGATAGACGCATGAAATTAAAGGTATATTTAGCAGATGTCCTTCTTCTTCATTTGATACCCATATCGCCATTGTATGACACGCAAAAGTACGAAACTAAATTATTGAAACATTTACATCCTCAAAAATTAGCTTTTTGTTAGTGGTATTGGTGATCAATACCCCTTCAACGATTAAACAAAAACACAAATCGAGCTAAAAATGTGGAAGTTATTGCGGTTTTTATAAAAAATGAAACAGAAATTGCACAACAATGATAAAATTGTACCCTCTATTCTGGGTTAAAATGCAAGTTTTTGATATGGTTTGATAAGGCTCGGACCAGATTTTAATTTCCAGCAGGTTTTTTCTAAATACCATTCTCATTGTGAATTTTATTCAAGAAACCCCTGATTTATAGAGGTTATTTTGAACGTGTCCAGCTCACGAACAGACAATGATAAAAGCGAAATATTTTGGGAGAGCACATAAAACCAACCAAGCTTTCATTTTAGTCGGGAACACCAACAACTCTTATTTTGAAGCCATTCTAGTATGTATGTATGTACTTTCAAGCAACTAAAAAAGAAGTTCTATACTTAGAGAACAAGTCGGTTAATAAAAGCATGTCTGCCTATCAGCAGAAACTTTTCTGCTATTACAGCAGTTTTTTTATAACAGCAGTTATTCTGCAATCCTACATCACCATTCACACTGCTGAAGAGTTTGCAGTCTGCTAAAACTGGCTGCTGTTAATTAAAACATAAAAATAGAAAAGCTTCCCTTTTTATATTAGCTTGGGACAATATGCGTATCATTAAAAAGACATTCACAATATCTTTCCGTGGTAATAAATTGCTTTATAATAACTTCTATTCAAAAAAGTTTTGTTAACATGTATATTTAAGTGGTCATACTTTTCTGTACATATGGTTAAAGTTGTTTTCTATATTGCTAAAAACAGCAAACAGCTGTTTACCATCTCAGCAGATCAGCAGAATATCTGCTCTTTCAGTAGACTTTCTGCTGTCTTTTACTGACAAATTCCTTATTATTCCTTATTACTGAAATGCAATTTTGCCGATGAATGTATCAAAATAATTCTCGAAGATCCTGGTAATAAAATATGAATGAGTGCCAAACGCTCACGTAATCAAATTAACGTCATTTATCATTGCGCCCTAGACTGACTTTATATTTTGTAAAACTAGATGAACCCCCCCCCAGGGGAAAATCCTGCGCACGGGCCTGATTGTACAACTTAAAATTAGATAATGCCGAAAACTTAAAAATTTAAGTATTTTCTGGCGAAAAGAAGTTTTCAATACTAATATATAATGAACACTATTTCTTCTGGCAATAAATCCTAAGTTGTACATTATATCCTTTTCTGAACACCCCTAATATTGACATTGATAAATTTAAAAAATTCGAACTGAAATTTCTGGGGATGGGGCTAAAAATGTTCTGGAGTGGTATTAGACCTCGCCAGCCAACCCATTCCTTCGCCTATGCAGATGAGATCCACTTGCATAATGTACGTTTCTTAGGTCAAATACCATAGTACGTGGTATGGATTTTGGTTGTAATAAGTACTTTCTAAAGCCGCAAACTGTCAAATTGGGAGGGACCTTCGTATGGTGATTATATCAAATACACTTTTAGTACAGTTTTTCCCAAGAAATTTGAAAAATCTGAAGAAAGAAAAAGTGAAATCGGAGAGACATTGATTATATGCACTCTATATAAAAACATGTTTCTTCATAAAGCAGAGTATTTAACGTTAATCATCTGTAAAATCCATCGACTCTATTTGCCCCTGCACACCCCAATTCATGACGTGTCTATTATCATGAAACGGTCGTTTTCAATATTTGTGGTCGCAGTTGTTCGTTTCATTTGGAATTGCTATGGAATACATATCCACACCCAGTACTTGGCGGAAATACGCGTTATTTGCTAACGAGATTAAATTTAAAGTTATGGAGAAAATAAAAAGACGAATTGGGACAACAAAATTTGAAACCAAACAATAATGCCACGTCATGACTTAGGGGTGTGTGGGGGTAAATAGAGTCAGAAAATTGGTATTTATTGACGGAATTCTAAGTAAAGATGGTTATCTGAGGATAGTAAGAGAAAATTTGAAGTTAAGCGCGAGAAACTAGGTGTTCAGGATAGCTTCAAATTTTATCAGGTTATTGATCCGAAACACGTTTAATCCTGGAGTAGCTTTGTTTTTCACTAATTATTTGTATTTAGTTAATGATTACTTTATTCGCGGATTATGAAACTTATCTAATTGTGAATTAAAATTATAAAATAAAGTTTCACGTTTAAATATTGTTCATGGATAAATGCGCCTTCGATCTTTCACCAATAAGAATGTCGAACATTAATGAGACTCACTGTAAATAATATTCGTTAGTGTCCGTCCGCAGTACAAAAAAATTAAAGGCTAAAGTCGAACGGAGCCGACTATATGATACACTCCACTTTATATGTCATTACAATTCAATTCGTTAAAAAATTGAAATCGGGAAGGATTTTTGTATCCTGTAAATGTATGTGTTTGACAAAAAATTTTAAATCGGAAAGGATATGTATGGGGGTATATTGAAACCTGGAACGATGTGACCCGCTTTCACCATGTATTTTTATAGGTGAAATATAATACGTAAAGTTTGGCCAAAATCGGATAAACATTTGGGAGCAACAGTTGTATTGGCGCTATATCAAAATCTAAACGGATCTATCCCGCTTTCGCCACAGGTGTTTCTAGTTAGATTATAAGGTGTTAAGCCAAATTAGAAGGAAATCGAGTACTAAATGTGATTTATAGAGGGGAACAAATCAAATCGGTAGCGACATTTGTATTGGGGCTATATCGAAATCTGAACCGATCTTACCCGCTTTAATTTTAAGTGTTTCTAGTTAGATTATAAGATGTTGTGCAGAATTTAAAGAAAATCGGGTAAAATATGTTGTTTCTAGAGCGGAAAAGGTCAAATCGGGTGCGACTTTTGTATTGGGGCTATATCTAAATCTAAACCGATCTAACCCATTTTCAGTATGGGTGTTTCTAGTTCGATTATCAAATGTTGTGCAGAATTTAAAGACAATCGGGTACAATATGTGGTTTCAAGAGCGGCATAAGGCAAATCGGGAACAACATTTGTATGGGGGCTAAATCTAAATCTGAACCGAAATATGCCCACTTTCTGCATAGGTGTTTCTAGGTGGATTATAAGATGCTGTATCCAATTTAAACAAAATCGGGTACAATATGTGGTTTCCAGAGCGGAAAAAGTCAAATCTGACATTTGTATGGGAGCTATATCTAAATCTGAACCGATCTAACCCGCTTATGTCACAAGTATTTCTAGTTAGATTATAAGGTTTTAAGCCAAATTTGAAGAAAATCGGTTGTTTTATAGGACGGAAAAAGTCAAATCGGGAGCGACATTTGTATGGGGACAATATCTAAATTTGAACCGATTTGCCTCAAATTCAATAGCGTTCGTCCTTGATCAACAAAACTTACATTTGCCAATTTTTGTTTGTAATTTGATTACAACAAATCTGTATAATAAATGGGTCTAATTCGTGTCCTTTGGGGTGTTACAAACAAATGCACAAAGACAGAATACTCTCGTGGACTGTAAATATTTCGTCAATTATATCCCTGTCTTAAAAACACCACAGTGTGGTATATATTTTTTTTTATTTTTTAGTTATTTTTTATGAATTACAATACAAAGAAAATTTATATTCTAATTTTGGGTCCAGGGATTGAGCCGGGGTGACTAAGACCATTGTAGCTAGTTATTTCAGCGACAGACCAGAGCCTCTGGTGGGAATCGAACCCACAACCCCCACGCTGATTGCCGAGCACGCTACCAACTCGACTACCGGGGCGCTCAGGTATATAGCTTAGTTATTGAAAAATATACCACTATATCTTGATTTGTTGAATGTCCGGATTCGACTCCAGAGTCAAAATATTATGAAATGCTTCGTCTCCCGAGCACTGGTTAGTATCAGTCAATCGGTGAAATAATCGAGCTAAGATTATTTCTTGGTTGACGCGAATATAATGTATAACATATACAGGGTAGGCCATTTAAAAATTTAAATTAGAATCGGCTATAAAAAAGTAATGATTTTTTTTTTCAAATTTCTGGTTTTATTGGAAAGGTTGAAGGTTCAATAATGGAACACAATATCACTCGGCAGTACCTCATCCGGTGAACACAATTTCTCAGTTTCAACGCTTCAATTGTCTCTGGATGGTTTGTGTAACATTTATCCTAATTGGCTGCCCACACGAAATAATCCAATGGGCTCAAATCATAACTCCGAAGCGGCCAATTGACACCACAATTTCGGCTGATTATTCGATTTTCAAAAACAGTGCGTAAAATATCGATGGTTGTGTTGGCTGTGTAACATGTGCTCCGTCTTGTTAAAACCAAATGTCGTCCATGACATTCTCTTGAATTTTTGCAAAACAAAAATTGGTTGAGCATGACACGGTAAATCTCACCGTTGACGTTAACGCTCCTTGCACATTTGCGAAGAAAAAATGGCCAAATGATGCGCCAGTCTAAAATCAGTGACTCTTTGTGGATGCATTGGCTTCTCAATAGTCATGTGTGGGTCCTCTAAACCCCATATGCGGTAATTTTGCTTATTGACATAGCCACCGAGATGAAAATGAGCTTCATCTGAAAACACGATTTTTCGGTAAAATTCTTCATCTCCTGCCAAACAATCTTTAGCCCATTGGGTGAAGCGAAAACGCATCGGATGGTCATGTGGCTTCAGTTGGCTTAACTGTACTTTTTTAGCGTTCATACCGAGGCAAAATTCTTCTCAAAGAAGTGCGAGAAATGTTCAGTTCCTGAAAACGACGTCGAGTTGATATTGATGGATGTTCTTGGACATTCTCAGCCACAGCAGCAATGTTTTCGATTGAATATAACCTATTGCATGAACTAGTGTAGGTTATACATATAAATTTAGAATAATATAGATGAATGTTGGATTTTATCATATTAAAAAGTAAACCGGCGTTGCACGGGGTCATTCTTCCCTATTCCCCTACTTCGTATGCTTTGGAAGATAAAGTGAGTAATGTTGCTCCCAAATATTTAACCGATGTTGGGCAAACTTTACACATTATATTTCACCTATAAACATACATGGTGAGAGCGGGTCACATCGTTCAGGATTTCAATATACCCCCATACAAATGTCCTTTCTGATTTAACGTTTTTTTGTCAAACACATACATTTACAGGATACAGAAATTCTTTTTTACCGTATTGAATTGTAATGGGATAGAAAGTGGAGGGTATCATATAGTCGGCCCTGTCCGACTTTAGCCTTTCCTTACTTGTTATAATTAGAGATAGAATATCCAAGGTATACCTTTCAAAATCCGTCCGTAAAATTGTGATGAGAGCTCGCATTCCTACTCCGGCAATTTATATTATCTCATCCGATGGAAGATGTTACCAAAAATATTAGGTTGTTGGTTATGGGAAGTAGTTTTCATTGCGACCTTCATAAAATGTCTTTACATTTGATATATGTTATAACATCAACGCAGTTTAGATGCAAGGGTCTCGTGCCTGTGCTCTAAAGTCAGTGATGACCTTTAACATGCGTTGGTGGTCCCTTAATAAAATTTATTGTTAATGTACTAAAATGTGTTATGACCTGTTAATAAGTGATTTATAAGCAATTAGGACTGCCTTATTCGGTCCCCTCTTATAGATAGATCTACATGGCTTTGACACGAATTTCTTAAAAAATTGCTCAGATTTTGTATTATTGCAGAAAAAAGTTTAACACGCACAAATAATATGTCTTACAACAAATCACACTTAAAGTTGTAAGTATCTGGTACTACATGCCTCCTCTATCTCGATAGCTTAGCGCCAAGTGCACACTTCTACGGACGATGGTTTTATGTGTCTGGTCTAAAGTGGTTTCCCCTTTCCGCTGAAAAGCGCTCGCAAAAGGGAATGTCTGTCATCAAAGTCTGATGAATAAATAAAATGAAACTGTGCAGCTGACATTATGTACATACAGACATATATAAAAATTCTGTCGTTTTATGGTTGCATGACAGGACACCGTTCACACCCACAATCGTCTGCCTTCACAACCACCGCACAGCGGCACAACGAGCAAGAATTAAGCCGTGTTTTACGTTCCAAACGAATGTGAAAATGTTATGTCAATGACAATGTAATTTATTGTTGAATGTGTTCTTTTTCCGTTTGCCATTTTTCTCACTTGTTTTTTTAGTTTGTGGTCAGTTTTACATTTACAATAAAATGGAAAAATACCAAAGACAACAATTACATGTGTTGTACGTAAAACGCTTGTAAATATTTCACATGTTGTAGGTTTTTTTGTTTCATGTTTCTGCGCCCGAAGTAATTTAAGGCTTAAAAGTGTGTTTAGTTTAGATGTGTGCGGCAGTGGGTATTTAGTACCACACCCAGCAAAATATTCAAGTGGACATGCTAGGACACATAAAAGTTGTCATAGTCAGCACTAAAAGTTCAACTAGGCGTATGTGAATTTTTCAGGAGAAGAAGGTATTAAACAATTTTTGGCAACAGGAACAGGTTTCTGTGCACCAAACTGACAAATTTACTAATTCCAAATTTGTACTTCGGAATATTCGAAATAGAACTGAATTTCCCAATTTTCAAAAAATTTGAAATTTTAGTCACTGGAGTGGGTCGAAAATCAGGAAATTTGTAGAAGGTAATTTTAAAAATTCATAACTTTTTCTGGAAAGATATAGAAATATAATTCTTGGCGAATTTCAAGCAAGTTGCTTCTGGTTTAATATAAAGTGATAAATTCTTAAAAATATTGTTATACCCTCACTCTATAGAGTAGTAGGGTATATACTAGGGTATCCAACCGATTAAATTTTATTCGATTAATCGAATATTTAATATCAAATATTTGTTCGAATAATCAGAAATGGACGATTTTCAAATAACGAAGAATTCGATTAATTCATACTAAATAATCGAATATCCGAAATGTTATACTGCCATAAATAATTGCACAAAACGATATTGCTTTATATCTACGAAAGTTTGGAATGCATCACTCAATTTTTAATGAAAACTTTTTCAAAATTAAATACTTGATTTGCGAAAGACTTGCTTTAAAGACTTAAACAACGTCTCAGTGAAAGAAGAATAAAGGTTCTAATTACGCTGGAAATGGATTTTGTACATATTCAACAAAGCGGAAACTAAAGAGTTTGATATATCATTTAGAAAAGGCTATTTGCAGTTGAAGAGCCTGTGACTGCAGAAGAAAATATTGTTGTTGAAATTAGCCTAAACGAAACAATAACAACTAAAAACGGCGTTAAGTTCGGCCGGGCCGAACTTTATATACCCTCCACCATGGATTGCAT
Organism: Polietes domitor; assembly: GCA_947397865.1. NCBI lineage: Eukaryota > Metazoa > Arthropoda > Insecta > Diptera > Muscidae > Polietes > Polietes domitor. The sequence goes on along the minus strand of OX377619.1, from coordinate 81,893,719 downwards.
TCCACGGAGGTTGTCGGTTTTCGTAGAAGTGCAGTAATATTACAGGAAAATATAATATTTTTAATATAGCCAAAACAAAACAAATATTGACAAAATAAAAATTTTATAAATAAATATAATATTTTAATTATTTCAAACCACGCTTATAAGGCAAGGCTACCAATACGTCTAGGTGTAGCTATTTGGTTAGTACCATTTTTATTCCTCCGTACCCATTATATCCCATGAATGTACGAATTTGGAAAAACAAAACTTTTATTTTCCATTGCTACGTAGTCAAAGGAATGTATACTCCGAATTTCATGACTCTAGCTGCGATAATTTGGTTGGCACTATTTTTATCCCCTTTTCTATTTTGACCCCAAAAAGTACGAATTTTGAAAAATGCGTGTATTTTACTTGTCTATGCAATTAGAGGAATGTATACGCCGAATTTCATTATTCTAGGTACAGCCGTTTGGTTGGTACCATTTTTATCCCTCTATTCCCATTTTACCCCTTAAAAGTACGAATTTGGAAAAAATACTTGTATATTATGTATCTACTCAATTAGAGGAGTGTACACACCGAATTTCGTGTTTCTAGCTATTGTCGTACCATTTGTATCCCTTTTTGCCCCCTTTCACCCCCTACAAATAAGAATCACTTTATGGTGGACGTTTTTGCTATAATGGGAATGCGCATACCAAATATCAAGCAAATATAAACAGCCATATTCAAAAACCAGTAAGGAAAGGCTAAAGTCGGGCGGGGCCGACTATACGATACACTCCACTTTCTATCCGAATACAATTCAACTCGGTAAAACGTGAAAACGGGAAGAATTTTTGTATGTTTCCTTATCATAGGCTAATATGACCTGGTCCAATTTGTCAAATCGAAAAGAATATTTGTATCGGGGCTATATCCAAACATGGAATAAAGTGACTAACTTTCAAAATAAGTTCTTCCAGTTCAAATATAACGTTTTGTGGTCACTTCAAAGAAATTTGTGGTTTCTGGGGCGGAAAAAGTCTATCCGGGAGCGAAATTTGTATTGGATCTATATGTAAATCTGAACCGATCTGACCCATTTTCACCATGGGTGTTTCTAGTTGAAATATAAGATATTTTGAAAGATTTGAAAGAAATCTGTTAAAATATGTGGATTATAGAGTGGAAAAAGTGAAATCGGGAGAGAAATTTGTGTGGCAGCTATATATAAATCTGAACCGATCTGGCCCATTTTTACCACAGGTGTTTCTAGTTGAACTATAAGATGTTTTGCCAATTTTGAAGAAAATCTGTTAAAGTATGTGGTATCTAGAGCGGAAAAAGTCAAATTGGGAGCGAAATTTGTATGGGTGCTATATATAAATCTGAACCGATTTGACCCATTTTCATCATGGGCGTTTCTAGTTGAAATATAAGATAGTTTGCCAAATTTGAAGACAATCTGATACAATATGTGGTTTCTAGAGCGGAAAAAATCAAATCGGGAGCGAAATTTGTATGGGAGCTATATATAAATCTGAACCAATCTGACCCATTTTTACCACAGATGTTTCTAGTTGAACTTTAAGATGTTTTGCCAATTTTGAAGAAAATCTATTAAAATATGTGGTATCTAGAGTGAAAAGAGTAAAATCGGGAGTGAAATTCGTATGGGGGCTATATCTAAATCTGAACCGATTTTCTTCAAATTATACAGCGTTCGTTCTTATCCCGAAAAACTTAGTTGTGCAAAGTTTCATTTGGTTCTGTGTACAATTGCGACCTGTATCGTGATTACAAGAATAGATGGATGGACAGACGGACGGACATCGTTTAATCGATTCTAAAAGTGATTCTAAGTCGATCAGTATAATTAACAATGGGTCTATCTCTCTTCCTTTTGGGTGTTACAAACAAATGCACAAAGACATAATACTCTCGTGGAGTGTATAAACATGCTTAAATACGCTAAAATATTAGGGATTATTATGGGTAATTTTAGTCCTTGTGAGGGAAAAATATTTCCCTTTGGACCAATTTCGCCCCGTTGAAATCCCAGGCGATCTACGACCATAAGACGCATTTATAGAAAATTTGAACGTTCTAGCTCCTTTCGTTTAGATGCTAGCGTGCTTTCAACAGACGGACGGACGGACGGGCGGACATGGCTAGATCGTCTTATAATTTTATTACGATCAACAATATATATACTTTATAGGGTCTCAGGTCGATATTTCAAGGTGTTACAAACGGAATGACAAAGTTAGTATACCCCCCCAGTTAGTATACCCCATCCTGGAGGGTGAAAAAGAGTACAAAATCCAGCAAAAAAAAAACGAAAAGTAGAATGGAAGGACATATTTTTTTTATATTTAGATTAATCGAAAAAAACTCGAAGACTTAATTACATGCTCTTCTTTCTTTTGCTTCGACTTCAACAGTAAGTGAAAGAGTTTTTTCGAAATCGAACTATATTAAAGCAAAGGAAAAGAATCGCTTTAAATCCAATAGCTTTTTCAAATAAAACTATAAAACTTGATTATGTGTTATATATTCCCATCAAAATTTAAATAATGTACAGGAAATTTTGTTCGATTAATCGAGTAAGAGCTGTCGACTTTATTGGGTTAATTAGAAAAATTACGTTTTCGAATAATCCAAAAGTACGAACAATTGTATACCCTAGTATATACACTACCTAGAAAAATTCGGCGTACACTAATGTTTTTTAGTAAAATTTCAACTCTTTAAGCATGGACTTATTTTTATATTCTCGTTTTTTATAATCGTTTTAGTTGATACCTTTCTGTATTTCCCACCAATAAAAATGATACTAGGGAAGTTATGTTCGATAACACAAAGTTATCGATAACTTTGTGTCTTTTCCGAAATGCTTTCAAACGGGGAATCACACAATTCGTCTTGGGGTTTTCACTCCAATCACATGTTTCACTTCAAGTATACTAATCTTAATCATATTTGAGTGTTTTGTTTAACGTTTACAACATGCCTCCTGAAACAAAATAAATAAATGCAAGTAAAATTAAAATTATTGTACACTTATAGAGAACAGGCAAATCCTTGTCTGAAGTAGGAGTTTTGTTGGAGCGAAGCCTTTCATCTATTCAGCGAGTTATCAACAATTTTCGAGAAATTGGAACAATTGTATCAAAACCCCTTTCTGGCCGCCCTAGAATTCTTACTGAAAGAGAGGAAAGGACCGTAGTTCGAACGGTAAAGGAAAGAAACAGCACAAAACCTTCTGATATAAAGGAAGTGCTCGCCCAAAAGTATAAGAAGAGTCTACACGTTGATACGATCAGGATTTCATGGACGCGTGACACCGAAAAAGCCATTCATTTCATTCGTTAATAAAAGAAAGAGAATTGAATTCGCAAAAAATACATACATTACCCTCCAGAATTTTGAAAACATGTCCTATTCTCAGATGAGAGTAAGTACTGTATTTTTGGGATCAAAGGACGTAAAATTGTGTGGAGAAAATAGTGTACTGCTATGAATAACGAGAACTTAGCACCTACCGTAAAACACGGAGTAATGATGTGGGGGTGTATGTCTGCTAGTGGCGTGGGTCAAATGGAATTTGTTGAATGAATGAATACTGTCAATTATTTGAACATTCTCGAAAGAAATATGAAACACAGCGCTGCGAAATTGGGTCTTGGAAGTGGATTTTTATTTCAACATGATAATAACCCCAAACACGCAGCCTACGTTGTCAAGTCCTGGCTATTGTACATCACCAAAAGGCTACACCACCCCCTCAATCACCGGATTTTAACCCCATAGAGCACGTCTGGCACAACTTGGAAAGGCGTATCCGCCACCATGAGGGCATTACATAAAAAGCTATACTGAATGACGTACTAAAGAAAAAATGGGATAATATAACTGCTGAGGAGATCACTAAGTCGGTGGAATCCATGTCCAAAATACTACTGGAGGTGCTTAAAAGAAGAGGCTACCCAACAAGTTACTAAAAAAACAAACCACCACATTTTTCTTGTGCTCTTATTTTTATGTAATGAGACCAAATTCTTGATAACTTTTGAATTAATAATCCTAATATAACTTTCCTAGTATTATTTTAATGGTGGAAATTGTTGAAAGGCATTAATTAAAAAGATTTTAAAAAACTTAAATATAGAAAGATTTCCAAGATTATAAAGTTGAAATTTAACAAAAACAAGAAAAAACGACGTTAAGTTCGGCCGGGCCGAACTTTATATACCCTCCACCATGGACAGCATTCCACAGAGGCTGTCGAATTTCGTAGAAGTGCAGTAATAGTACAGGAAAATTATTTTTTTTAATATAGGAAAACAAAAACAAATACAAATATTGACAAAATAATTTTATAAACAAATATAATATTTTATTACTTCAAACTACGCTTATAAGGCAAGGCTACCAATACGTTTGCACTATATATATCGAAATAATACTTTAAGTCAATTCCAAAAAGTAAATATTCTTACAAAAATTTATATTTTCAAAAAAGATTAAATACCACAAATATTTGGTAGACAGTTCCATTTTCCATTTCCATTCTATTTTATGAATATGGGCGATATTGCCACACCCTTTCTGGTACCTCCCACACAAAGTGACATAATATTTGGTTGCAATATCCTGGTAAAATTCTAAGTCGATTTAGCCATATCCGTCTGTCTGTATGTTGAAAGCACGCTAGCTTCCGAACGAAATGAGCTAGGAGGTTTAAATTTTCTGTAAATGTATCTTATGGTTGTAAAGGATGATTATCTTTTTGGCAACACTGGTTTAAACAGCTGACGCACGTTTCGTGTTTTGTTTCACTGTCAAACATCTTCAGTTTGGTCTATAATTTAACCATGATTCGTCTTACAAACAAACAACGCTTGCAAATTATTGAATTTTATTATCAAAATGCGTTAAGAAAGTTCAAGAAAGCCGAAGATCCACTTTTTTACCGAAAAATTGTGTTCAGCTCATTTTTGGCTCAATGGGTACGTAAATAGGCAGAATTGTCGATTTTGGAGTGAATATCAGCCAGAGGATCAGAGTGAATATCAAGATCTACCAATGCATCCAGAAAAAGTCACAGTTTGGTGCGGTTTATGTGCTGGTGACATCATTGGACCGTACTTCTTCAAAGATGATGCGAATCGTAACGTAACTGTGAATGGTGAGCGCTACCGTGAGATGATATCCAACTTTTTTTTGCCCAAAATGTAAGACCTTGACTTGCATAACATGTGGTTTCAACAAGACGGTGCCACATGCCACATAGCACGCGCTACAATGGACTTATTGAGAGGCGAGTTCGGTGAACATATTATTTCACGTTCGGGACCGGTCAATTGGCCGCCTAGATCGTGCGATTTAACGCCTTTAGATCATTTTTTGTGGGGGTATATTAAAGCTCATGTCTATACAGACAAGCCCGCTTCAATTGACGCATTGGAAGACAACATTGAAGCATTTATTCGTGAGATACCGGCGAAATGTTGGAAAGCGTATGCCAAAGTTGGACTAAGCGGATGGACCATTTGAGGCGCAGTCAAGGTCAACACTTGCATGAAATAATCTTCAAACATTAAATTATATGGACCGTACTATTGATTCAAATAAAGATTTCATGCATTTTTCTGAATTTTATGAAAACTTTCCTATAGCTTTTAAAAAAATCACCCTTTAGATCGGTTGGGATTGAAAGTGGGAGAAATCGGCCCAGAGGGAAAATTTTTTCCATAACAAGAACTGAAAATACCCCCTAATTTTTAGACTGTTTAAGCATTTTTTTAAAATTTCTGTTTTTTATACACTTGAAATTTGTTTCGTACCCTAGTAACGTGTAATCTCCAAAAAGTACAAAAAAGATTTAGCGGGTGAAATGGGACTAAATGGATAAAAATAGTAGAAATGATACAACAACAAATGGCACCAACCAAACCGCTTAAGACAAAATCATGAAATTCGGTGTATGCATTTATCTGATTGCGTAGACGCGAAACACAAATGATTTTTACGAAAGTTGTACTTTTAATGTATGAAACAGTTTTGTAAAGTCATTGTCCAAAAGTATTGTTGCAGTTTTCAATTGATGTTTGATATTTAAAGATTTTAAAATGTTTATTCTCTTATTCAAATTATAAGAAGTTTTTCATCTTGATGTTTATTCTCAATTTTTTCTATTTAGCTTTTCTAATCTTTTACCTTGTAATGCTTGAGTTGTTTGGTACTATATATAAGTATACTTTTGTAAAAAAGTCCAATTTTCGCTTCGGGTTGATATGTAATGTTGAGGGTCATATATATGCAGAAACAAATTTCGATTGTTTTAACGGGCCATCAACAAAGTATTTCATATCACATCAACTTTCTTGAATTTCGATTTTCGAAACTTTTGCTTATTTTCTTTATGGGTTTCGTACGACCGTCGAAGGAAACATATATGACAGTAATAAGGAAGCTTTTACTATTCTAGAATATAAAGTAGAAATATATTCGAACAAAATTACACTAGCAATGGAAAAGCTACCTTCGTTTAATCTTTTTGGAAAACTGTTTGATACAAACGTGCAACTGATTCCACAGTAAATCGGGTAAAGAGCATTTATACGTATATGATTTGAGGAGTCCGAAGATTGAAACGTCTTTAGAATTAATTTAAACTGAAAGTTTAAACTGTTTTAAATAATCTTTCTGGAAAGCATTTTTCCCATTCCATATTCTTCATTTATGCAGGCGTTACTTTTTATATAAATAAAGTCATTCAGATTCATCTGAAAATTATGAATTGATATATTAGTATTTTTCTTTCTAATTTGTTGTAAAGCGTCTCACCTCGTATATCAGCTCCACAATATTTTAGCTTACACGTAGTCTTTTGGGTTTTGAGATAAACTTACTACAACTTACTTCTTTTGTTTAGTTTCCTAATTTGCACGTTTATTTTGTTAAAATTTATAGCCTTCTGTTTTTTTCATTACGTTTGTTTATTTATTTTCTTTGTGTGTTTGTGTTTGACAGCGGACTGAAAATTCTATATTCATTACGTTTGTTTATTTATTTTCTTTGTGTGTTTGTGTTTGACAGCGGACTGAAAATTCTATATTCGTTTATTGTAACAACTAATTATTGTTTGTAATGAAAATTTTTGGTAGGGTTATCCAAATTCATTTAATATTTTGTATATTTATGAAAATGATTACTACAACCAACAATATTGTTATAGTTCTTTCATTCCTATGTTGGGATAATGATCAATAAGTGATGACAAAAAACTAAGTTTTTTTGGTGTAAATTTCATTGTTAGAAATAAATTATTTGTTGTCATCACTAATAATTGATACTAAAGTATTCACTTCTGTGTAAAAAGTAGTTGTCACAATTGTACGAGCCAATCACAAAATATTTTTATTGTATTCGATTGATATAGCCAATGTTATTGCTGTGTTTGCTTTCTTTTGGTTATGATCAGTTATTATAGTACATTAAACTAGATATCTATGACGAATATGGAAATATGGTGTTTTCAATAAAAATAGTTGTGGTTATATAATTATTTATTGGCTCTGATGGAATTCTAACAATCTCATTCTTTGTGTGCTCTAATCTACCAGCAATACTATGGAATGTACTCCGTGGTGGAGGGTATAGAAAGAAGAACAAGTAAGGAAAGGCTAAAGTCGGGCGGGGCCGACTATATAATACCCTACACCACTCCCTGCGTATGTACCTCGCTTTGATTACTAAACCCAGGTATTTCATGGGAGCAATTTTATGTAGTTCATACAAATTATATAAATTATATGAATATAATGAATTTATACATCTTTAGTCAAATTTAACGAATATGGTAAATAATATGGTAATTGATCCAATTGTCCGACAGACAAATACAAATTATACAGTAGTATACCAAAGTCATACCAAAGTATGGACATATGGGCAATTCAATTCGGTAAAAATTGAAATCGGGAAGGATTTTTCATCCTGTAAATGTATGTGTTTGACAAAAAATGTTAAATCGGAAAGGACATTTGTATGGGGGTACATTGAAACCAGGAACGATGTGACCCGCTTCAACCATGTCTGTTTATTGGTGAAATATAATATGTAAAATTTGGCCAAAATCGGTTAAACATTCGGGAGCAACATTTGTATGAGGGCTATATCTACATCTGAAACGATCTTACCCAATTTTTGCATAGGTTTTTTAGTTGCATTATAAGATTTTGTGCCAATTTTAAAGAAAAACGTGTACAATATGTGGATTTTAGAGTGGAAAATGTCAAATCGGGAGCGTCGTTTGTATGGGGGCTATATCTAAATCTGAACCGATCTTACCCAATTTTTGCATAGGTGTTTCTAGTTGGATTATAAGATGTTGTGCCAATTTTGAAGAAAATCGGGTACAATATGTCGTTTCTAGAGCGGAAAATGTCAAATCGGGAGAGACATTTGTATGGGGGCTATATCTAAATCTGAACCGATCTTACCCAATTTTTGCATAGGTGTTTGTAGTTAGATTATAAGATTTTGTGCCAATCTTGAAGAAAATCGGGTACAATACGTGGTTTCTAAAGCAGAAAAAGTGAAATAGGGAGCGACATTTGTATGGGGGCTATATCTAAATCTGAACCGATTTCCTCCAAATTCAATACCGATGGTCCTTGGCCAGAAAAAATAACTTCTGCCAAGTTTCATGACAATCGGACAACAATTGCGACCTGTAGAGTACGAACAAGCTTAGATGGACAGCAGACGGACAGACAGACATCGTTAAATCGACTCAGCGGGTGATTCTAAGCCGATCGGTATACTTAAAGGTGGGTCTAGCTCGATTATTTCTTGGTGTTACAAACATTTGGCGCGAAACTAACTTATAATACCCTAGACCACGAAGTGGTGTAGGGTATAAAAATAGTTGTTTGTATGTGGAAACGCCAGGGTGTTACAGGTGGGTTTCAAAATTTGACCCTACCGTTCAAATTCTGGTATGGTTCCTTTGGCAAAGTTTCTTATTTCGATATATATATATATATATAATACGTTCATAAATGCTCATTTTGTAAATGAACTTCAAAACTAGTTAGTGCAATTTTTTCTTCAGGATGTAATCTGTGACAGAAGAACTTAAAGCTCATTTTCTCATCTACAAAATTAAAATCCTTCAATTTCCATGGTATTGTTTTCACTGTGGTAGTATTGGAAATATTGATTTTTTCTAAGTTCACTTTGATACACATTTACAAATAGTTTCTTGGGTGATGTGCGGGAATGTGTCAGCAATATATCCGTATGTATAAGTGGATGTGTTTTAGATTTCAGGTCTTAATGTGTTTTTCGTATTATTTTCCTGCTAACAAAAGTAGGAATAAAACAAACGAAAAAAAAACACGTAAAATCATAATTAACACAAACGTTTTAGCACTTCTTAACCAGTTATTCCACATACAAGCATTTTGCTGTACTTTCTAATGAGTTTTATTATCTTTTGTTTGTTGTTGAATGTTCCAGAGAGTAATGTGTCATTTAGTTGGTTGCTAAATGACCAACAATTTCAACATACATACATGTTGTCCTTTATCAGCATAAAAGGGCTAGTCCTTTTGAGGAAAAGGACCAAGATCTGTTCAACGAAAGTGCTGTAGGCAGTAAATGTTTTCTCCTTTTGTAGAACGATGACAAGGATATGTGGTGGGAATTCGCCAAAAAGGCTAATTTAGTTGTGTCATGGCTGACAAACAAAATCGAGTGCGGGATTATGGCATTACATTTTGGAAGAAATTAATTGCAAAGTTTGATGTCATTCTCTTACAAGGCAAAAAGTGAAAACAAAACTTCAAGTTCGTTCCTTTGTTTCTATTATCGAAAGAACAGCTGTAAAAAATGTATATTTCAAATTAGGACGTGTAATTGCAGAAATCATGTGTTTGTTGTGTGTTTTACTGGAATGTTGCAAGTGAATATAGTTTGCACAATATTTGTAATCCGTCATATGGACAAATCATTGTTGGACATTTCCATAGCCGGTAACAAAACTTATAAGGGCATCAATCATCTGCTGAGTAAACAAACGGACAACCACATCCTTTTCAGGTTTTTATACCCTCCACCGTAGGGTGGGCGTATATTCATTTTGTCATTCCTTTCGTATCACCTTGAAATATTCATCGGAGACTCCAGCACGCTAGTTGCCGAACGAAATGAACTAAGGGTTCAAATTTTCCGTAAAGTATCTTATAGTTGCAGATCGGTTGAAATTTAAAGTGGGCGAAGGAAAAAAATTCCTTTACCAGAACTGAAAATGCCCTCTAATATTTAGACTATTTAAGCAATTTTTATACCCTCCACCTCCTGGATGGTAGTATACTAAGTTTGTAATTCCGTTTGTAACACTATGAAATGTCGACCTAAGTCGACATACCTACCTATTCTTGATCGTCGTAAAATTCTGATTTTAAGACAGTCTGTTGAAAGCACGCTAGCATCTAAACGAAATAAGCCAGGAATTTATAATTTTCCAAGAATTCGTCTAATAGTTGCAGATTTGCTGAAATTCGTCGACATCGGTCCTGAGGGAATTTTTTCCCCTATCAAGGACAGAATATACTCCTATTATTTCGAGTATTTAAACATGTTTTTCGGATATGTCTGCTAATATATACTTGATATTTGATATGCACATTCTCTTTATAGCGTAAACGTTCGCCTTGAAGCGATTCTTATTTGTAGAAAATGAAATGGGTCAAAAAAGGGATCAAAATGGTACATAATAAACGACAACAGATAGAAACACGAAAAAACGGCATTAAGTTTGGTGGATTGCATTCCACAGAGGATGTCGATTTTCGTAGAAGTGCAGTAATATTACAGGGAAATGTATTTTTTTAATAAAGCCAAACCAAAACAAATACAAATAATTTTATAAATAAATAAATATAATATTTTTATTATTTCAAGCCACGCTTACAAGACAATGCTACCAATACGTCTACACTATATATAACGATATAATACTTCACATCAATTCAAAAATAAATATTCTTATATTTATATTTTCAAAAAGCATAAATAAATATTGGTATGCAGTGCGTGCTACAATTGGTTGTATTTCCATTCTATTTTAATTCCAAAAGTAAAAATTTTGAAAATCCATTACCTCACGTACATAGTGCAAAATAACTTAACTTCATGATTCAACCAATTTTGCCGCAAAAGTACGAATTTGGAAAAATCTTTTTATTTTGTGGGTCTATGCAGTCAGAGGAATGTATACACCGAATTCCATGATTCTAGCTGCGGCCATTTGGCTGGTACCATTTGTATCCCCTTTTTCCAATTTTACCCCCTCAAGAGTACGACTATCTAAAATCTCTTAATTTTTCGTGTCTATACAATTAGAGGGATGTACACACAAAATTTCATCATTCTAGCTGTATTCGTTTAGTTGGTACTATTTTTATCCCCTGTACCTATTGTAACCCTTGAAAGTACGAATTTTGAAAAACCTTTTATTTTTCGTGTCTACGCAGTCAGAGACATTGAATGTATACTCCGAATTTCATGAATCTAGCTGTTGTCATTTGGTTGGTACTATTATTATTCCCTTTTTCCATTTGAACCCCAAAAAGTACGAATTTCGAAAATCCTTCTATTTCACGTGTCTACGCAATCAGAGGAATGCATACACCGAATTGCATTATTCTAGGTGCAGCCGTTTGGTTGGTACCATTTTTATCCCTCTATTCCCATTTTTTCCCTTAAAAGTACGAATTTGGAAAAAATAATTTCATATTATGTATCTACTCAATTAGATAATGTACACAGCGAATTTCGTGTTTCTAGCTGTTGCCGTTTGAAATGTACCATTTTTATCCCCTTTTGCCCCATTTCACCCCCTATGAATAAAAATCGTTTTGAGGTGCACGATTTTGTTATCGGCACACCCAATATCAAGTAAGTACAAGCATACATATTGAAAAATTGTGCTTAAATACTCTAAAATATTATGGGTATTTTTAGTCCTTGTGAGGGAAAAATTTTTCTCTTTGGGCCGATTTCGCCCAGATCAGTCAATCCCAACCGATCTACGACTATAAGACGTATTTATGCAAAATTTGGACCTCCTAGCTTCTTACGTTTAGATGCTAGCGTGCTTTCAACAGACGGACGTCGTCTTAGAATTTTATGACGATCAAGAATATATACTTTATAGGGTCTCAGGTCTATATTTCAAGGTGTTACAAACGGAATGACAAAGTTAGTATACCCCCATCCTGGAGGTGGAGGGTATAAAAAGAGATAAAATTTATACTGACCAAATGACTGAAGCTAGAATTACGAATTTCGGTATGTACATTTCTTGACTGTCTAGACTTGCAAAATCAAGAAAAATTCTCAAAATTTTACTTTTATGGGGAAACGTTGAAAAGGGGATAAAAATTGATACCAATTAAAGAGAATCAAGAACAGTGAAAATGGTTGTATATTTCGAGCAGATTGTGTAGATTCGCAAAATAACGGGACAATATTTGTGCCGAGCAATAGATAATCATAAAACACGACGTGTACATTCCTCTTATTGTGTAGACACGCAACATAAAGATTTTTTGGAACCATTACTTTCTCTTTAAAACTTTCTTAGCTTCGTAGGCCGCAAAACAACAGTATTTCTCCAAATTCATATTTTTAGGAATAAACAAGTAAGGAACGTTAAAGTCGGGCGTGGTCGACTATATTATACCCTAAACCTAGTCAATACACCCTGTGGTGTAGGGTATGGAATGGTCATTACATTTGAACCTGGTGTATATATACTACAAATTTCATACTTTTATCTGTATTTGTAAGAAAATTTTAACACAAACTTTGAATGGGAGCTATAATAAATCTGATCCGATCTAACACATTTTTAGCGTAGGTTTTCTGAAATATAAACGCTTTCCCAAATTTTATGAAATTCTGTTAAATATGTGGTTTCTAGAGCGGAAAGAATTAAATCGGGGGAGTCATTTGTATGGAAGCTATATATAAATCTGAATCGATGTGACCCACTTTCGCCATATATGTTTGTAGTTGAAATATGAGCTGGTTTGCCAAATTTTAAGCAAATCTGATCAAATATGCTATTTCTAGAGCGGAAATAATATATATATATTATATATATATATCTGAACCGATCTGGAAAATTTCTCCAGAGCTGTTTCTAGTTGAAATATAATTTGTTTTGTCAAATTTGAAGAAGATTTGTTGACATATGTGGTTTTTAGAGCAGAAAGATTCAAATCGTAGAAGACATTTGTATGGGAGCTATATATAAATCTGAACCGATGTGACCTACTTTTGCCATAGATGTTTGTAGTTGAAATATGAGCTGGTTCGCCAAATTTTAAGCAAATCTGTTCAAATAAAGAGCGGAAATAATCAATTCAGTGGCGAAATTTATACATATAATCTATATATATAAAAGAGTTGCGTTACTGACTGACTGACTGACTTATCATTGACCAGCCCCCACACCAAACGGCTGAAGCTAGGGTCATGAATTTTTCAGGGTAGTTCCAAAATATGACGTAGACGTCGACTAAGAAAACGTTTTACGAAATTCGTACTTTTAGGGGGTAAATGGCCCAAAAAGGGATAAACATCGAACCTTAGTCCTGACTAAACGGCAGTAGTTAGAAACATGAAAATCGGTGAGTTCCTTGCACTGACCAAGAAGAAGAGCTACAAATAGGGATTTTTCGAAATTTGTACTTTTAAGGGGCGAGCGGGACAAAAAGGGATAAAAATGGTACCAACTAAAGTATTACAGCTAGAATCGTGAAATTTGGTATGTAAATTCCTCTGACCATAAGAAACGAAGTAAAATTAGATTTTTCGAAATTTGTACTTTTAAGGGACGAGCGGGACAAAAAGGGATAAAAATGGTACCAACTAAAGTATTACAGCTAGAAACGTGAAATTTGGTATATAAATTCCTCTGACCATATAGACACGAAGTAAAATTGAATTTTTCGAAATTTGTACTTTTAAGGGGCGAGCGGGACAAAAAGGGATAAAAATGGTACCAACTAAAGTATTACAGCTAGAATCGTGAAATTTGGTATGTAAATTCCTCTGACCATAAGAAACGAAGTAAAATCGGATTTTTCGAAATTTGTACTTTTAAGGGACGAGCGGGACAAAAAGGGATAAAAATGGTACCAACTAAAGTATTACAGCTAGAATCGTGAAATTTGGTGTGTAAACTCCTCTGACCATATAGGAACGAAGTAAAATTGGATTTTTCGAAATTTGTACTTTTAAGGGGCGCGCGGGTCAAAAAGGGATAAAAATGGTACCAACTAAAGTATTACAGCTAGAATCGTGAAATTTGGTATGTAAATTCCTCTGACCATAAGAAACGAAGTAAAATTGGATTTTTCGAAATTTGTACTTTAAAGGGGCGAGCGGGACAAAAAGGGATAAAAATAGTACCAACTAAAGTATTACAGCTAGGATCGTGTAATTTGGTATGTACATTCCTCTGACCATATAAAAACGAAGTAAAATTGGATTTTTCGAAATTTGTACTTTTAAGGGTCGAGCGGGACAAAAAGGGTACCAACTAAAGTATTACAGCTAGAATCGTGAAATTTGGTATGTAAATTCCTATGACCATATAGAAACGAAGTAAAATTGGATTTCTCCAAATTTGTACTTTTAAGTGGCGAGCGGGACAAAAAGGGATAAAACTGGTACCAATTTTAGTTTTACAGCTAGAATGATGAAATTTAGTATGTAAATTGCTCTGATTATATAGCAGCGTAGTAGTTTGATTTTTCGAAATTTGTACTTCTAAGGGGTGCGCGGGACGAAAAGGGATAAAAATGCTGTACAATCCTGTAAAGGGGAATGAATGTATTACCAAATAAAGTACATATTTTTAGGGGAAGCAAAAACACATGTTACCTATAGTGATTTTTCAAAATGTGTACTTTTTGGGAAAGAGGTGCAAAAAGTTATAAACTGGCTAGCTGAATCTAGAAACATGAGATCGAGGATATAAATGGTTGTAATTTTTTGTCCAAAACTTGGTAGAAAACTATACATACGAAGTAGTTCAGCTAAAATAGTGCATATCGACAAGCACATTCCTTTGACTGTGTGTGAGTGCTAGCTAATAGGAGCTTTCCAAATTACTATTTTAGATATATCTATATTCACCAAAAGAAAATTAAATAAATACCATCCAAAAACAGAGACGGATAAAATTAACGAATAACTTGCTTTTTCGCGTGCGAAGCAGCGGGTACTGCTAGTATATATATATATTGCCAAATTTGAAGAAAATCTGCTAAAATATGTGGTTTCTAGAGCGGAAAGAGTCAAATCATAGGAGACATTTGTATGGGAGCTATATATAAATCAGAACCGATCTGGCGTATTTTTACCAGAGCTATTTCTAGTTAAAATATATGACGTTTTGCTCAATTTGAAGAAAATCTGTTGAAATATGTGGTTTCTAGAGCGGAAAAAGTAAAATCGGAAGCAATATTTGTATGAGAGCTATATCTAAATCTGAACCGATTTGACCGCTTCAAATTAAATAGCGTTCGTCCTTATCCCAGAAAATTTCGTTGTGCAAAGTTTCATTTAGTTCTAACAACAATTGCGACCTGAAGTTTGATTACAAGAATATATGGGCAGACGGACGGACGGACATCGCTAAATCGACTCAAAAAGTGATTCTAAGTCGATCGGTATAATAAGCGATGGGTCTATCTCGATTCCTTTTGGGTGTTACAAACAAATGCACAAAGACATTATACCCTGTGGTGTGGGGTATAAATAAATTAAACTGGTATCTAGCAAAAAATTAGTAAAATTGCATTCCATTGTGAACCTGAAAGATAAAAGGAATAATTTCGAAATTCGTGCTTTGCCTTTCTGATGACATATTTGTAGACACGCCCCATAAGTGGGTGTGGTCTTCAAATTAATTAATTTTATTTAAAAACTAGCTGAACCCCGCCCGCTTCGCCAGGCAAAAACACAAATGGTAAAATTAAAATCATGTTTCATATTGATCTTATCATATTGATATTATCGTGGTCAGTAAATAGCTAGCTAAAAGACACTTTTGCCACGCCCCAACTACCCACCAAACGAAAATTCAAACTCCAGCATCATATTTATCTTTCTTGTGGTCAGTAATATATACGTTCCAATTTGCAGCCTTCTGGCTCAAAAAAACACTATTGCCACACACATAAAATGAAAATCCAAATTTCGGCATCATATTTATCATTCTCGTGGTCAGTAATATTTATGTACCAATTTTGCATCCTATGTCCTTCCTTGGGCCAACACGAATTCATCAAGCCCAAAATCGTGAAAATCAGACGATCCGTTATAAAGTTTTGCGTGTTCACACGGACGGCATTCTCTTTTATAAATATAGATTAGATTAATGAAACATCATAATTTATGTAACAAAATCGCCATCAGCAAAAAAATAACAATTTTCCTAATATTTTATTGCACTTATACTTGAGTGTAATAGTGCAATAGTCTGCGGAAATACTGAAATCCATGATAGAGGGTATATAAGATTCGGCTTGGCCGAATTTAACGCATTTTTAATTGTTTGTGTACAGTTTGATTGCAAAACTAATAAAAAGAGCCAGAAGTCCGACCGGTTTGAACCATATATACCCACTACCATGTAGAGTAGTCAACAGTATTCCTGACATTAGCCTCTCAGTAGGCTTACGCTACAAATGCAAGAAGAAGAAAATCTTGGATGCGTGCAGTAGAAGATCTTTATTCCATCCTAATGTATAGTAGAACAGTAATAATAAAGTGTATTTTTCGGAAAATTTCTACCGTATGGCTTGATGAATAATGCAGTTTAATCATTTGGTACCAATATCAAGCCTCTAGGACAATGGTTTGAACAATTATATCCTTCAACAAGTAAGGAAAGGTCGGGCGGGGCCGACTATATGATACACTCCACTTTCCAACAGAATACAGTCCAACTCGGTAAAAAAGTGAAAACGGGAAGAATTTTTGTATGTTTCCTAATAATAGGCTAATTAGACCTGGTTCGATTTGTCAAATCGATAAGAATATTTGTATCAGGGCTATATCCAAACATGGAAAAATGTGACTAACTTTCACAATAAGTTCTTCCAGTTCAAATATAAGGTGTTATGCTCACTTTGAAGAAATTCGGTGAAAATTCGTGGTTTCTGAGGCGGAAAAAGTTAATCGGGAGCGAAATTTGTATGGGAGCTATGTATAAATCTGAACCGATCTAACACATTTTTACCACAGGTGTTTCTAGTTGAAATATAAGATGTTTGCCAATTTTTAAGAAAATCTCTTGTAATATATGTTATCTAGAGTGAAAAGATTAAAATCGGGAGTGAAATTTGTATGGGAGCTACAGGGTGACTGATGAATTTTGCTACATTAAGAAACTCAAATAATTGTTTTTTTTTTCAGTGTATGGAATTCATTTTTCTTTTATTCATGTTAATGCTCATTCAATTTTATTAAATATAGCTTAATTAGTTTTAACAAGTAAAACCGGAGTTAAGTTCGGCCGGGCCGAACTTTATATACCCTCTACCATGGATTGCATTCCACAGAGGTTGTCGGTTTTCGTAGAAGTGCAGTAATATTACAGGAAAATATAAATTTTGTAATATAGCCAAACCAAAACAAATACAAATATTGAAAAAATATTTATATAAATAAATATAATATTTTCATTATATCAAACCATTATCTATTTCAAAACAAAAAATAAATATTCTTATATTTATATTTTCAAAAAGCTTAAATACCATAAATATTGGAAGATAGTGGGTGCTGCATTTGGTTGTACTTCCATTCTATTTTAATTCCAAAAGTACAAATTTTGAAAATCCATTATCAGACGTACATGTGCAAAGTGCAAAATAACATAACTTCATGATTCAACCAATTTTTGCCGTAAAAGAAAAAGTACGAATTTGGAAAAAAACTTTTTATTTTGCGTGTCTATGCAGTCAGAGGAATGTATACACCGAATTCATGATTCCAGCTGGGCCCATTTGGTTGGTACCATTTTTACCCCCTTGACATTTCTATGCAATTAGAATTTCATCATTCTAGCTATAGTCGTTTAGTTGGTACTATTTTTATCCCCCTGTACCATTGTATCCCTTGAAAGTACGAATTTCGAAAAATCCGTTTATTTTCCGTGTCTACGCAGTCAGAGGAATGTATACTCCGCATTTCCTGACTCTAGCTGCGGTCATTTGATTGGTACTATTTGTATCCCCTTTTTCTATTTTGACCCCAAAAAGTACGAATTGCGAAAAATCAGTTTATTTTCCGTGTCTACACAGCCAGAGGAATGTATACTCCGAATTTCATGATTCTAGCTACAGTCATTTGATTGGTACTATTTTTATCCCCTTTTTCAGTTTAACCCCAAAAAGTACGAATTTTTAAAAATCCGTTTATTTTACTTGTCTATGCAATCAGAGGGATGTATACACCGAATTTCATTATTCTAGGTACAGCCGTTTGGTTGGTACCATTTTTATCCCTCTATTCCTTTTTTTGCCCCTTAAAAGTACGAATTTGGAAAAAATACTTTTATATTATGTATCTACTCAGTTAGAGGAATGTGCACACCGAATTTCGTGTTTCTAGCTGTTGTCGTTTAATATGTACCATTTTTACCCCTTTTTGCCCCATTTCACCCCCTACAAATAAGAATCACTTTATGGTGCACGTTTTTGCTGTAGGGGGAATGTGCATACCAAATATCAAGTAAGTACAAGCAGACATATTGAAAAAACATGCTTAAATACGCTAAAATATTGGGGGTTACTATGGGTATTTTTAGTCCTTGTGAGGGAAAAATTTTTCCCTTTGGGCCGATTTCGCCCCATTTTAATCCCAACCGATCTACGACTATAAGACGCATTTATGGAAAATTTGAACGTTCTAGCTCCTTTCGTTTAGATGTTAGCGTGCTTTCAACAAACGGACAGACGGACGGACGGACATGGCTAGATCGTCTTAGAATTTTGTGACGATCAAGAATATATATACTTTATATGGACTCAGGTCGATATTTCAAGGTGTTACAAACGGAATGACAAAGTTAGTATACCCCCATCCTGGAGGTGGAGGGTATAAAAATAATGGAATTTAAATGCCCCCCTGCTCGTTGATGCATATGCGGCATCTTACCAAAAAGTTGTTCATTACTGCTTGGAGAGTTGAGACAGGAATAGCCGCAATTGTTTCTCGAATGGATTGCCTTAGTTCATTCAAATTTGTTGGTTTTGCTTTGTAGACTTCCTGTTTGCAATAACCCCACAAGAAAAAGTCAGGTGCAGTAAGGTCAGGCGACCTGGGTGGCCAACGGAATGTGGAGTTTCTGGATATCAGCTTATTGGGAAATTTTCGTCGCAATTCTGTCATAACAGGTTGGGCTATGTGAGGAGCTGCACCATCTTTCTGAAACCACACAGAGTTGAAAGAAATTCTCATTCGGCGTAATTCTGGATAGAAAAACTCTCTCAACATGCTCAAGTAACGGTCTCCAGTAACCGTAACGGTGTGACCGTTTTCTTCGAAGAAGGCCCGACAATGCAGCGTGATGAAACTGCACACCACACTGTGAGACGTAGTGGATGCAATTCCGTCTCATGGAGTATCTGTGGGTTGGAAGCACTCCATATTCGACAATTTTGTTTGTTTATGTTGCCGTTTAAATCGAAATGGGCCTCGTCAGACATGAAAAGACAGTTCAACATGTTTCCATCCTCTTCCACCATTTGAAGCATCTTCTGGCAAAATTCCAAGCGAATAGGCAAGTCTGCAGCGTTCAGTTTGTTGGACATTTGAATTTTATATGGGAATAACTCCAAATCTTTGTGCATAATTGACTGTAATGACTGTCTGCTTATACCCATTTGAGCAGATAAGCTTTTTGTCGAAAGACGTGGATTGTTTTGTATGTTTCAGTGTCCCAGTTATCCATTTTTGTTAAATGTAAAATTCAATCTGCAAAATAAAAAAAATTAACCAGATTCATTAAATAGAAAAAAGTTATTCAATTTTTTTTTTGGTAGCGGCTTTCATCAGCCACCCTGTATATGTAAATCTGAACCGATCTGACCCATTTTCACTATGGGTGTTTCTAGGACAAATATAATATATTTCGCCTAATTTGAAGAGGATCTGTTAAAATATGTGGTTTCTAGAGCAAAAAAGTCAAATCGGGAGCGAAATTTGTATGGGAGCTATATATAAATCTGAACCGATCTGACCCATTTTAACCACAGGTTTTTCTAGTTGAAATATATGATGTTTTGCCAAATCTGAAGACAATCTGATACAATATGTGGTTTCTAGAGCGGAAAAAGTCAAATCCGGAGCGAAATTTGTATGGGAGCTATATATAAATCTGAACCGATCAGACCCATTTTTACCACAGGTGTTTCTAGTTCAAATATAAGATGTTTTGCCTAATCTGAAGACAATATGATACAATATGTGGTTTCTAGAGTGGAAAAAGTCAAATCGGGAGCGAAATTTATATGGGAGCTATATATAAATCTGAACCGATCTGACCCATTTTTACCACAGGTGTTTCTAGTTCAAATATAAGATGTTTTGCAAAATCTGAAGACAATATGATACAATATGTGGTTTCTAGATCGGAAAAAGTCAAATCTGGAGCGAAATTTGTATGGGAGCTATATATAAATCTGAACCGATCTGATCCATTTTTACCACAGGTGTTTCTAGTTCAAATATAAGATGTTTTGCAAAATCTGAAGACAATATGATACAATATGTGGTTTCTAGAGCGGAAAAAGTCAAATCTGGAGCGAAATTTGTATGGGAGCTATATATAAATCTGAACCGATCTGCCCCATTTTTACCACAGGTGTTTCTAGATGAAATATAAGATGTTTTGCCAAATCTGAAGACAATCTGATACAATATGTGGTTTCTAGAGCGGAAAAAGTCAAATCTGGAGCGAAATTTGTATGGGAGCTATATATAAATCTGATCCGATCTGACCCATTTTTACCACAGGTGTTACTAGTTCAAAATTTAAGATGTGTTGCAAAATCTGAAGACAATATGATACAATATGTGGTTTCTAGAGCGGAAAAAGTCAAATCGGGAGCGAAATTTGTATGGTAGCTATATATAAATCTGAACCGATCTGACCCATTTTTACCACATATGTTTCTAGTTAGAATATAAGATGTTTTGCCAATTTTGAAGAAAATCTGTTGTAATATGTGGTATCCAGAGTGAAAAGTGTCAAATCGGGAAAGAAATTCGTATGGGGGCTATATCTAAATCTGATCCAATTTTCTTCAAATTAAATAGCGTTCGTTCTTATCCCGAAAAACTTCGTTGTGCAAAGTTTCATTTGGTTCTGTCTACAATTGCGACCTGTATCGTGATTACAAGAATAGATGGACGGACGGACAGACAGACGGACATTGCTAAATCGATTCAAAAAGTGATTATAAGTCGATCGGTATAATTAACAATGGGTCTATCTCTCTTCCTTTTGGGTGTTACAAACAAATGCACAAAGACATAATACTCTCGTGGAGTGTATAAAAATGTCAACGCGAACTCGTCCAGAAAATAGATATAGCCATTTTCATGGTACAAAGTTAGGGTCGCACTGTATAATGTTTGGGACCGTTCCCAATATATATTATTTCCTGGGAAACATTTACTTTGTCCACCCATATGGCCCTACTATAAACATTTCACTAAACAAGTTGTTATCCTTTTCCTAAATTGATTTATTGTCTATTTCGTGGCGGAAGAAAACATTTTTCATTCGCACTTGCTAATTTAATGTTCATTTGTGAAATGACAGAACATTTTTCATAATCAACCAATTCCCCACACTGCACTGTGTCAAGTAATTAAAATTCAAAAACTTGCGGAATTAAAATGCTCCATTAAATCCTGCATCATCTCAGAACTGTGCTTCGCCAAAAACCGCCAAATTCGTGTATCGCATATTAATTAAAACGATAAGTTTAATATCAAGTTTACATTTTAATCATACTTTGGAAAAGATTTTGGAAAGAACAACTCAAAATTGATGACTACAACCAAACCGCAACATTTCGTTATACGTACATTAATACCGCGAAACTAGCTAACATCTGATGGCAACAAGTATGGCAATATTATATTAATGCATATGCTCTGCACAGTGGGCAATTTTCATAGAATATGTTAAAAAATATCTGGAGGAAAAATATGTCAAAAGTTCTCAGAAATTTTGTTTAGCTCGATTTCTATGAATCTTGGTCGGTTAATATTACTGCCAAATGTCAGCATCATACAAAAAACAGGAAATGGAAGAAGAAGATCCGGAACTGTAAACTATATGATATGGGATGACATTTGTATGAAGCGACTTCTTTCAATTCAAGATTACGAACATTTCACGCAGACATATTTTTAATACTGCCCAAAATTATCCAAGTTAAGTTTAAGTTTAATTTTATCCAAAATTATCCAAATTTATACAATATACGCAAGAATTACAACAAAGTACCCAAAATTATAACAATTGTCCAAAAAAATATGAAAACTAACCAAATTGGGTGATTTTTCCACTACACCAACTTACGCATAATTTAAATGACACAAAAATAAAAAAACAAAGGGGAAAACGATAAGCCCGAACGAAGTCCGTGCAGAAAATCTCCAATTAAAACGGAAACCAAAATTATAAAAATTTATTTAAATATTTCTAACCACCAGTTAATATCAATATGAGTATCAATTGAAAGAGGATAATCCCTAAAAATGAAAATAAAGTTTCTGGACTATGCAGATACATCGTAGATACACTCAAGAACTTAATGAAGAGTTCCTGATACAATATCAAAGACGCTAAGGATTTTAAATCGAGAAGTACCAACACGTCTATTGAAGAGGACGAAATATTAATCTCATTTGAAGTGGTACCGCTATTTCCGAGGATACCGGTAAATTTTGAAATTAAAACAATGGAACACACAAAAATACATAAAGGCCTTTTAATAGAAATACTGATCTTTTGCATAAACGACGCAATATGTTTGCCGTCCTAAATAAAAAGTACGTTGAAGAAACTCTTCAAATTCTGAATTCATTTAACAGACAAATTCAATTTACCTTTGAGATAGAACGGGACAAAAAAAACTACCATATTTGGATTCGGTAGTAATTAGACAAGGTAATCTGCTCAAACTAGATTGGTACCAAAAACTAACGTAGTTTCTAAGATTAATGCAACGGGGACAAGTCCGACTTATGCTAGAAAATATATGTCGGCACTACTAAGACTAAACTAAAAACTAGACTCTCTTCTCATAAGACTGACCATAAAGCATTTAATAGACATTTGGAGCAGAAGACCGCATTCGCAGCCCACAGTACAATTATTGGACATAACCCCAATTTTGACAACGTTGAGATACTGACAGAAGAGAATAATTATGGCAAGAGATACACTCTCGAAATGATACACATCATTGATGTTCCTACCAACAAAAGACTCAATTACAAATCTGACACAGAGAAATGCAATTTTTCATAAAATTTTCATAGATGTACCCTACACCACAGAGTATAATGTCTTTGTGCATTTGTTTGTAACACCCAAAAAGAGGCGAGATATAGATCGTTTATTAATCCAATCGACATAGAATCACTTTTTGAATCTGTCTGTCTGTCCGTCTCTCCGTCCATCTATACTTGTAATCAAAGTACAAAATTAAGTTTAGCAGGTCAAGGACGGACGCTTTTTAATTTGAAGCAAATCGGTTCAGATTTAGATATAGCATCCATACAAATGTTGCTTCCGATTTGACTTTTTCTGCTCTAGAAGCCACGAAACCGCTTAAATTATAAGCGATTTTGATAAAATTTCGCACAATACCTTATAATTAAGTCAGAAACATCTGTGGTGAAAATGGGTCGAATCCGCTCAGATTTATATATAGCTTCCATACAAATTTCGCTCCCTATTTGATTTTTTTCGGTCTAGAAATCATAAAGTTTAACAGATTTTCTTCAAATGTGACTTTACTGCTTATATTTCAACTAGATACATTTCTGGTGAAAATGGGTCAAATCGGGTCAGATATATATACAGCTCCCATACAAATGTCGGGAGTACAAAAGGCCAACGATACATATACACAACATATGTTTTAATTTTATCCTTTCATATCATTCAGACTTTTCAATATACAGTGCGAGCTCGATAATCGCAACCACCTCTTATCGCAACTGCTCGTTGTTTGCCACCAACTAAATATTAGCATTGGAGTCCTTATAAGCGCAACATATGGCCTCGATTATCACAACTTTTATTCCGTTTTTTATTTTCTGGATAGATTAATATACTTCGAATTTAACAAAGAACGAGGCTGAATTAGAAGGACCGCGCGTTAGTAAGAACCCATTTAATCGTCCCAGCAGATGTGTTTAAATTTACATTTATTAATATCAATTCAATTGAAATCATCGAGATATGGAACTTAAAATCATTTTTAGTAGAGATTAGTGTAGGGTGTAAACATCGACCAACTGTAGTCATTCCCTATAGTTTTTTGCTTAGTTTTTTTCCTGCTTCATTATTGAAGATTGTTTTGTGTTGAGTATACATATTACACTAACTTTAGTCATTTATTTATTTGGATAATCTAAGTTTTCGTGAAATGAAAATTCCATATATATTTCCAGAGTTGATATCGAAGCCGGGAACTATAACACATTTATAGTATCCAATTTTTCAAAATCCAATCACATCTATTTCACGAAATATCGAAAGAAATGTTGAAAAATATATTTTTGGAATTTCTGAGAGCTAATTCGACCCTAGTTATCCACAAACAATTCTCCGACCACCAAATCTAGAGTCTTATTTTGCAAAATGGTGTTAATAAATTGAAAAAATCCAAACGAAAGGCTGTAAACAATTCAATAAATCTATTGAGTTTAATCTGAGACAATTATTCAAAGGTCAATTTGGGGTTTGGTTATCACAACTATTCGGTTATTGCAACAGGCATGGGCAGTAATTAGTTGTGATCATCGAGATGGTACTGTATTTTCAAAAAAACTTACGCATACTTTACCATATATGCACTTAAATTGTGTACATATAGCTTTATTAGTTAAGCCTTAACAAAAAATATTTTAGTAGGTAAGATTAGAAAATATTGGTCACTACTTTTTACTTAAACAAGGTCATACACACGTAAATCTAGAGATAGTATATAGAATAAATGCGTACTCAGTTTGTGATCTTTTCTCCTTTTAAAAATGTGTGATGAAGCACATTTTCGTCTCGCTGTTAATATCCCTATGCAGATAAAAAACCGCCCCTGATTGTTGAGAATGTATGAATATACGCCCAAAATAGGAATATGAATAAATACCCAAAATATGTTGTAAAATAAATTTAACGATTGTTCAACTACTATTGGGGATTTGACATTTTTCAATACTTACACATGTTTTAACAATGAACAATTCTCGAAATTTCTAGAAGTGTCAAATCGCCATAATTTTTTGGCGATTACTCTTTTTCCATATTTGTAATTGACCAGCAAATTATGATGAAGTGATACATCTGGGATACATTCAAAGTTGTCTGTGCGACATAAAGGTTTCATAGACGGACGGCATTCGGCCGGTCTTAAAGATTTTCACGGCTCGGGTATCTCCAAATTCTTTTCAAATATGTTAAGTAAAGTAATTTGTTTACTTAATTTTTCCCGTCCATGCTACAATACGTCTGTAATATCGCCTTTGATCGATTTGTACAGTTGGTGTATAATAGGGTATACACCAAAAGGATGGGGAGAAGTTGGGTAGTATTCATTTCAATGGCAGTGCAAGCTAGCCACTGTACTCTAAACGTTTCAGGCGGATTAGTCTATGGTATTTTCTGTTGAAAACACTGGAACGCGCATCATTAGTGGGGCTCATAATGTTTACCTCAAAGTTATATTTGTCAAGAATGCGCTTAATGATGTTGTAACCGTACCACAAGTTCAATCATCATAATTCGTATGATCAATTCATGCTTAGATCACATGGATTATTATTATCACATCTCCTATGGCTATGGCTATGACCGCTAGGGTCAATGTCATCCTTACAAAATTTGAGACCAGAGGCCGAATGATAGTGGCTTACGCCGAAGATGTCTTCATCTTGATAAAAGGAAGGTTTCTTCCAACCATTAGCGATATCATGTCATGACACAGAAGAAAAGGGCTCGGAATTAACCCGAATAAAACAGAATTGAGAGGAGTTGGGTAAACAGACTAAAATATGAGATAACCCTACCTTTCCCTTCACTCATCATTCATTCCTTCACCCGCCTCCTAATTCCTTTTTCCTATACTACTTACGAGAATCACAATTGGACGAATTTAGTTGGCCTCGAGTGAACTGCAATTCCCTGCAACCTTACATAACTAATAAACAAGCATGGAAAGGTCCGACTATATGATACCCTACACTTTCTACTCCACTGCAATTCAATTCGGTGAAAATCGTGAAATCCATTTGTATGGGAGCTATATATAAATCAGAACCGATCTCATCCACTATTACCAAAGATGTTTCTAGTGTAAATATAAGTTGAAAAAATCGGTTAAGGTGGTTTCTACAGCGGTTAACCTTAAATCGGGAGGGAAATTTGTGTGGGAGCTATATCTAAATCTGGACGGATTTGACCCATTTTCTCCACAGATGTTTCTAGTTGAAATATGAGGTATTGAGCCAAAATTGCTTATTTATATATAGCTCCCATTAAAATTTCGCTCCCGATTTGACTTTTCCTGCTCTAGAAACCTCATATTATATCAGATTGTGTTCATATTTGGCAAAACATCTTATATTTAAACTAAGAACACCTGTGGTGGAAATAGGTCAGATCGATTCAGATTTATATATAGCTCCCATTAAAATTTCGTACCGATTTGACATTTCCTGCTCTAGAAACCACATATTTTAACAGATCCTCTTCAAATTTTGCAAAATATCTTACATTTCAACTAAAAACACCTGTATTAAAAATGTGTTAGATCGATTCAGATTTACATATAGCTCCCATACAAATTTCGCTCACGGATAGAACTTTTCGCTCCACAAACCACGAATTTTCACCGAAAGTGAGCATAACACGATATATTTGAGCTGGAATCACTTATGAAAGTTAGTCACTTTATTCCATGTTTGGATATATCCACGATACAAATATTCTTTTCGATTTGACAAATTGGAACATGTCATATTAGCCTATGATAAGGAAACATACAAAAATTCTTCCCGTTTTCACTTGAATTGTATTCGGATAGAAAGTGGAGTGTATCATATAGTCGGCCCCGCCCGACTTTAGCCTGTCCTTAATATGCAATAAGGAATAGAGATAGACTCATTATTATCATATTAATCGGCTTAGAATCAATCGATTAAGCCTTGTCCGTCGATCTGTCCTTCTTTCTGTCCGTAATCAAAGTACAGACCGCAATTTTTGACCGATCCCAACTATGGCAGAACTCTTTTTATTTCCACTGTGAATGCAGAAATTCGGTCAAAAATTTCCCCTTTGCTTATCCTTTCCTCGCGTGTTTATTACGTGTACAACAGTAGCTATCACGTGGTCGGTCAAATCCGAAAAACACCCCCAAACGAAAATTCACCCTACTGTGTTCACTACATCTGAAATTCTCGATTTCTGTATCCTAATTGAAATTGATTGGTTCCCACCTTCGCCACAAACGAACCACAGTGCACCGCTGAGACATGGTTGCTTATAATTTAATAAACATTAAAGAATTATTTCGAAGCCATTAACTAAACTTCACCATCATTTCCGTTTTACGATATTCGAAGGAGTGAAAACTCAAACACTTGCTTGCATACACGCTCGTCGGATACAACAAGATTTTGTTACCACTATTTTTACAACAACAATAGTAGTGAACTGAACACTTCAAATTTCCAGGGTGATTAATGTGTGCTGTGGTTGCAGAAATGTTGCTCTTGAGGTAGGAAAATGATGGTATTTGCCAGATGGGTGTTGTTCGAGTTGCTGTTGAACGAGTCTGTATCTCAGTGCCATCCCACCCCGTGTGGGGATGTGGCGATGTGTGCGTGTGTGCTGCAGCTATTCCCCCCCAAAGCTACCTCAACATCCGCTTTATTACACATTGATCAAGGCAAGTAAGAGAGTAATACGTAACTTAATGTTACTAACAAATTGATATTAATGACGCGAATATAAAATAAAATAGCGAAGTCTTGTCGTCGGCATCGTCGTCGTCGTGTTGCTGTATCTTTTTCTGCTTGTGTGTCTGTACAACAACGACTAGCAAAAGTTGTGGCAAATGGCAACAATGAAGAGGTAAATATTTTTACTGTGGCCGCATAGTGGGCGGATTTGCATTTATCTATTGGAATCAATTAATCTATATTTTTACAAAAATTAGAATTGTAAAATACAACTTGTAAAGGGTGGTTAAATTGTTGTTGTTGTAGCAGCTTTAGAGGGAGCTGATGTGATAATCCTTAAGTCTGAATTGTACTAGACTTCGTTCCGGCATGTATCCGATTATCGCGGGAACCTTGTTCATCATCGTTCTCATGTTGTCCGGCTGTCGTTAGCATCTTCTTCAAGTTGATGTTAATGTTAAGGGACTGGGATGTTAATCGAGTTGTACCACTATCCTCCACTAGAGGCGCTGCCTTTTATGTTAACAGCCAAGTTATGTATCGCTAATGGCTATTAGTTTCTTCCCTGGACCTTGGAGCAATCGAAATTACAATTTTTACGTGGAAGTGTGTTCGGATGAGAAAATTGGCTGATGAAAAGTGAAAATTTGTTGATGTTGTATTTTACCAGTGCGCCGGCCGGGCACATTCAGATTGCAGACGCGCACACTTCCACTGAGCTATGAAGGCCACTGGTTAAATTGTAAGGGCCTATGTTGAATGTGAACCACACTTAAACGTCAAGATTTTTTCTGCATTTCATTTGACATTTCTCAATTTCAGACTAACTCAATTTGAAACATGGAAAGATACACAATCGAACAATGCTTTAAAGTTATTCAGGCTTATTATGAAATCAACATGCATATCGTGCACTTCGTGATATTTTCATCGTCAGTGATGAGGCACATTTTCACCTCAGTGGATTCGCCAATAAGCCGAATTGCCGCATTTGGCGAATGATAATCCAAGAGTGATTGTCGAAAAACCGATGTACCCACAGTGGATTCGTCAATAAGCCGAATTGCCGCATTTGGCGAATGATAATCCAAGAGTGATTGACGAAAAACCGATGTACCCACAAAGAGTGACTGTTTGGTGCGGTTTATGGGCTGGCGGCATCGGGCCGTATATTTTCCAAAATGAGGCCGGTCAGGCAGTTACTGTGAATGGTATTCGCTATCGTGAGATGATAACGAACTTTGTACGGGCCGAATTGGAAGATATGAGGTTTCAATAGGACGGCGCCACTTGCCACACAGCTAACGAAACAATCGCTCTTTTGCACGACAAATTCGATGGCCATGTTATCTCACGTTATCTCGTGTGTGAGACATTGCTGTAGAATTCATAGCAACCATTGTTTGTTGTAGTCTAAGATCATATGAACTTATCAGGATTAAATTAACTAAAAAATGTCAATCATCTGGAAAACAACTCTGCTCTAAACATAGTATGTTACAGAATAATTCCCCCCCTTATTCCCACTGTTAGCCGTTTCCTGGATTCGTTTCGATCCATTCCATCCATTCAAAAGATAAGAAACCGTTGAAGATTATCTGTACCTTTTCTTCCTCCATCTCCCACTGTGCACCATTTATGCTGTTCGCGCGAATCCTTACATACCTCTCTCTACCTGTCGAAGTCCAAATGTCGACGTGTGAGCTACACCGAGTTGAAATGTGTAGTGAATGTAATGGAATGCCAGCGAGTATAGAAGATATTTGTGGTTTTATTGCTGCAATTAAGTTCATTTGTAAATCAATTACATTAAAAGCAATGCGAAAATAAAAACATAACAAGTGGCAGAAACAAAATAATAATTAATTAGGCGTTTATCAACGAGAGAGAGAGAGAAATAACAACGACGAAGAGCAATAAATAACATGACACTGTGCATGGGGTTGAAG
Source organism: Polietes domitor (assembly GCA_947397865.1). Taxonomy (NCBI): domain Eukaryota; kingdom Metazoa; phylum Arthropoda; class Insecta; order Diptera; family Muscidae; genus Polietes; species Polietes domitor. The sequence goes on along the minus strand of OX377619.1, from coordinate 81,863,492 downwards.
CGGTTAATGATCTATGCATTTGCTCATGTGTCAGCGTTTATTTAGTGTATTCCTAAGAGCCATTGAAAACAATGACAAATGTGTGATTTGTAATTGCGAATAGTACCCACACGCCGTGGGTCATAGTCTCTTAATTAAGGCAATAATGACTTCATCGTCTCTCAATATACATTTATAATATTTTCAATATTGATTTATTGTAAAGTTAAAGTTTTTCACATTTTGCAAAAGGTGGTTTACTCAACCAGCCATAACTTTTGTTCTGTAAAAGATATTGAGACTAAATTTCGAATGAAAAAAAGTATTGAAATTATTTTTTATTTTTTTCCTTGACAACGACTGTATGTACCCCAATGTACCAATGATACGATAACAGCTAGAAACATGAAATATGGAATGTACAAGGATTTATCAAATTCGTACTTTTGAGGGATACAATTTGAAAAGAGGGATAAAACTGGTACCTACCAAACCGCTGAAGTCGAAATCATGTGAAGATGCGAAATAATTTTTTGTTCGAAATTTGTACTTTTACCTGGAAAATGGGGTGAATGAGAATAAAAGTGGTACCATCCAAACGGCTGCTGCTATAATAATGAAATTCGGTGTGTACACTTCTCTGACTGCGGTGACGCGAATAATAAAGATATCTTCCAATATTCGTAGTATCAGGATCTAACTGGAATTAAATTCAAATCAAACGATTGTAAGCAGAATCATGATAATCAGTATTTGCACTCGTCAGTCTACGTAGACGCGGAAAATAAGAGGAACGGGTTTTTTTCTATATTCGTACTTTTAGAATCAAATTGGAAAAAAGAAAAACTGCTAAAATCATGAAATTAGGTATGTATATTTCACTTTGAAACATATTGGTTCTTCAATTATTCAATTTAGTTTTATATTGCGCTAGTATAGTTCCTTTACGTTCTTTTTTTCACACATATTAAAATCAAAAAAGTTTTGCGAGCCAAGGACGAACCCTATCTAATTTAAAGGAAATCGGTTAATATTTAGATATAGGCCCCATACAGATGTCGCTCGATTTGCTTCGAATTTGGCACATTACATTGTAATTGCACTGGAAATATATGTGGTGAATTTGGGCCAGATCGGTTTAGATTAGGATATAGCTTCCATACAAATTTCGTTCTCCATTTAAATTTTTTCGCTCTAGAGATCACATATTTTAACCAATTGTCTCCAAACTTGCCACAAAACTTTGTATTTAACTAGAAACATTTATGGTAAAAGTGGGTCAGATCGGTTCAGATTTATATATAGCTCCCATACAAAATTCGTTTCCGATTTGACTTTTTCCCCTCTAGTGACCACATATTTCAACTGATTTTCTTCAAATTTGCCCCAGCGCTTTATATTTCATCTAGCAATATCTATGGTAAAAGTGGGTCAGATCGATTCAGTTTTAGATATAGGCCCCATAAAAGTGTCGTTGAGCGCCCCGGTAGTCGAGATGGTAGTGTGCTCGGCTATCAGCGTGGGGGTTGTGAGTTCGATTCCCACCAGAGGCTCTGGTCTGTCGCTGCAATAACTAGCTGCAATGGTCTTCGTCACCCTGGCTCAATCCCTGGACCCAAAATTAGAATATAAATTTACTTTGTATTGTAATTCATAATAAATAAAAAAAATGTCGTTCTCGATTTGACTTTTTCTGCTCAAAAAACTACCTTCTTCCGTTTAGATGCTAGCGTTCATTCAACAGACGGAGGGGCAGACAGAGAGACAGACGGACTGACGGACGGACATGGCTAGATCGTCTTAGAATTTTATGACGAACAAGAATATATATACTTTATAGGGTCTCATTTCGATATTTTATGATGATTATTCTGGCCACGAACCAATTACTCGGACTTTCAAAGAGTATAACCGAATGTTTAGCGCTGGTTTTGGTTATGCCTTAAATCTTTTTTAGTATATTAGATTTTAGTTATTCCTAGAATTATTTTTAAGTTGTAGTCTATAAGGAAGATTGTATTCAGTAGACTGAAATAAATGGAAACAAGCAAAGATAGGTTAAAGTCGACTATATAATACCCTACACTACTCCCTGCTTCTATGCAGAGTTTAGATTGCTAAACACAGGTATTTTTGTATCGATGGGATTTAATGTAGTCCATATAAATTAAATTATGCATTACATTATGTTACTCCTACATGTGATATGCCCACACAATAACAAAACCGAAGCGATCCTCTCGCATTGTAGTTGTTTCTAAAGGAAAATATAACGATTACTCAAGATTGATTTACTAAGTTTAATCTTAAGTTCTATGAAAACAAATCGACGGAACATATGATCGGGGGCTATATCTTTGCGTCATGTTCCACTTTCAATGGAACACTTCCTAACTAAAATATAACGTGAAGTGAAAAATACGTTTAAAATAGTATCGGTGGCCTATTTGAGTTGGGTATTCTTCAAAACAAGGACCCATGTGTATGGCGAAAATATGAAAATATGGTAATCTGGATCATGATATGACGTAATGTGAGGGCTTTAATGCGGTAATAATGACAATTATATGGAGACTTTTTGAAAACATGAACCCATACGGTCCAATTTTACGTTAAGTATTGCGAGATTAAATACAACATTATCTGGAAAATTTGATCAAGATCCGCTGATAAATGCAGATTTTACAGCTATAATAGACGAATCGGATGTACATTTGTAAGGGGTCTGTTACAAAATGTATGGCTGTACCAAAACATGGACCCATATTAAGTATTCCTAGTTGAAATACAACATAATATGCAAAGTTTGATCGTGGCCCGATGTAAGATGTAGGTTCTATAACAGTGATAGTGTGAACTGGGGGCCCTTTGTAGGGGGGTTATACCAAAACATGGACTGATTTACTTTATAGTTGGTATTCCTAGTTAAAATATAACATGTGGGTTCTAGAACGGTAATAGTAAAAATTGAGGACCTATGAATACTTCTGTAATTTTCATACGTCGCACAGTGTCACGGTTTGGCACACGAAATTTGGCACATGTTATATAATATAATTAATTGTGAAATTTCGAAAAAAATTGAGATGGTTAACACGCCATATACGAGTCAGTCCATGTCAAATCAAAAATTCAAATCTGACATAGAGAAATGCGCTAAAATTTATCGATATACAGTAGACAAATAAGGACGATCGAAATTGACTTCAGTTGACGAAATCACGTAAAACAAATCGGACTTCTGTTAATTATTGTACTGCGTTTTACGTAAAATTTTTAATGCCAGGTCCTGCTATGAGAGAATTGCTGCTGCAATATGCTGATTTCTAGAAACTCGACATTTCGTTGGCCCCAAGTCTCCTGACCTCACTGCACCTTCCTTTATGTTTTGGGGTTATTTCAACAGGAAGTTTATAAAACAAACAAAAAAATTGGATGATTTAAAGCAATGCATTCGAACAACAATTGAGACAATACATACTGCAACTCTGCAGAAAGTAATGAATAAAGAATGTTGTTCATTTAAAATTTATTATTTTTAAAATCCGTTAAAAAGGTTTAATAAATATGTATCAGTTGTCAAATGAACAAATAATTTATATGAATTAAACAAAAAATTATTTGAGTTTCTTAAGGGTAGGATCATTCGTCAGCCACCCTATAGATGTGTCTTTCATGTTCTCTGTAAGGGCGCTACATTAAAAAGTGGGCCTATAGATCACTTTCTTTTATTGAAATATAACATGATCTGAAAATTATATCGAGATCCAATGCACGATGTGGGTTCTACAGCTGCAATAGAGTATAATGGGGGCCAATTTGTATATAATATATTCAACAACATTTAAGAAACTTCCGATGTATGTCCTATAGGGGTAATAATAAACATAATATTAAATGTGGGCCCATTTGTAGTATGGGGGCTATATTAAAAAGTGGACCCTTATTGATCATTTTCAAAGTAGGTATCTTTTATTGAAATATAATATCATCTGCAAAATTATATCAAGATTCAATGTAAGATGTGGTTTCTAGAGCGATGATAGTGGAAACTGGGGGCCCATTTGTATGGGGCCTATAACAAAATATTGACCTATATAGCTGGCTTTCAAAATACGTGTTTCTAGTATAAATGTAACATTGTGTGGAAAATTTGACCAAGATCCGATGTAAAATGTGAATTTTAGTGCAGTAATATTGTAAATCGGAGGTACATTTGTATGGGGGCTATATTAAAACATAGTCTCATGTGGTCCCATGTGTGAGCTGTTTCTAGTTCAAATATAACACGATCCTGAAATTTATCATGTATGTAGACTATATCTAAATCTGAACTGATTTTCTCCAAATTCAATACCAATAGTCCTTGGCGAAGAAAAGTAACTTCTGCCAAATTTCATGACAATCGGACCACAATTGCGACCTATAGAGTTCGAACAAGCTGTCCACCTAGACAGCAGACTGACGGACAGACAGACATCGTTAAATCGATTCAGCTGGTGATTCTAAGCCAATCCGTATACTTAAAGATGGGTCTAGCTCAATTATTTCTTGGTGTTACAAACATTTGGCGGAAAACTAACTTATAATACTCACGAAGTGGTGTAGGGTATACGAATTCACATAAGTTATATCGGGGTATAAGGTTTGTTTTCTACTTGGATTTTATGTCAGTGTCCGATTTTTGTAACTTATTTTTCGTTAAACTATACGATAATCACTCTGTAATTTTGTATACCATTAATTTTCCCACCCTAACATTTGTTCCGGCCCACCGCTCTTACAAGCCCAAGGAGGCCGCTAGTCTCTGAGCATACCTATCTTCTATATTGTACCCATAAGGTGGCCACCAAAATTGTAAATATTATTTCACATGTGAACCTTTATTGAATATGTCATATAAACGTGTAAGTGAAAGATTTGGATAATACAAATCAATACGATTAATAAAATTGTGGTCATATGATTGCATTGCATTGAAGTACAGGCTGTCAAAGTATCATCGCATCACATTTTTGTATGCCTGGTGTGGCTTCAATCAAAATATACCACGGAATTTATATACATTTTGCATGAGTTTGTGCGCTAAAAAATACATACACACGTCATTAGCAGGTATTATCAGCTAAAGTTGATATTTTTATTGGAAATACGTGCCAGCTTATTTAGACTAAAAATTGGAGATATAAAACAATACACATCGGTTTTTTTAGATTTTCATAAAAAAAACTATTTTTCCATGCTTTATATAAGGTTACTTTCTATATATGTTTGTGTGCCACAAAATTTGAAATCAATTTTTGAAAGCTTTTTTCTCAACCAATTTTGCTCAAATTTTGCACACTTAATCATTTTCGATGACAATACAAGGAAATGGACCAATTTGACCAATTGGACAAAGGGGCGTGGCACCTCCCATACGAAGTTAAAACCTATTATTGAATATTGTCAGTTCTATGACACCTAGAATGCTGAAATTTTGTGTAAGTGCATCTAGCATCAATTCGCATAGTTGTGCCAAAAATGGGCGGTATTGGAAAAGTGGGCGTGGCATCTCCCATACGAAGTTAAAACCTATTATTGAATATTGTCAGTTCTATGACACCTAGAGTGCTGAAATTTTGTGTAAGTGCATATACCATCAATGTGCATAGTTGTGCCAAAAATGGGCGGTATTGGAAAAGTGGGCGTGGCATCTCCCATACGAAGTTAAAACCTATTATTGAATATTGTCAGTTCTATGACACCTAGAGTGCTGAAAATTTGTGTAAGTGCATATACCATCAATGTGCATAGTTGTGCCAAAAAGGGGCGGTATTGGAAAAGTGGGCGTGGCACCTCCCATACGAAGTTAAAACCTATTATCGAATATTGTCAGTTCTATGACACCTAGAGTGCTGTAATTTTGTGTAAGTGCATCTAGCATCAATGTGCATAGTTGTGCCAAAAATGGGCGGTATTGGAAAAGTGGGCGTGGCATCTCCCATACGAAGTTAAAACCTATTATTGAATATTGTCAGTTCTATGACACCTAGAGTGCTGAAATTTTGTGTAAGTGCATCTAGCATCAATTCGCATAGTTGTGCCAAAAATGGGCGGTATTGGAAAAGTGGGCGTGGCACCTCCCATACGAAGTTAAAACCTATTATTGAATATAGTCAGTTCTATGACACCTAGAGTGCTGTAATTTTGTTTAAGTGCATCTAGCATCAATGTGCATAGTTGTGCCAAAAATGGGCGGTATTGGAAAAGTGGGCGTGGAACCTCCCATACGAAGTTAAAACCTATTATTGAATATAGTCAGTTCTATGACACCTAGAGTGCTGAAATTTTGTGTAAGTGCATCTACCATCAATGTGCGTAGTTCTGCCAAAAATGGGCGGTATTGGAATAGTGGGCGTACCACCTCCCATACGAAGTTAAAACATATTATCGAATAGTGTCAGTTCTATGACACGTATAGTGCTCAAATTTTGTGTAAGTGCATCTAGCATCAATGTGCGTAGTTGCGCCTAAAATGGGCGGTAATGCAAAAGTGGGCGTGGCACCTCCCATATGAAGTTAAAACCAAAATTACACCTACTGTAATTTTGTGTAAGTGCATCTAGCATTAATGTGCGTAGTTGTGACAAAAATGGGCGGTAATGGAAATGTGGGCGTGGCACCTCCCATACGAAGTTAAAACCCATTTTCGAATATATGCCGTTCTATGGCAGATAAAAAACTGAAATTTTGCAGTAATTTTTCCTTCTACAAAAGATAACTAAAAAAGAATTTCTAGGCCCAATAGAATTCTGCTTGCATAAAGCATGGATTTGAAAAAAAAAATTTTTTTTGATTTACTAGTTACTTCACAGCGTATATATACAATCATAGAGTTATTTGATTTCCCTATTGGACTACGTATTTTAAAGCAATAAAAGAGAAAACACATAAAATAAAAAACCCAAAAGCAATATAGTCTCAATGCAACATTTAAGACTTAAAAATAATGCTATTAGTTTTTAAAGTCATTGCAAATTTTACGGGTTAAATAGTCCATGAAGCTCAATGTTGTTGCTGTTTCTTTGGGATTTACCTTGAATTGAGTATTTTGTAGTATTTTTGCTCATGTTCTTCATGTTGATGCTGTTGCTGCAGCTGATGATGATGATGATGTTTGAATGACATGGAAAAACTTTAACAACCTGTGTGAGTCATGCGAAGTGCAGGCCAAGCTATCTACGTTTACATGAGGCTTTCACATTTGCCGGTGTGAGTGTGCGTAATATTCATCTGTTTACTTGGAAAAAGGTTCAGTATGTGTTTTATTTAACAGAGGCGGAATTCGAAAAGCATTCTATACAGTGTATTGTTGGCCTTCGCAGAGGTATTGGAAAGGTAGATAAGCGGTTGAGAGGCTCAAATAAATCAAACAAGTGTGGAAAGGCTAAAGTCGAGCGGGGCCGACTATATAATACCCTCAACTGTCTCTCTACTCCATACGATGGGGTTTACTAACAAGTCTAGATGCTTTAAAATACTAGAATCGTACGTAGATGCTCAACATAAATTGTTACTTTTATGGAGGAAGCGGGACAAAAAGGGATGCAAGTGATTTCATATAAAGTATTCCAGCTAGAATCATAAATGCTGTGTCCATCTGTTGACTTAAAAACCTCACCATATCTTTCGATAGTATAGCTTAATGAATATGCCATTTTAAGAACTATTATTCTCATATATATATTAAGCTGGGTCGCGGTCCATACAAATGGAAAAACAATTTCCAGTCACACCACGAAAATAAAGTTTGAATTGTTTAATGAGTTGCAAAATATTTCGTTCCTACATCAAGCCTGAAAACAGTCATATTTTCCCGTGTAACTTTGCTGTTGCATTTTTGTAATTTTTTCTGAAATAATAGACTCTGAAAAGCACTTCCCAGCAAAAAAATGGAATTACTTCTAAAGGAATAACATTTTAAGCGCTTTGAAAGTAGCTTCTTAGTTCTTTTAAATTACATCAGTAAATGTACATATAAAGTCATTCCGAAGTTGCAGTATGTGATGATTTTCTGCTTTTGAATAAGTTGTTTAAATTACGATCCAAAACTTCAATATAATGTCATTACAAAGAATGAGTACGAGCTGCTTTTCTGCTTTTAAAAAAGTTATTTTTAATAACATTTAAATACGCAAATAAAAAGTAATGCCAAGGAGGAAGCATGTGCTAATTTGAAAATTATCTAAATATGGCGTCTCAACTTGTAACACAATTCCAAGTCGAAGAGTTCTTAGTTTAATTGCAACTAACAATCATTTTTCATAATTCTTGAACCTTCTTATCTAATCTTAATCTTTGAAAGACTGAATTTTCTTGATTTATCATTAAATGCACCGAAAAGGTGACCTAAAAAAGGACATGCCTCCTATGGCAATCCAGTGTAAAATTATAGGTGAAGATCAGTTTTTTTCACCATGTCCGAATAACAAAATGAACTTCTTGTTCACTTCTTTGGATGCTCTTTTTTGCTGGGTTTAAACATAAATTTTGATTCTCGTCTTAGAGTATTGGACATTTAAAGTAAATTTTGGGTATTTCCAAAATGACAACTGAAAATTTTTATAAAAATAAATAACTAGCAGTCAATACCTTTGGCACGATGCCTAAATGATGAACATCGGAAGGAAGTCGACGCCGCAGCGCTCAAATTTGTAAAAAGAAAAAAGGCTCTCAGAAACCTGTATTAAATTATTTTACAAAAATGATACAATCACGTCATTTTTCATCCGATATTCATCATTTAGACATCATTCGTAAGGTATAGATTCCTTTTATTTATTTTTTAAATGCATACTTACATTTTTTCCAAGAAATATGAGTTTTTAAGTTAAGTTCAGTTTGAAAAACTACAAAAAATCAATCTAAACGTCCAATAACACGACCAATGCACCATGGTCCCAAATCCATTTTTTTGGCAGAAATGCAAAAAAATTAAAATTGGAAAGTGGAAAATGTGTATATATTTTCTTTATGGCAACACTCCAAGCAATCAAGAAAATATACTGGAGAAAATTAGGTGGCAACACCACAAGCCTGAATGGTACCTAAACTTTGCGGTTCAAAAAAAGTGAGAATAATTTTGATATAAAGCAGTTTTACAAATTAATTAAAATCAAGACTTAAAAAGAAAATATTAAAGTGACTATATTATGAAAATTGAGGGCAAGAGTTAGTAGTTGAAAAATTATATTTAACATTTTATGATTATTGCGGTCTTGTAAGTATTCATAGGTATTGTAATTTTTTGATTTGTAGAGAACATAATCTATAAATGTCGTGGACCAAAAGTTATATGTATGACTCAACTTGACTCAAAGTGTAAATGTGAATGTGTTCGTCTGAGGTTGTAGTTTATGGTGGAATTAATATCTCGTCAGCATTTTTCGGCAAACTCCAAAAATTGTCATTTTATTTTAGCACAGTTTTTGATTAGCCATAGACATATATACGATTATATCTCTGAATTAGTTTTGTGTACGAGACCCATTAATTTTTTTATTTAAAAGGTATTGAAAGTACCTTTAAAATGGTATACAACATCATTCACCTTTTGTACATATATATATATATTTTACTTTATTTCTTGAAATAATTATTTAAATTGCAGTTTAAAGTATACTATTTGTATGCTATATTTTGATTTTGTAATAATGTTTAGAAAACCACATTTCGTCAAAATAAACAACTCTTCATTCTTTTAAGCTTTCATAAAATTTTGCTTTTGGTCACCCTGTACCAATACAGGGTGATAATTATGTTGGTTATATATTGAGTTTATATGGGAGGTGGTAGTGGGCGTGGTCCGATCGGCCCAATTTTATTTTTATTTTTTGCGTATGATATGTCTAGCGAATGTGCAAAGTTACAAGACTCTGTGTTTATTTTTCGACTTTATGCCATAAAAAATGGATTTGGGACCAGTGTGCAATGAGTTATTGTAAGACAAGAATAAAAATTTATATTTAATAATTCAGAAAAAAAATTGGACTAAAATGCAACATAAAAAAATTTAAGGGGAAAAACTTGATTCTTGAAGGTGTTTCAGGAGCGTTTAGCTCACAGACTTGACTAGGAACAGGCTTGATCTAGGAACGAAATATTATGCAGATCATCTTTAAACAATCCAATCTTCTTTTTTAGGGGTGACTGCTTCAATTTATTTTCGTGAACCATCCTAATGTACATATAAACAGGTCTTGAAAAAATCCACAGGGTTTTAATTCGCACCAAGTGTGAAACCCATTAAATATGAATAATATTTGTTCAATTTCCGACATACCACCACATACAGAGTTGTCTTATTTTCATACTGTCGGCCACGGTCATTTCCATACTTCCTGCATTGTTTGCTAGCAGAATTAATAAGAAGGCCTGACAGAAGGCCCCTAAGATTTTCATTCAGAAACTGTGTTGTATCTGATCCAGTGGTAGTAACTGCATCTACGATAATGTTTGTGTGTGTTTCTGCGTTGTATTTAAATTATTTCCAACCTATTTACGAAAATGAAGGTTCCACCTAGAGTGCATCATGCACAATGTTTTACGTGACTCTGTTTTTTTTTATTTTTCGGATGGAAAACAACAGTTTACACAGATAGATTGTCATCATTAAAGTTAACAGAGCAAAGGGTGTGCACATTTGGTTTACTGCTGTTCTTTTCTGGACATTTATTTATTTTAAACGGTGACTTATAACAAGTACAACGTGTTTGAACACAATTTGTAATGATTTATGTCACCATGCCATTTGTAAATAAATTTGCATTTTATTTTATTTTATTTTATTTTGAGCCAGGAGAATATCCCACTTCAAATCTTATATTGATTAAAGACCAAAATAAAACAAACGAAAAAAACTAAACAATTATAAAAAAGTTTATCTATTTGATTTATACATGTTGAAGTACGAATGCTTTTAATCGAGTCTGTTGTCGTGGACAGTTGTCATTCCCCAATTGACAGACACCGCCTAACCATTTTCCTTTAGAAGTATTTGTTCTCATGTATCAGTGAATCCACTTATTTATTCTCTTTATACTGCCGTGAATTACTCACGCCCAAACTGTGAGGGTTTTCATCCGAAACGCTTCAACCACAAGCGAGCTTAATAGTTAACTATTATTCTCTTGCACCGCCATCATTCAAGTTTAACTTAACAAATAAGGAAAGACTAAAGTCGGGCGGGGCCGACTATATGATACACTCCACTTTCTATCCCATTACAATACAATTCGGTAAAAAAGTGAAAGATGTTGTATCAAATTTGTAGAAAATCGGGTGGTTTCCAGATTGGAAAAAGACAAATCGAGAGCAACGTTTGTATGGGGGCTATATTTAAATCTGAACCGATCTTACCCGCTTTCATTATAAGTGTTTCCAGTTAGATTATAAGATGTAGTGCCAAATTTAAAGAAAATCGGTAACAATATGTGGTTTCTAGAGCGGAAAATGTCAAATCGGGAATGACATTTGTATGGGGCTATATCTAAATTTGAACCGATTTGCTCAAATTAAATAGCGTTCGTCCTTGATTCACAAAAATTGTAGCAATTTTATCTCAATTATCCAAAGTTTCCATTGAAATGCATTATGAAATAAATAAACGGATAACGGAACGTATAAACGGATTGCTTAAGTTTCAGCAAATTCACTTTAAAATCATATTTTATTTATTGACTTAAATTGCATCAATAATAAATACACATATGTATTATATTCTTACATATGTTAATTTTTTCGAATATCTTTTACGCATTTTTCACTCGAATCTAATTATTTTTTTAATAGGTGATGCTATGACAATGACACAGGCTTTTATACACTCCACGAGAGTATTATGTCTTTGTGCATTTGTTTGTAACACCCAAAAGACCCATCGTGTATTATACAGATCGGCTTAGAATCACTTTCTGAGTCAATTTAGCAATGTCCGTCTGTCTGTCCATCTATTGTTGTAATCACGATACAGGTCGCAATTGTAGCCAGACCCAAACGAAACTTAGCACAACGCAGTTTTTCGGGATAAGGACGAACGGTACTTAATTTGAAGAAAGTCGGTTCAGATTTAGATATAGCCCCCATACGAATTTCACTCCCGATTTGACTCTTTTCACTCCAGATACCACATATAAAAACAGATCTTCTTCAAAATTGGCAAAACATTTATTAATTCAACTAGAAACACCCATGGCAAAAATAGTTCAAATCGGTTCAGATTTATATACAGCTCCCAAACAACTTTCACCCTCAATGTGATTTTTTTTCGCTCTAGAAACCACAAATTTTATGAGATCTTCAAATCTTGCAAAATATCTTATATTTCAAGTTGAAACACCCATAGTGAAAATAGGTCAGATCGGTTCAGATTTAGATATAGCCCCCATACAAATGTTCCTCCCGATTTGACTTTTGACGCTCTAGAAATTACATCAATTTCAGGATACAAAAATCCTTCTCGTTTTCTCTTTTTTACCGAATTGAAATGTTTTCGGATAGAAAGTGGAGTGTATCATATAGTCGGCCCCGTTCGAATTTAGCCTTTCCTTACTTGTTTTTGCTTGCATGAAGTACCCATGAAAAAATAGAAAGTGTATTTTATGTTTTACTAGCTAATATTCTAACGAAGAAAACTATATTTTTATGTAAAATATGAAAAAATGTAGCAGTTATGGTCATCTTCGTAGATACACAGTAATTAAAAACAGCCTTTTTCCATGCTTAATATAAGGTTACTTTCTATATATGTTTGTGTGCCACAAAATTTGAAATCAATTTTTGAAAGCTTTTTTCTCAACCAATTTTGCTCAAATTTTGCACACTTAATCATTTTCGATGACAATACAAGGAAATGGAAAAATTTGACCAATTGGACAAAGGGGCGTGGTACCTCCCATACAAACCACAAATTAAAAATCTATTATTTCTGCTCCTGATAACGGTATTTGAACAAAATTTGGTACGTCGGTTTGGTGTGGATTTTTTAAGTGCTGCTGCAAATATGGGCGGGATTGTACAAAAGGGCGTGGTACCTCCCATACAAACCACAAATTAAAAATCTATTATTTCTGCTCCTGATAACGGTATTTGAACAAAATTTGGTACGTCGGTTTGGTGTGCATTTTTTAAGTGCTGCTGCAAATATGAGCGGGAATGGACAAAGGGGCGTGGTACCTCCCATACAAACCACAAATTAAAAATCTATTATTTCTGCTCCTGATAACGCAGTAATTTTTCCTTCTACAAAAGATAACTAAAAAAGAATTTCTAGGCCCAATAGAATTCTGCTTGCATAAAGCATGGATTTGAAAAACAAATTTTTTTTTGATTTACTAGTTTAAATATTTGATTTGGCGGGTAAATTACAAAGGCTTGTAAATTAAATAACAGAATATTTTTATATCTATTTCATAATAGCTTGGATCATAACGAAGAAAACAAATTATTTAGGAAATTATTGTCATTTCTTTTTTATACACTCCATGAGAGTATTATGTCTTTCTGCATTTGTTTGTAACAAAATAGATAGACCCATTGTTAATTATACCAATCGACTTAGAATCACTTTTAGAATCGATTTAGCAACGTCCGTCCGTCTGTCTGCCCATCTATTTTTGTAATCACGATACAGGTCGCAATTGAGCATACTTGAACTGGAAGAACTTATTGTGAAAGTTAGTCACTTCATTCGATGTTTGGATATAGCCCCGATACAAATATTCGTCTCGAATTGACAAATTGGACCAAGTCATGTTAGCCTACGAATAGTAAACATACAAAAATTCTTCCCGTTTTCACTTTTTATACACTCCACAATAGTATTATGTCTTTGTGCATTTGTTTGTAACACCCAAAATGAAGCGAGATAGACCCATTGTTAATTGTACCGATCGACTTAGAATCACTTTTTGAATCGATTACAGGTCGCAATTACAATCACAATCTTAACAAAAATGTGCACAAGTAAGTTTTGTAGATCAAGGACGAACGCTATTTCAGGCATATCGGTTCAAATTTAGGTATAGCCCCCATACAAATGTCGGTACAGCTCTGTTTTTTTTCCGCTCTAGAAACCACATATTGTACCCGATTTTCTCTAAATTGGGCACAACATCTTATAATCCCACTAAAAACACCTATTGTGAATGTGGGTAAGATCGATTCAGATTTAGATATAGCCCCAATACAAATGTTGCTCCCAAATGTTTAACCAATTTTGGCCAAACTAAACATAATACACTTCCCCTATTTCGTTCCAGGTTTCAATATACCCCCATACAAATGTCCTTGCCGATTTAACATTTTTTGTCAAACACTTTTTTCACCGTTTTCACTTTTTTACTGAATTGAATTTTCTTCGGATAGAAAGTGGTGTGTATCATATAGACGGCCCCGCCCGACTTTAGCCTTCCCTTACTTGTTTTATTATGATATTATTGGTATGGTTCAATTATGTATGAAATAAAATATTGGCCAAAGGGCCGCCGCGACCTCGGCGGCACACCTCCATCCGATGGTGAATTATATCAACCTTCAGCTCTTGAATTGTTGCTGGCTTATCGACGTACACCTTTTCTTTCAAATAACCCCAAAGAAAGAAGCCCAACGGTGTCAAATCACATGATCTTGGCGGCCAATTGACATCGCCACCACGTGAGATAACCGGCACCGTCCACATCCATATCTTTCAATTCGGGCCATAAAAAGTTCGACATAATCTCACGATAGCGAAGACCATTCACAGTGATTACCTGACCGGCCTAATTTTGGAAAAAAATACGGCCCGATGATGCCGCCAGCCCAAACAGCCACTCTTTGTGGCTGTATTGGTTTTTCGACAATCACTCTTGGATTCTCATTCGAGGTGCAAATGGACGATTAAATTGACGGAAAAAATCACGAAGTGCACGATATGCATTTTGATTTGAACGCACTTTTTCATAATAAGCCTGAATAACTTTAACGCGTTGCTCGATTGTGTATCTTTCCATGGTTCGAATTGAGTTAGTCTGAAATTGAGAAATGTCAAATGAAATGCAGAAAAAAACTTGACGTTTAGGTGTGGTTCACATTCAACATCGGCCCTTACAATTTAACCACCCTTTATATGTAAAAATTATGGCATTTTTGGAAATGTAAGATAATTTCAAAACATCTTGTTCCTTTGTTACGAATTTTATGCTTAAATTGATATAATTATGCGGGATGACTAAATGTACTTCTATGAGAATGCTCAAAACTTCCACAATTATCCTTAGATTTTCGTGTGAGATTCCAGATATTGAAAATAAATATTCTGTTATTTAATTTACAAAGTGTTTTTCGCGCTATTTAACCAAAATTAAAAAAATACGATTAAAAAAATCTGTTGCGTCTACAAAGAATATCATAACTTCTGAATTTATCCGTAGGTCCTTTATATATGATCTTTTCGTGCCATCAAAAATTTCTCAATTTTTTAGAGATTGTTTCAAAACAACTGTAGCCATTATAAGCACCTACAATGGAGAAATAATTCTGAGAAGTAAATGGATTTTTAGTAAAATATGAAAAATTATATTCCTAAAATATTTTAAATGTCCTTTTCGAGCTTATAATGCCATAATAGATCAGAAAATGTTATATATGGTGGGCAATTTAACATTTTAAATTTTAACTACCGATTACTTAGTATTTAAAAAGTAGAATAACATTCACTTTTATTATACCCTCCAAAAAAAACTTACTTCTGTTGAAATATGTCTACTTTACAATTCAAATTCCGTGAACTTATAATTTTAATCGTAGTAACATTACATCTATGTATGTATGTCGAAAACAATTGTCTAGTTTTTGCTTTTGTGAAAATATTTTTCATTCCATTTTAAATTTCATTCGATCAAGTTGTCTTTTCTCTTAATAAACTTTTGTATTAAAACTGAACACCAAAGCATTATTTCAAATGAAGCTCATTTTCATCTCGGCGACTATGTCAAAAAGCAAAATTGCCTCATGTGGGGTTCAGAGAACCCACACGTTACAATTGAGAAGCAAATGCATCCACAACGAGTCACTATTTCGTGTGGATTGGACCACGTACTGGAAAATTGGGTTGATATGATGAGGTATTGCCGAGATAGTAGTGGTAGTTATATGAATAATATTGTGTTCCATTATTAAACGACAAAGTTCAATCTTTCCAATAAAACAGAAAATTAAAAAATAATCAGTACTTTTTTAGCCGATTTTAATTTCAAATGGCCTACCCTATATATGGCACTTCGGAAATTCTTTTCTTGCATTATTGGTTTACGTGGCCTCTCTCACGGGGGCGTCAAGTACTATACTGAAAGAACCATCTTCATAGTATTATGATTTTATCATAACCTCAGTGAAAAATTTCATTAAAAAGGCGCCAAAGAAGCGCTTCATAAAAAGTATGAAACATATTTCATAAAACGAATCAATGAAAAATGTCATTAAATGTATGAAACATTTCTTAGAAACTATGAAATGCAGTTCATCATTCAATTAATTAATTTTATGAAAAAGTTTCATAAATATTAATAATTTATACTGAAGTTTCCAATATAAACAAAAAAGGTTTGACTTGTTGACTAACCAGTCGATACACGCCATCATTCCGATAATCTTGTCAGAGTTAACAGAGGAGAAATGAGAATTGCCGGCATTCAACGCAATAAAGTCGGCACACTAAAAATATCTGTAAGTTATGAAACGTTTCACAAAAACAACAAAATCATTCATTATATTTATGAAGACATTTCATAACACAAATATTTTATTGGTTATGACATATTTCATAATCTTTAAGAAATTTTTATTTAATACAATGGAATTTTTCTTTGATCTTATGAAACTAAGTATCACTAATTTAACAATTTTATTTTATGAATTATAATTATGAAACGTATGCGAAAAATATTTGCAAAACATTTCATTTTATTTGTGAATTGTTCATACATATTAAGAAAAAATTCACTAAATTTATGAAAAACCTTATCAGACATATATTTAGAAAAAGACTTAATTAATCTGAATTGCTGTGTTTTTTGTGGCTAACCCTTCCCAACGGCCAGAGTACAGATCTTGCAATAAATTTGATTGCTACAAAACAAGTTTAAAACTAATCTATAAAATCGTCATCACACCACCGTAATCATGCACCGCAGAGACCTAAGTGGTAACTGGAAAATCGTCCTTAAGATTTATTTTGATTTAGGTCAACACACTCAGCTTAAGTACCGACATAAATTATAAACACAACGTATTGCAAGCAGGTCTCTTTTGCCCGAAGCCCCCAAAACAATGGACAAGATGTTATTAATGAAAGGGGTTTTTCAGAAAGCCCCAGAAAAACACAAAAGCTGGTCAGTCTT
The DNA here is from genome assembly GCA_947397865.1 of Polietes domitor. Taxonomy (NCBI): domain Eukaryota; kingdom Metazoa; phylum Arthropoda; class Insecta; order Diptera; family Muscidae; genus Polietes; species Polietes domitor. The sequence goes on along the minus strand of OX377619.1, from coordinate 81,846,093 downwards.
AAAACTACTCCAATTAGTGTTGCAACCACTTCTAAGGCGATTAATAAAGCATTGAACTGTAACCAACATACACATTTACAACTTCCGGTCAATTACAAACCACCACCACATGCACAAGATTACACATGTCCTTACAAGTTTAGCGCTGATCCAAGCATATGTACGGCGTGTTTGTGCGGGTGTTTGTACGGGATATGGGATGGTCACTTGAAAGGATGTGAATAATAAATCCCCCTCTTTGTGTGGCCTTTGTGAAGAATAGTTATGTAAATTATACTTTGAATTAGTTTAATATCAAAACCATCCCTCTCATCGGTATCAATGTGTACAACTGCACATATGGCAGATGACCAATACCGATTCCATGTCCCATATCCCCCAAACCACACAAACCACAGGATGTCCGATTTGTTCACCTGTGTCTAAATAGATTCGAATGAAATGCTTCGATGAGTTTAATGCTCGCTCGCATTTCCTTAAATGCTGAGCATGAATGGAAGAACTTCTGAAAATCTATATTTTGTAATATGCAATTACAGGACAAAGTTTTTATGCATTTACTTTATACTATAATTTTTCACTCTCATGAAATGTATAACATTTGAATGAGTATTATTGATATTTCCCGTAAGAATATTTACAAGAGGAGTATGTTTGATAGATTTTTCAAAGGGTTTATATACCATAGTTTGGCTTTGTTTGAGCAGGAGAATACAAGCTTGTTGATGTTACCGATTAAAATGAAAATTTGGTTTGGTTTATGCGTTCTTCCAAAATATTGAATTTTTCTGTTGCCTGGACGCTTTCAGGCAAAGCAAAAAAAATGGAAGTACTCCCGTAGGAAACACATTTTAATCGCATCTTAAAATCCAAATGTACATTTTCGCTTTTGAGGAAGTTATTTTAAACAACTTCCAAAAATGTCGATAATTAACATATTATCCGGTAACATTTTACGAATAGCATTTTCACAACTGAATGGGAACGAGTTTTTGTATGGGGTCGCAGAGGTAAGGCTTTGCACCCAAAGCGGAAACGTAGGCTCGAGCTTTGCTAGCTCAGTATACAAAAGTCTATTTGGAGTTAAAAACATTTCAGAATATCCTGTCACTGAAAGAAAAAATATTGTCGAACGATTTGAATAAACAATAAAAATAGTACAAATTCCAGCAAAAAACGAAAAGAATCGAATGACATACAAGATGATTTTTATACCCTCCACCTCCAGGATGGAGGTATACTAACTTTGTCATTCCTTTGTAACACCTTGAAATATCGACGTGAGACCCTATAAAGTATACATATTCTTGATCGTCATTAAATTCTAAGACGAACTGGACATGTACGTCCGTCCGTTTGTTGAAAGCACGCTAGCATCTAAACGAAAAGGGCTAGAAGGTCCAAAATTTGCATAAATACGTCTTATAGTCGTAGATCGGTTAGGATTGGGCGAAATCGGCCCAAAGGGAAAATTTTTTCCCTCATAAGGACTGAAAAACCCCATAATAACCCCTAATATTTTAGAGTATTTAACTTACACATATGTGTAAAATATGCAACTTACATATGTAAGTAACATATGCAACTCAATGAGATGCTTGTAAGATGACATGTGTACTTTATTACTTGGTGCGACTTTTTAAACGTAAATTCGACAAGTAAGTTGTGCTTCTCGTTCGTTTGTGAGAATCATCTCCTTATAGAGGCCGGGTTTAATGTTGGGAGGTCGCTGCGAAGCCACTTGGAAAGACTTTTGACGTGGTCGAAATCATGATCGTGGCAGTCTGAAGCCAAGTCATAAATGTCACCATGCCATTTGTAAATAAATTTGCACTCTATTATTAGTATACTAGTATTTAAGCATATTTATACACTCCACGAGAGTATTATGTCTTTGTGCATTTGTTTGTAACACCAAAAAGGAAACGAGTTAGACCCATCATTTATTATACAGATCGGCTTAGAATCACTTTCTGAGGCGATTTAGCAATGTCCGTCTGTATGTCCGTCTGTCCATCTATTGTTGTAATCAAATTATAGGACGCAATTTTGGTCACTTCTCAACAAAAAATTACACAAATAAGTTTTGTGGATCAAGGACGAACGCTTTTTAATTTGAAGTAAATCGGTTCAGATTTAGATGTAGCCCCTATACAAATGTCGCTCCCGATTTGACTTTTTCCGCTCTAGAAACCACATATTTCACTCGATTTGCTTCAAATTTGGCACAGTACCCTATAATTGAAGTAGAAACAGCTATAGTGAAAGTGGGTCATATCGGTTGAGATTTAGATATAGCCCCCATACTAATGTCGCTCCCGATTTGACATTTTTCTACTCTAGAAACCGCATATTTCACTCGATTTGCTTCAAATTTAGCATAGTACCCTACAATTGAAATAGAAACAGCTATGGTGAAAGTGGGTCAGATCGGTTCAGATTAAATATAGCCCCCATACAAATGTCGCTCCCGATTTGACTATTTCCGCTCTAGAAACCACATATTTCACTCGATTTTCTTTAAATTTGGAACAACATCTTATAATTCCACTAAAAACACCCATAGCGAATGTTAGTAAGATCGGTTCAGATGTAGATATAATTTTTTATATAAATATACAAATGTTACTCCCAAATGTTTAACCGATTTAGGTCAAACTTTACATATTATATTTCATCTATAAACATACATGGCGAAAGCGGGACACATCGTTCCATGTTTCAATATACCCCAATGCAAATGTCCTTTCCGATTTAACAATTTTTGTCAAACACACACATTTACAGGATACAAAAATCCTTCCCGATTTCACTTTTTTACAGAAGTGAATTGTAATGAGATAGGAAGTGGAGTGTATCATATTGTCGGCTCCGTCCGACTTTAGCCTTTCGTTACTTTTTTTTTCAATATGTCTGCTTATACTTACTTCATATTGGATATGCGCATTCCCCAAAAACGTGCTCCATAGAGTGATTTTTTTCGCAGAGGGTGAAATGGGTCAAAAAGGGGTGTACATAACATAATACATAATATGAAATTATTTTTTCCAAATTCGTACTATTGAGGGATAAAATAGGAATATAGGGGTAAAATTGGTACGAACCCAACGGCTGCACCTAGAATAATGAAATTCGGTGTATACATTCCTCTGAATACGTAGACACGTAAATAGAAGAATTTTTCGAAATTCGTACTTTTTGGGGTTCAAAAGGAAAAAAGGGGTAAAAATAGTACCAACCAAATGACCGCAGCTAGAGTTATGAAATTCAGAGTATATATTCCTCTGACTTCGTAGACACGAAATATAAAATGTTTTTTCCAAACTCGTACAGAGGGATAGAAATAGTATCAACTAAATGAATACAGCTAGAATGATGGAATTCGGTGTGTACATCACGTATAATTAAGAGATTTTAGATAGTCGTACTCTTGAGGGGGTAAAATTGGAAAAAACGGATACAAATGGTACCAACCAAATGGCCGCAGCTAGAATTATGGAATTCGGTGTATACATTCCTCTTACTGCATAGGCACGCAAAATAAAAAATCCAAATTCGTAATTTTACGGCAAAAATTGTCTGAATAATGAAGATAAATTATTTTGCATTATGTACGTGAGATAATGGAATTTCAAAATCTGTACTTTTGGAAATAAAATAGAAACTTTAGCACCCCCAACTTCCTACCAATATTTATGGTATTTAAGCTTTTTTGAAAATATACATAAATATAAGAATATTTTTTTGTGAATTGCTTGATGTATCGTTTCGATATATATAGTGTAAACGTATTGATAGCCTTGTCTTATAAGCGTGGCTTGAAATAATAAAAATATTATATTTATTTATAAAATTATTTGTTCAATATTTGTTTGGTTGGTTTGGCTATATTAGAAAAATATATTTTCCTGTAATATTACTGCACTTCTACGAAAATCGACTTCCTCTGTGAAATGCAATCCATGGTGCCGGGCCGAACTTAACGCCGTTTTTACTTGTTTACTTTAGATAAATCGTAAAAAGGACTCAAAAAATTAATTACATTCTCTTATTTCTATTGTTCCGACTTCAACAGTAAGTTCAATAGTTTTTTTTTAATAAAACGATGAAACTTGAGTATGTGTTATACAGGGTTTTTGAATCACCCGGTAACTGTCACTTTTGAAGCTTTTATTCTTTGACGTTTGACAAGTAGAAACTACGCCATTACAAACAAGTAAGGAAAGGCTAAAGTCGGGCCGGGCCGACTCTATGATACACTCCACTTTCTATCCGAATACAATTTAATTCGGTGAAAAGGTTTGACAAAAAATGTTAAATCGGAAAGGACATTTGGGGGGGGGGGGGTATATTGAAATCTGGAACGATATAGGTGAAATATAATATGTTTAGTTTGGCCAAAATCGGTTAAACATTTGGGAGCAAAATTTGTATTTGCGCAATATCTAAATCTGAACCGATCTTTGCCACTTTCACCATAGGTTTTTTACTTGGATTATAAGCTGTTGTGCCAAATTTAAAGAAAATCGAGTACAATATGTGGTTTCTAAAGCGGCAAAATTTAAATCGAGAGCTACATTTGTTTGGGGGCTATATTTAAATCTGAACCGTTCTTACCCAATTTTTGCATAGGTGTTTCTAGTTGGATTATAAGCTGTTGTGCCAAAGTTAAAGAAAATTGGATACAATATGTGGTTTCTAGAGCGGAAAATGTCAAATCGGGAGCGACATTTGTATGGGGGCTATATCTAAATCTGAACCGATCCTACCACTTTCTGCATAGGTATTTCTAGTTGGATTATAAGATGTTGTGTCAAATTTAAAGAAAATCGAGTACAATATGTCGTTTCTAGAGCAGAAAATGCCAAATCGGGAGCGACATTTGTATGGGAGCTATATCTAAATCTGAACCGATCTTACCCAATTTTTGCATAGGTGTTTATAGTTGGCTTATAAGATGTTGCGCCAAATTTAAAGAAAATAGGATGCAATATGTGGTTTCTAGAGGGGGAAATGTCAAATCGGGAGCGACATTTGTATGGGGGCTATATCTAAATCTGAACCGATCGTACCCACTTTCTGCATAGGTGTTTCTAGTTGGATTATAAGATGTTGTACCAAATTCAAAGAAAATCGGGTACAATATGCCGTTTCTAGAGCGGAAAATGTCAAATCGAGAGCGACATTTGTATGGGAGCTATATCTAAATCTGAACCCAATTTTTGCATAGGTGTTTATAGTTGGCTTATAAGATGTTGCGCCAAATTTAAAGAAAATCGGATGCAATATGTGGTTTCTAGAGCGGAAAATGCCAAATCGGGAGCGACATTTGTATGGGGGCTATATCTAAATCTGAACCGATCGTACCCACTTTCTGCATAGGTGTTTATAGTTGGATTATATGATGTTGTGCCAAATTTAAAGAAAATCGGATGCAATATGTGGTTTCTAGAGGGGAAAATGTCAAATCGGGAGCGACATTTGTATGGGGGCTATATCTAAATCTGAACCGATCTTGCCCACTTTCTGCACAGGTGTTTCTAGTTGGATTTGGATGTTGTGCCAAATTTAATGAAAATCGGGTACAATATGTAGTTTCTACAGCGGAAAATGTCAAATCGGGAGCGACATTTGTAAGGGGGCTATATCTAAATCTGATCCGATCTTACCTAATTTCTGCATATGTGTTTCTAGTTGGATTATAAGATGTTTTGCCAAATTTAAAGAAAATCGAGTATAATATGTGGTTTCTAGAGCGGAAAATGTCAAATCGGGAGCGACATTTGTATGGGGGCTATATCTAAATCTGAACCGATTTGCTCCAAATTAAATAGCGTTCGTCCTTGATCCACAAAACTGACTTGTGCCAATTTTTGTTAAGATCGGACTATAATTGCGACCTGTAGTTTGATTACAACAATAGATGGACAGACAGACGGACAGACGGACATTGCTAAATCGACTCAGAAAGTGATTCTAAGTCGATCGGTATACTTAACAATGGGTCTATCCCGCTTCCTTTTGGGTGTTACAAACAAATGCACAAAGCCATAATACTCTCGTGGAGTGTATAAAAATGGAACGATACACGCTTCAAAAACGCATTGAAATTATTAAAATTCATGAATGAAAATGATTCGGAATCTCTCCATCCTCAACGTGTGACTGTTTAGTGCGGTTTATAGTCCGGCGGGGTCATTGGACCTTTCTTTTTCGAAAATGAGGTTGGATCAACAGTTACGGTGAATGGATTGCGCTATCGAGAGATGATTAATGATTTTTTATGGTCGGATTTGGATGTTTACTTTCAACAAGACGGCGCTACGTGCCACACAAGCAACGAAACCATTGCCCTTTTACGCGAAAAGTTTCCGGACCGTGTTATCTCTCGAAGAGGTGATCACAATTGGCCACCGAGACGATGATTTAACACCTTGCGACTTCTTCCTTTGGGGCCACGTGAAAGATAATGTCTACGCCAACAGCCCAGCGTCGATTCAAGACCTCAAAGATAGAATTCGTGAGGCTATCGAGGACATAGGGCGGCCACTTTGCGATTTGGTTATGGAAAATTTCATGAAAAGGATGTGGCCATGTAGGCGTGGTCGTGGTGGCCATTTGGCTGACGTTGTTTTTCATTATTAACATCCGATCATTTATCTCAAAAAATGGCATTTTGCTTTGAATACCAAAATAACACCTCTTGTTGGAAAACCCTGTATATTCCTATGAAAATATAAATAATTTACAGGAAATTTGATTCAATTAATCGAATATTCGAATAAGTGCTGACGATTTTATTCGGTTAATTAGAAATTTTGTATTTTCGAATAAACTATTAATCGAATAATCCAAAAGTATGAATAATTGTACACCCTAGTGCCGTAGTAGCAACCAGAAAGTCCGCTGTTCTAACCCCGGTAGCGGCGGATTTCTTAACAGAAATGGAAAATAGTGAAAAAGTGGCTCCTTTGCAACATTTTAAAATAACTTTTAAGTCTTTCCAAATAAAGAACATCCTTCCTATGACAACTCCATGTTAAATTCATTGGTGAAGATTACAATTTTCACTACTTTCGAATCACAAGATGAACATCTTTTTCACTTCTTTGCTGGGGTATGGTATAGACAAAAAATCAGAAGCGATTACAATCTGGCCTGAGCCTCATAAAATCAATAGCATTTCATATCATGTACTGCCCGTGTTCTGATGGTAAATTATTTGTTTAACTCTCAAAAAACTATTCAATTTTAAGATTATAATTATTCGCATTTAATGAAATTGTACAAAAGTATGTGTATAAATAATGAGTTCAGTCAATTATTATTTTTTGAATAATTAAATTTCCATTGAAATACTTCACATTGTGTTCAACTGGGAAAACATTTCAAATTGAGGAATGCTTTTTTTACGTTTCTTAGAACTACATAAATGGGACACACAAATTTTTACAGCGGCTCTGCGAACAATGACCCCAATGAAAAATGTTACCAATTCAATAACGAACAAGTAAGAAAACGTCAGTCGGCTAAACCGACTTATATATACCCTCACTCTGCATGGAAGTACATACATTTTTCTTAGCGCCGGAGTATGTTTGTGGGAGGTTCTAGAAGTTTGTACCAATTGGATCCAGCTTCCACATTTATTAATTATTGTGAAAACATGGTAAAATATGAAGTCATAATGAATTTCAGGCACCGGTAAAGGAGTTATAAAGCATTTAATTTTACCTATGATAGAGACAATTGTGTGGGATGTACATGAAGGGGCGTGGCTAAAGCGTTAATATTTATACACTCCACGAAAGTATTATGTCTTTGTGCATTTGTTTGTAACACCCTAAAGGAAGAGAGATAGACCCATTGTTAATTATACCGATCGTCTTAGAATCACTTTCTGAGTCGATTTAGCAATGTCCGTCTGTCTGTCTGTCTGTCTGCCTGTCCGTCCGTCCATCTATTCTTGTAATCACGATACAGGTCGCAATTGTAGACAGAACCAAATGAAACTTTGCACAACGATGTTTTTCGGGATAAGGACGAACGCTATTTAATTTGAAGAAAATCGGTTCAGATTTAGATATAGCCCCCATACGAATGTCGCTCCCGATTTGACTTTTTCCGCTCTAGAAACCACATAATGTATCAGATTGTCTTCAAATTTGGTAAAACATCTTATATTTCCACTAGAAACACCCATGGTGAATATCGGTCCGATCGGTTCAGATTTATATATAGCTACCATACAAATTTCGCTCCCGATTTGACTTTTTCCGCTCTAGAAACCACATATTGTATCAGATTGTCTTCAGATTTTGTAAAACATCTTATATTCCCACTAGAAACGCCTATGGTGAATATCGGACAGATCGGTTCAGATTTATATATAGCTTCCATACAAATTTCGCTCCCGATTTGACTTTTTCCGCTCTAGAAACCACATAATGTATCAGATTGTCTTCAGATTTGGTAAAACATCTTGTATTTCCACTAGAAAAACCCATGGTGGATATCGGTCAGATCGGTTCAGATTGATATATAGCTCCCATACAAATTTCGCTCCCGATTTGACTTTTTCCGCTCTAGAAACCACATATTGTATCAGATTGTCTTCAGATTTGGCAAAACATCTTATATTTAAACTAAGAACATCTATGGTGAAAATAGGTCCAATCGGTTCAGATTTAGATATAGCCCCCATTCAAATGTCGTTCCCGATTTGACATTTTCCTCTGTAGAAACCACTTATTGTACTCGATTTTCTTTAAATTTGACACAACATCTTATAATCTTACTAGAAACACCTATGCAGAAATTGGGTAAGATCCGTTCAGATTTAGATATAGCCCCCATATAAATGTCGCTCCCGATTTGACTTTTGCCGCTTTAAAAGCCACATATTGTGCTCGATTGTCTTTCGCACAACATCTTATAATCTAACTAAACAAAACTATAGTGAAAGTGGGTAAGATCGGTTCAGATTTTAATATAGCCCAAATTCAAATGTTGCTCCCATAAGTTTAACCGATTTTGGCCAAACTATACAGTTTATATTTCACCTATTTCGTTCCAGGTTTCAATATATCCTCATACAAATGTCCTTTCCGATATAAAATTTTTTGTCAAACACATACATTTAAAGGATGCAAAAAACCTTCCCGTTTTCACTTTTTCACCGAATTGAATTGTATTCGGATTAAAAGTGGAGTGTATCATAGAGTCGTCCCCGCCCGACTTTAGCCTTTCCTTACTGGTTTTTATGTTTAAAATGATTATAAAAACATTTTCAAACAGAAAATTGCAAATGATGGATGTTATTTCGGTTTTATTGTAACCAAAGTTTATGCCACTTTGTGCGGGAGGTACCAGAAGGGGTGTGGCAATATAGCTCATATTTCACGAGAATGTAATCTCTATAAAAGCATTGCCAAGCATCAAATTTCACAGTATTCCGATAATCCGTATACAAGTTATAATAGCTTTAATTGTACGTAGTTTAGGGTGATTTGTGTGGGAAGTACTGGAAGGGGTGTGGTAAAACCCGCCATAATTAGTACACTTAAAGTAATTATCAAAACTTTATCAAATACCAAAAAATAACTGCTTCCGAATTTGCGTTTGGAAAATACATTGGTTTTAATTTAACATAGGACTATCGGTCATTTTTGTGGGAGGTACCAGGGCGTGGTAATTTCACTCATCTTCGAAGTAAATTTGGTAAAAATATTACCATGTGCAAAGTTTGAATTGATTCATTAGCTCCTTTCGAGAGTTATTGTGTACACCAGCAAGAAGGATGAACAGATGGACGTGGCTCAAATAACTTAAAAAGTCGTGAAACGGATTTGGTCCAAACATACTTAGGGTCTTAAGTCACTCCTTATATGCGTTACACTTCGGTTTCGGTTCGAACCCAAATCATATCATATTCAAATCGGAGGCGACATTTGTATGGGGGCTATATTTAAATCTGAACCGATCTTATCGGCATTCGCTACAGGTGTTTCTAACTTACATATAAGGCGTTGTGCAGAACTTTATCAAAATCGCTTAAATTATGTGGCTTCTAGAGTAGACAAATTCAAATCGGGAGCAACATTTTTATGGGAGCTATATCTAAATCTTAACCGATTTGCTTCAAATTAAATAGCGCCCGTCTTCGGCATGCAAAAATCGTTTGTGTCAAGTTTCGTTAGAATCGGACAGTAATTTCGACCTGACGTGATTACAAGAATATATGGACAGACAGACGGACATCGATTTAACCGATTCAAAAAGTGATGTTATGTCGATCAGTATAATAAACGATGGGTCTATCTCGACTCCTTTTGAGTGTTACAAACAAATGCACAAAGACATTATATCCTGTGGTGTAGGGTATAATAAAGTTAAAAATGGGATTCTATCATATAATGAGATCACAATGTTTAAAACGGGAAACTTGCTTACTTAGATTGGCTCTACAACATGCTATTCGTCTTGGCCGGCTTCATAAATGGCCACCAAGCACTTCCTTCTTATGCGTGTTCTCTCCAGTTCGTTATACCAAGGGTTTTCATATCTTCCTCCTCCTCGGTCTACCCTGTCTGCGCTTTCCAAGTTAATTCTCGTCCAACGCTTTTCTAACTGGAACGTTGCTGACCATTCGACCGACAAGGTCTAGCCAGTGCAATCCCTGTATTTTGATGCATTTCACTACGATCATGTCGGGATACAGCTTCGACATCTATACTCTCCGTTAACACAGACTGGAGCACATATTCTTCTTAGGAAAACACCCAACATCACCTCGTCAGATTTAAAAAGAACCCATGCCTCGGCGCCGCGGTAAAATTAGTGTGTAGTATTTATTTTTTGGGATAAGTCTGTTTACTGAGACCAAATACTTTTTTAATTCTTCTCGATTCTTGAAAACGTAGCAGTTACATCTCGCTCTATCCTTCCAACGATGTCTATGTCGTCAGCATAGTTGAGTCAGTCAGTGTCATTCTCCATTCACAGACATGGTTTCGTATAATTTGTCCCTCATCGGAGTTTTTAAAATGTCTTTGATCCAATTTCATAATAGATCTTTCTACACTAAAAAAAAATTTGATACCGGAGCATATTAAAATTGATTCTCAGAAATGGACTCAATTCAAATACATTCGTAGTTAAAATGAGTAAATAAAACTCATTTTGAGTAAATTTTATTTGATTTGATTATGTACGTACTCAAGTACGTTCAAGTAAATAATAAATTTACCAAAATTCATTAAAGTTTGTGATTTCTAGATCGAGAAAAAAACAAATCGGGAATAACATTTGTATGGGGGATGTACAGTTGAACTTCGATTAACCGTGATGCTCGGGACCGGGCTAATCACTGATAACTGAAAATCACGGTTAAAAGAGGTAAAATTTTACATGTATAAATTTTATTACAGTGAAATTCCCCTAACTCGAATCGCCTAGGGCACGACAAAACACTTCGAGTTAGGGAAAATTCGAGTTATGGAAATTAAACATTTTTTAAAACTCTCTTACTCATGTTGTCGACTGAAGCGCTACCGATTCACTAAAATTCACAGCTCTAAAAACTCGCATATCAATTTTGTAACTGTAATTCTCAATTTTTAGCCGTCATATTGTCGCCACCTACGGTTGAGAAATTAAAGCAGTGATGGGCATACGCATACTATCATATTTTAAGCAGCAGAGAACAAAACGCGGCTTACGCCCGAAAAATATTCCATGTTTCAAAAGTATAACAAGCAATTAAATGAAAGTAACACATAAAACATGTTGATTTGAGTGTACACACAAAACTACGCAGCGAACGAAGCCACACGATGTGTATATGTGTCTCTCCGTGACAGAAGCAGCATTTTCATTCCTATGCACTATGCATAGGAAAAGAGAGCGGTGCCCATCACTGAATTAAAGGCTTCGCAAAGAAGTGTTAACGAGAAAACGAGAAAACAATATTAAAATTAGCAAAACAAAAAATTCGAGTTACGGGAATAAACTCAAATAGTAAGTGTCACAAATTGTATCAGTTTTTAATTCGACTTACAGAAAAGTTCGAGTTAGGGGAAATTCGACATACGGAGAAAAACACATAAGAAAAGCTATTGAGAATCCAAGATTCGTACATAACAGTTCGAGTTAGGGAAAAATTCGAGTTAGGGGACTTCGAGTTAGGGGAATTTCACTGTATTTTTATTTATTTTTGACAAAAACATGTAAATCTGCGTCTATAAATAACTTATCATATCTCTAGGAATACATACATTTATTTAAAAAAATCTTTTATGGAAGTGTGTCTTATGCTTTTAGCTTTTGATTGTTCTTCCAACAAATGAGTTTGTATGCGATATATTTGCATTTTATCTGGTTCTGAAATACTTGGACAATTAAAGTTTTCTAAAAAACCTAACAAAATACTACTAGCCTCTATTGCTCCATCTGATTCCTCGGAATTTGAATCAAGCTCATCTTCTTGGCTTTGGGTAACCATGTCTACGATTTCGTCTTCAGATATAATAGCAAACGGAGCGACATCAGAGTCGCACACCATCCACTTTTCGACAGCATCAATCGTACATCCAGACGATATGGTAATATCTGTTTGTATCTCAACAAGGCTATTTGGAGCATCTTCATTATGAGATAGTAAGTTATTCCAAACTCTTTTTAAAACTTGTGGAGTTACAGAGTCCCACGAAGCTGCGGCTGCCCACAAAGCTGTCTTAATATTCAAAGATTTAACGAACTCACGTCTGTCATTAGCACCAACAAGTTTTTGAACGATCAGTTTACGGTAGTGACATTTGAAGCTCCGAATTACTCCTTGATCCATAGGCTGAATCAAGGACGTGCACTTTGGTGGGAGATATTTTACTGTAACGTTTTCAGATATCATAGCATTTACATCTAGGTGTGCTGGACAGTTGTCTAATAGTAAAAGTATTTTACAGTTATTTTTGAGACCGATGCGCCGTTGATGTTCCTTTGCTTCTGGTACAAAATTTTGATTAAACCACTCCAGAAATAGCTGTTGTGTTACCCAAGCTTTCTTATTAGATTTATAAATCACAGGAAGGTGTTCAACGTTTTTTAAAGCTCTTGGATGGGCACTTTTTCCTATTATCATCAATTTACACTTGTGAGTTCCTGCAGCATTTGAACAAACTAGCACTGTGATTCTCTCCTTGGATGCCTTGTACCCTTCAATAGAATATTCATTACCACTAGCCAAAGAACTCTGAGGCAAATACCTCCAAAATAGACTGGTTTCGTCTGCATTGTAGATCTGTTCAGTTGTAAGTTGTTCGTTTTTAATGATTTCATCCAAGTCGTCCACAAACATCGTAGCAGACTCATAATCAGCACACTCCTTTTCTCCCGTAGATTTCAGTCGACGGATTCCATGACGTTTTTTGAATTTATCCAACCAACCAAATGAATAAGTGCACTCTGAATTCATGTTTAACTTCAAATGGAACATTTTTGCCTTTTCGACAATCATTTCGCCTGAAGTTCAGAAGCAAATTTCAGTTTAAGTTCATACAATATCTCGATTTCAGTTAACTTACCTGAAATTGGAGTTTCCGTAAATCTTCCAACTCCATATTTTTCAGACAACATTTTAAAAGGTACTTTACGTTTTGAGTATTCATTAATCAGCTCCATTTTTTCTTTAATTGAAAGAACCTTTCTTGCTCTTTTCGCGGATTTAGTTTTTGGCGGTGGCATGATGTAAGGAAAACACGTCTTGACAGATCAAATTTCACACTGATGAATGAATATGAAATTTGATATGAAAATTACACTTTCATGAAAAAGGGGAATCACCTAATTTTAATATGAGAGATGTGTGTGTATTATACGAAAAAAACAAACAAGCAGTCACATGTACATGTGCACCACGGATAATAGAGGTAAATCACGTTTAATAGAGGTAAAAAAATCGATCACTCAGCTTCACGGTTAATAGAGTCACGGTTAATCGAAGTTCAACTGTATATTCATTTCATTCAAATTAAACAGCGTGGATGCTTGGCACGCAAAATTCAATTGTACCACTTTTTATTGTACTTTGATTGCTGGAATTGATGGACGGACCGACACACAGTGTATTATCAGCGGCAAAAACTCCCAAATTTCATGAGCCCAAATCTCGTTTTTACTGATTGAATTTTGCAAATAATTCGAGTCTAAATCAATCAGTATAATCGATCGGTATAACTAACGATAGGTATATCTCTCTTCCTTTTGGATGATACAAACAAATGCACAAAGTCATATTACTCTATTGGAGGGTACAAACATCTGACTTTATTAACAATAATCATGAATAGCGCTGGAGTGGTGTAGCATTTCCTTACTTGGTTTTAAATTTATAGCATAAAAAGCGTGTAACAGTATTTATGTCCGTCCCAGCAAAGTACATACAAATAAATAAAATAAATAAACGAAAAACGAGGGTTTTTTGGTATCAGAGCAGGTGTTTGACATGGAATAATCGGTGGGCAGTTTGATAACATTGTAAGTAATATGTAGAGAGATAAAAAGACACATCCGGTGATATGGTTGCTAAGTCAAAACATGGAAAGATGTTGCCAACAAATGTGATAATTTGTTAATATGCGTCCTCTACAAAGTAACAAAGACAAATCGGTAAGGAAATGCATATTTGTATTAAATTAATTGTACAAATGTCTAATGATATCGGATTTCATAAAAAATATTCACTGATTTAGCATTTGCGACCAGATTTTAAATGTAGCGATCAAAACCAGAGTGGAAAGTGGTTAAGACTCGGTCCCACGGTTCGATATTAACATTTCCTTTCTTGTTTTGTTTGTTGAACTTATTTTTGTCAATTCCCTTAATTTGCAATTCCAATGAAAAAGGCTAATGGAAATTAAAAACTGCTTGTCATAAATTATTCATAATTGTGTTTGTGTTATTCTTCTTAATTTTCACCTTTTTCATAAAAAACAAATACGTATTACACTGTTCAACAGGTGACAGAGCTCATTTGTATGTGCAAAGTAAGTCAGTGTAGGAAACCGATGAAGGGTTTCGCACCTTTGGGATTAATTTTGGCATCTTCTCTAATAACATTTTCCATGAATTTTTCGAAACAAGACCTTCGCTTTTGTCGCAAAGAAAGTTATTGAGCGTTGTCGACGAAAGGCGCGTAGTTGTCCGGAACAGACAAATACATAGTCATTTGATAGCCTTTTCTAAATAGGAAACAAAATATATCATTACTAGCGACATCCATGTTTTTCATTTCAAAACTAAAGTTGAAAAAGTCAACAGTCGTATGTTTAAGATAAGGCGCGGTTGTACCAACTGAAATGTCTGCCTTTTCAAGTTCAATTTTCAATTTTTTCTAAGACAAGAAAAAATATTTATATTCAAAGTGTTTTGAAGGGTATTCTATTTGAGGCCTCGGTGTAATTTTTGCAAAAAGTGATTATTTTCTCAGGCTGATATCTTTTAAACCGTTTGGAATTTTCATTTACTCACTGAGGCAAAGCTGTAGCTATTGCCATATAAAATAAAACAAGTAAGGAAGGTTAAAGTTGGGCGTGGATGACTACATTATACCCTACAACTCATTATACCCCGCGGTGTAGGGTATAAAAACGTCGTTACATTTGAACCGGGTGATATCCGATACAGCTATAAGAGAAGAATGAAGAGAAATTTGTAGTAATTTTATAATTCTATTTGTAAGAAAACTTGAACGCAAACTTTGAATGCGAACTATATATAAATCTGTACCGATCTGACCCATTTTTAGCATAGGTTTTCTAGTTGATATATAAGACGCTTTCCCAAATTTGATGGAAATCTCTTAAATATTTGCTCTCTAGAGCGGAAAGAGTCAAATCGGAGGAGACATTTGTATGGGAACTATATATAAATCTGAACCGATCTGGTCCATTTTCGCCACAGATGGTTTTAAATTAATTATGAGTTCTAACAACAATTGCGACCTGTACTTTGATTACAAGCTAAATCAACTCAACTCAACTTAACAATGGGTCTATCTCGCTTCCTTTTGGCTATTACAAACAAAAAGTCATTATACCTTGTGGTGTAGGGTTAGGGTTTGGGGTTTCCCGGACTTTTTTCATTTCCCGGGAAAACGGGAATGAAAAGTTTCATTCCCGGGAATCCCGGGAAAAAAGTAATTTATTTTAGGTATGTCCAATATGGTTTAAAGTAACAATATTTAGTAACGGATGTGCTTTTTAAAAATACTGTCATATTACAAATTAAAAGCGAATGTGTTTGTCAAAATATTTTACATTTTTCAAATATTTTATTCTAGACTAATTGTCGTCATAAAATAGGACATTTAAATCATAGGCACAAGTGCCTGACAACAATAACTCGTATGGCTGAGAACGTCTTTAATGTAGAAGATTCTAGAGACGAAATATTTAGCAGCAACGGGGGGAAATATTCTAAACTGTAAAAGCAATTGAAACATTATAAAAAATTAAAATTAATTAAATAAATTCATAACAAATTAAAACATTGAAATAGTCCAGTCATTAGTTCTTACAGAAGGTCATTTAAATATACCGTAGGATATACATATTTTTATTTCTCTCGAAAGTTTCCAGGTGAACAATTTTAATGTTTTCCTTATTTTTATACAATTTCTTACTGGCTTCATATGTAAAAAAATTCTTCATAAAGAATATCTTCACCTTTTATCTCGTAGATTCTTCTGGTAAAACAAGAAATTTAAAGTTAAACCAGATAGCACGAGGGGTTAAGTATTGACACTATGTCAGCCATAGTATTGTCAGTATGATATTTTCGATTTATAAAGGGTGATTTTTTAGCTATTATCTTTTTGGCAACACTGGTTTAATTTAACCATGAATCGTCTTACAAACGAACAACGCTTGCAAGTTATTGAATTTTATTATCAAAATGCGTGCTCTGTTAAGAAAGTTCATCGCGCGCTTCCATTTTATGGTCAGTTTAATCGACCCACTGAAGCAGCTATTCGTGCTATTGTAACTATTTTTCGCACCAAATTTACATTGTTGGACATTAAACCACCAACACGCTTACGTAGAGTGCGAACTGAAGAAAATATCGCAGCTGTATCGGCCAGTGTTAATGATGACCGTCAATTATCGATTCGTCGCCGTTCGCAGCAATTGGGCCTCTGTTACTCAAAAACGTGGAAATGCCAAAATTGGACTAAGCGGATGGGCCATCTGAGGCGCAGTAAAGGTCAACATTTGCATGAAATAATCTTTAAACAGTAAATTATATGGACCGTACTATCGATTCAAATAAAGATTTCATGTTTTTTTCTGAATTTTATGTGTTTTTATTTTGAAAAACTTTCCTATAGCTTTTGAAAAATCATCCTTTATTAAAAATCCAGCAAATATCCTAATAAAAAGTGTGTATTCCCCTAGCTACCAAAAAATAGTGACTTAGCGAATTTAAAAAGTTTTTTTTTGCAGTAATATGATGTAGAGAAATGTTCATTACTATTGCCAATAATGTAAATATATGAATTTAAAATATAATTAAATATATAAAATATAATTAAATATATAAAAAATAATTTCCCAATTGTAGAGTAAAAGTATAAAAAAAATCAATAAAATATTTTTTAATATTTCCCGTATTCCCGGGAATTCCCGGGAAAAACGATTCGGGAATTCCCGGACCCCAAACCCTATGTATGGTATAAAAACTTCATATTCAAGGTCAAAATCACAAAAAACTTAAAAAAATTGGATTTTCTTAACGTTTTCCCCTGTTCAGGTCCATAGGTAGCAAACCGTTCAATATTCAAGGAAACAATTAACTACAAAAATTTACCTAAAACTTCAGTAAACAACTTTCTAGAACATATAAACTTCCTAGGAACGTTTCTGAATAGCGGTTAGGTAGCCACAAAAGTGAAAAATTTTCCGATTTTTTTAATTTCATTTGTCTTTTCTTTACTTCAACATTGAGGTACTCAGCTATCAATTACAGAAATACGTGCTACTAATTACACTAAGTCACTAGCAGTACCCGCTGCTCGCACGCGAAAAAGCCAGTTATTTGTTATTAGCTTTATCCGTCTCTGATTTTGGATCCCTTGCCATCCCGCCTCCTCCTTATAAGTACTAATTTTGTAATATCCATTTATGTTCCGCGATTACGTAATTAAAGGGTTTTACATCATTTTTAGTCCTTTTTGTCCCGCGCTAATCTTAAAAGTACAAATTTCGACATATCCAACTTGACTGCGCTTCTACATGGTCAGAGGAATTTACATACTAAATTTCACGATTCTAGTTGCATTACTTTATTTGGCAGCATTTTTTATCCCATTTTGTGCCGCTCACACCTTATAAGAACAAATTTCGAAAAAAAAAAATCCATTTTGATGGCGCTTCTACATGGTCAGAGGAATTTACATACCAAATTTCACGATTCTAGCTGTAATACTAAAGTCGGTACCATTTTTATCCCTTTCTGTCCCGCTCGCCCCTTAAAAGTACAAATTTCGAAAAATCCATTTATGTTGCAAGTCTACATTGTCAGAAGAGTATACACACCAAATTTCACGACAATAGCTGCAACATTTTAGTTGGTACTATTTTTATACCGCTCACTCTTCATAAGTACAAATTTCGAAAAATTCATTTAGATTTGCGATTCTATGTTGTCAGAGGATTTTACACTTCAATTTAAACACTATAGTTGCAATACTTTAGTTGGTACCATTTTTATCCCTTTACGTTCCTCTCCCCCTTATAGGTACAAATTTCAAAAAAAAATCCATTTAGATTGCAATTCTACGTTGTCAAAGGAATTTACACACCAAATTTCGCGACAATATCTGCAATACTTAAATTAGTACCATTTTTATCCCTTTTTGTCCCTCGCAACCCTTAAAAGTACAAATTTCGAAAAATCCAATTTTAATGCGCTTATACATGGTCAGAGAAATTTACATATCAAATTTCACGACTCTAGCTGTTATACTTTAGTTCGTACCATTTTTATCCGTTTTTGTCCTGCTTACCCCAAATTTCAAAAAAATCCAATTATATTGCAATCTAAGTTGCCAGAGAAATGTAGATAACGATTTTCACGAATATATCTGCAATACTAAAACTGGTACCATTTTTATCCCTTTTGGTTCATCCCTTAAAAGTACAAATTTGGAATAATCCCTATTTGTAGCTCGTCTGCATGGTCATTGCAAGGAAGACACCGAATTTCATGGTTCTAGCTACTGCCGTTTAATCAGGACGAAGTTTCGATGTTTATCCCATTTTGTCTCATATTACACCCTAAAAGTAAGAATTTCGTAAAATCTTTGTAGTCGACGTCTAAGTCATATTTGGGAACTATCCTGAAAATTTCATGACCCTGGCTTCAGCCGTTTGGTCTGGGGCTGGTCAGTAATAAGTCAGTCAGTTAGCCAGTCAGTAACGCAACTCTTTTATATAGAGACGAGTAAGGAAAGGCTAAAGTCGGGCGGGCCGACTATATAATACCCTACACCACTCCCTGCGTACGTACCTCGCTTTGATTACTAAACCCAGGTATTTCATGGGAGCAATTTTATGTAGTTCATATAAATTATACAATTACTATAAATTCGAATATTTAACGAATATGGTAAAAAATATGATTATTGTTCCAATTTTCCGGCAGACAAATGCAAATTATACAGTAGTAATAGGATGACATTTGAAAGGAGGCCTATAACAATACTTGGGGCCTGGTCCAAAACAAGGGCCTATATATCTTATTCACGGTAGGTATTCATAGATGAAATATATCATGATCCGATGTAAGACGTAGTTTCTAGAGCTGTAATTAGTAATAAAAGCGAGGTATATACGCAGCGTGTGGTGTAGGCTATTATATAGTCGGCCCCCGCCCGACTTTAGCTTTTCCTTACTTGTTTCATATGATTGTAAGATTTGGATGAGAGTTTGCACTTGCCTTATAAATACGTGGGGCGTATACTTACTATGATTATTTTAATTAAGTATACGTAATGCAAACAAGGTTATATTACACTGTGTGTATTTTTTAAGTCATTGAAATATAACCATATACGGACACCACTACGCGATAAAAGACTATTTTTATACCCTACACCACTTCGTGGTCTAGGGTATTATAAGTTAGTTTTCCGCCAAATGTTTGTAACACCAAGAAATAATTGAGCTAGACCCACCTTTAAGTATACGGATCGGCTTAGAATCGCCAGCTGAGTCGATTTAACGATGTCTGTCTGTCCGTCTGTCCGTCCGTCCGTCCGTCCGTCCGTCCGTCCGTCCGTCTGCTGTCCATCTAAGCTTGTTCGCACTCTACAGGTCGCAATTGTTGTCCGATTGTTATGAAACTTGGCAGAAGTTATTTTTTCTGGCCAAGGACCATTGGTATTGAATTTGGAGGAAATCGGTTCAGATTTAGATATAGCCCCCATACAAATGTCGGTCCCGATTTGACATTTTCCGCTCTAGAAACCACATATTGTACCCGATTTTCTTTAAATTTGGTACAACATCTTATACTCTGACTAGAAACACCTATGCCGAAATTGGGTAAGATCGGTTCAGATTTAGATATAGCCCCCATACAAATGTCGCTCCCTATTTCACTTTTTCCGCTTTAGAAACCACATATTGTACCCGATTTTCTTTAAAATTATTACAACATCTTATAATCCAACTAGAAACACGTATGCAAAAATTCAGAGATCGGTTCAGATTTAGATATAGCCCCCATACAAATGTCGCTCCCGATTTGACATTTTCCGTTCTAGAAACGACATATTGTACCCGGTTTTCTTTAAATTTTGCAGAACATCTTATAATCCAACTAGAAACACGTATGCAAAAATTGGCTAAGATCGGTTCAGATTTAGATATAGCCCCCATACAAATGTCGCTCCCGATTTGACATTTTCCGCTCTAGAAACGACATATTGTACTCGGTTTTCTTTAAATTTTGCAGAACATCTTATAATCCAACTGGAAACACGTATGCAAAAATTGGGTAAGATCGGTTCAGATTTAGATATAGCCCCCATACAAATGTCGCTCCCGATTTGACATTTTCCGCTCTAGAAAAGACATATAGTACCCGATTTTCTTTATATTTTGCAGAACATCTTAGAAACACGTATGCAAAAATTGGGTAAGATCGGTTCAGATTTAGATATAGCCCCCATACAAATGTCGCTCCCGAATTCACTTTTTCCGCTTTAGAAACCACATATTGTACCCGATTTTCTTTAAAAATGTCGCTCCCGATTTGACTTTTTCCGCTCTAAAATCCAGATATTGTACCCGTTTTTCTTTAAAATTGGCACAACATCTTATAATCCAACTAAAAAACCAATGGTGAAAGTGGGTAAGATCGGTTCAGATTTAGATATAGCCCTCATACAAATGTTGCTCCCGAATGTTTAACCGATTTTGGCCAAATTTTACATATTATATTTCACCAATAAACAGACATGGTGAAAGCGCGTCACATCGTTCCTGGTTTCAATATACCCCCATACAAATGTCCTTTCCGATTTAAAATTTTGACCGAATTGAATTGCAATGAGAATTGTTTGGGTGATGCCCATATGTCCATACTTTGGTATGACTTTGGTATACTACTGTATAATTTGTATTTGTCTGTCGGACAATTGGATCAATTACCATATTATTTACCATATTCGTTAAATTTGACTAAAGATGAATTTATAGCATATACATTATATTCATATAATTTATATAATTTGTATGAACTACATAAAATTGTTCCCATGAAATACCTGGGTTTAGTAATCAAAGTGAGGTACATACGCAGGGAGTGGTGTAGGGTATTATATAGTCGGCCCCGCCCGACTTTAGCCTTTCCTTACTTGTTATTTATTTATTATTTTCATTATTTTTGTAATAGATAACAAGTATTTCATATGAAATTAAAAAATTTTCAGTAAATCCAAATTCCAAACGGTTTACAAAAATGACACCGCGGCCCCAAATCTTTGGGGACCATAAAAAAGAATGTCATTGGGCAAAACTGCTAACTCCGGGTCTTTTATCACGCAGTGGTGACCGTATATAGTTATATTTTTTCTTGTTGCACTGTGTTATTTAACTTTGTGCATTTGTTCGCATTACCCCAACGGAAACGAGAAAAACCCCGAGTCTGAGTCGATAAAGCCATGACCGCTTGTCTGTCTGTCCATCTATTATTTTAATTTGCAACAGCAACTTTGATTTCAACTAGAAATATCAGTGGTGAAAGTGAGTCATATCGGTTCAGATTTAGATATAGTTTCGCTCTCGATTTGACTTTTTCCGCATTTGAGACCTCATATTTTAACCAATTTTCTTCAAATTTACCACAGTACCTTATAATTTAACTAGAGACGTATGTGGTGAAAGTTTTTCAAATCGGTTCAGATATATACATAGCTCCCATACAATTTTCGCTCTCGATTTGGCTTTCTCCCTGTTTTGATCAATTTTCTTCAAATTTGCCACAACACTCTACATTTCAACCATACACTTTTGTGGAGGAAGTGGATCAGATGGGATTTGTAGCTTTTCATTTTCTCATCCTGTTGCCCCTTCACAGGGCTACAAAGTTCAAAGGATACAATTTTCAATAAATATTTTTATACCCTCCACCTCCAGGATGAGGGTATACTAACTTTGTCATTCCGTTTGTAACACCTTGAAATATCGACCTGAGACCCTATATATTCTTAATCGTCATAAAATTCTAAGACGATCTAGCCATGTCCGTCCGTCTGTCCGTCTGTTGAAAGCACGCTAGCATCTAAACGAAAGGAGCTAGAACGTTCAAATTTTCCACAAATGCGTCTTATAGTCGTAGATCGGTTGGGATTGTAATGGGGCGAAATCGGCCAAAAGGGAAAAATTTTTCCCTCACAAGGACTAAAAATACCCATAATAATCCCTAACATTTTAGCGTATTTAAGTATGTTTTTTGAATATGTCTATCTGTATTTGCTTGATATTTGGTATGCACATTCCCCTTATAGCAAAAACGTGCACCATAAAGTGATTCTTATTTGTAGGGAGTGAAATGGGGAAAAAAGGGATAAAAATGGTACATATTGAACGGCAACAGCTAGAAACACGAAATTCGATGTGTACATTCCTCTAATTGAGTAGATACATAATATAAAAGTATTTTTTCCAAAATCGAACTTTTAAGGGGTAAAATGGGAATAGAGTGATAAAAATGGTACCAACCAAACGGCTGTACCTAGAATAATGAAATTCGGTGTATTCATTCCTCTGATTACACAGACAAGTAAAATACACGGATTTTTTAAAATTCGTACTTTTTGGGGTTAAAATGAAAAAAGGGGATAAAAATAGTACCAATCAAATGACCGCTGCTAGAGTCATGAAATTCGGAGTATACATTCCTCTGACTGTGTAGACACGGAAAATAAACTGATTTTTCGAAATTCGTACTTTTTGGGGTCAAAATAGGAGAAGGGGATAAAAATAGTACCAACCAAATGACCGCAGATAGAGTCATGAAATTCGGAGTATACTTTGACTACGTAGACATGAAAACTAAAAGGGTTTTTTTCAAATTCGTACTTTCAAGGGATACAATGGGTACGGAGGGATAAAAATGGGGTTAAAATGAAAAAAGGGAATAAAAATAGTACCAATCAAATGACCGCTGCTAGAGTCATGAAATTCGGAGTATACATTCCTCTGACTGTGTAGACACGGAAAATAAACAGATTTTTCGAAATTCGTACTGTTTGGGGTTAAAAAGAAAAAAGGGGATCAAAATAGTACCAACCAAATGACCGCATCTAGTGTCATGAAATTCGGAGTATACATTCCTCTGACTGCACAGATACGGAAAATAGACGATTTTTTCGAAATTCGTACTTTTTGGGGTTAAAATGGAAAAAGGGGATAAAAATAGTACCAACCAAATGACCGCAGATAGAGTCATGCAATTCGGACTGCGCAGACACAGAAAATAATCGGATTTTTCGAAATTCGTACCTTCAAGGGATACAGTGGTACAGAGGGATAAAAATAGTACCAACTAAACGACTACAGCTAGAATGATGAAATTCTAATTGCGTAGAAATGTCAAGGGGGTCAAAATGGTACCCACCAAATGGGAGCAGCTGGAATCATGGAATTCGGTGTATAAATTCCTCTGACTGCATAGACATGCAGAATAAAAAGTTTTTTTAAATACTTTTCCTTTTATGGCAAAAATTGGTTGAATCATGCACATTGGTTGAATTATTTTGCACATGTACATCTGATAATGGATTTTCAAAACTTGTACTTTTGGAATTAAAATAGAATGGAAATACAACCAAATGTAACACCAACTATCTTCCAATATTTATTGTATTTAAGTTTTTTGAAAAGATAAATATAAGAATATTTATTTTTTGATTTGAAATAGATAATGGTTTGAAATAATTAAAATATCATATTTATTTATAAAAATATTTTTTCAATATTTGTATTTGTTTTGGTTTGGCAATATTACAAAATTTATTTTTTCCTGTAATATTACTGCACTTCTACGAAAACCGACAACCTCTGTGGAATGCAATCCATGGTGGAGGGTATATAAAGTTCGGCCCGGCCGAACTTAACGCCGTTTTTACTTGTTAATACTTAATCGCACCCTAAATTTCAAATCAAAAAAGATAACATGTGCTAAACAAATGAGCGCTGCGACGTCAATTTCTATCCAATGTTCAAAATGTAGGCATCATTCGAAAGGTCTTGACTGCAGATATTTATTTTTTATAAAATGTTAACACCAAATACGTAAAATTGTTCAGTTGTCACAATGAAAAAATACAAAAAATTACTATAAAGGTCCAATTATTCGACCAATAAGCAACTCTAAGACGAGATTCAAAATTATTATTATATTTAAAGTTCTTGCGAGGGTCTATTAATTCAGAAAAAAAATTGGACAAATAAGCCAACTAAAAAAATTACACGCGAAAAATATGATTTTTAGGGATATTTTCAGGAGCGTTTTGCTCACAGACAGATTGGGATAGAAACGAAATATTTTGCAAAACATCCTTAAACAATCCAAACTTTATTTTCATAGGGTAACTTAAAATTGTTTTTCCATTTGTATGGACAGCGGCCCAGCCTAATATATATATTCTGTGTTCATTGTTCTTCGTCGGTGCTTGTTTATGGTTCCTGCATCTCCACCTCCACTGAATGCGTCCATCGACGAAAATTGGATTTTTAATAATAAATTATCCATAAACAATGTTGACGTCGTTCTCTAGTTTAATACACTAAAATACATCAGCAAATGCCCATTGACAAAATGGTTGCCGCCGAATTGACTCTACCACCGAATTTATATCGCCCATATCCGTCCGACATTGGCCTTTTCTTAATGGTTTATATACCAAATCAGTGAATTTATTTCACAATCTTTGTAGCGCAGTGTTTTCGTACTTAGCATGCAATAGGTAAGAATTTACCTTTTTCTTTGAAAACAAAAAAAGTACAATAAATGCCAAAACAAAAACTTGAATTTGTTTTCCATTTGAGTGACAGCCCGAAAAAGGATTATTAAAAAGGTTGCCCGTTGATAAATATAGCGAAGCGAATAAAAAGAACGTTGGCACAATCTAATATCTGCCTATTCAAATTATCTCTAAGTAGTCGTCTGGGTGTCAGTTATCATTAGGTAGCATTTGCTAAAATGAATGAACTACAGGTAGGCATGATGTCACTCTTTCTGAGCACAAATACGTGATATTAGCTGTAAGGATTTCATGAATCCTTTTAGTGCAACATAAGCAGGAGACAAATGCGGCGAGTGGTGTTTATTGAATAATTTCTTTAGTTGTTGAGTATAAGATTTATGAAATAGGATTTCGCAGTTCGAAGAACGACTTAGGAAGACAGTAGAACTTTCATAAATCGAACTTCCATAACTCGCAGTCAAATTTTTCACGAAAAAAGTACAAATATACCAAAATAGAGTGGGGTTGGGAGGAGAGGGGAGATCTCTTCGGGTTGCTTCCTTGTTATTACTTGATATAACTTTTGGCCACCCTTTAGTTTATGCAAATATTTGATTACATTTTATAAACACAAATTTAAAAAAAAAGTACCATTGATAAGACACGGATTTTTTATACCCTCCACCTTAGGATGGGGGCAGAGTTACAAGCCGACCCAGAATTATCGGCGGCGGCTTTCGGCTGATTGACGGCTCGTTCTGTCATTCAATCGCCCCTATTACGAATTTTATTTTTTGGGAAAAGGGAAGGAATTGTATTGGTTTTTAATATTTTTTCTTTTATTTTTGGAAAGTAGTTCTATATTCGTTAATATTAGCCAATGTTCACATAATTTCAAATGGTTATCACATACAATTAATTTTTTTAACAGTGGGAAATCTTTCCCAAAAATTTTATAATATGGATGAATTTAATACATTTTTATACCCTACACCACTTCGTGGAATAGTGTATTATAAGTTAGTTTCGCGCCAAATGTTTGTAACACCAAGAAATAATCGAGCTAGACCCACCTTTAACCTCGATTTACCGATGTCTGTCTGTCCGTCTGCTTGTTCGCACTCTACAGGTCGCAATTGTTGACCGATTATCATGAAATTTGCCAGAAGTTACTTTTTTCGGCCAAGGACAATCGGTATTGAATTTGCAGGAAATCGGTTCAGATTTAGATATAGCCCCCATACAAATGTCGCTCCCGATTTGACTTTTTCCGTTCTAGAAACCACATATTGTACCCGATTTTCTTTAAAATTGGCACAATTTGACTTTTTCCTCTCTAGAAACCACATGTTGAACCCGATTTTCTTTAAATTTGGGACAACATTTTATAATCCAACTAAAAACATCTATGGTGAAAGTGGGTAAGATCGGCTCAGATTTAGATATAGCCCCCATACAAATGTCGCTCCCGATTTGACTTTTTCCGTTCTAGAAACCACATATTGTACCCGATTTTCTTTAAAATTGCAGATCATTCTATGTTTACATACATATTCTATACATACCGTGAATGAAAACTATGCAGGCCCATATTTTGGCACAGGCCTCAAGTGTTGTTATAGGCCCCGTTCAAATGTCCGTCCGACTCATCCTATTACCGCTTTATAATCTGTATTTATCATTGGATCTTGATAAATTTTTCCATATCATGTTGTATTTACTTTACTCGGAATATCTGCTAGAAAATTGGATCAATTACTTTATTATTTACCATATTCATTAAATTTGACTAAAGATGCATTTATAGTTACTACATAATTTATATGAACTACAGGGTATCATATAGTCGGCCCCGACCGACTTTAGCCTTTCCTTACTTGTTATATTATTACAAGCTTCATAGAACTTTTTTATCAGGGGCCGCAGGACCAGACATATACATAAGAATATATGTTATTATTTTTTTACCCAAGGACGAAATATTTTGCAGATCATCATTAAATAATCCAGTATTCATTTCTGGGGGTGACCGCAGCATTTTTTATGAGGTTGATGAACTATGCAAATATAAGAGAAAGGTGAATGGTCATTGTATTTCAAAGAGTCCAAGAATATGCATAATCCTTGAATTTCATGTCAAACTTACGATTTATTTTCTTATTTTTATATATTTTAGCTTTTTTTATTCTCTACATGATATCAGAATCGCAGAATTGGGCTAATTGGTCCAGAAATTATAGCTGTTTCTCAAAATGTTTTTCCATTTCAGCAAGATATAATTTGTAGTTTTTACGGTGTCCACACTTGTTCTAAACTGAATTTTTTGGAATAATAGATACAGGACGAAAAGTAATGATGGATTGAAATATTATTAAAAAATAGCAAAATGAATTTTTGGCAATGGACCAATATGGTTCTAATTCATACAGGAGTGTTTGGAGTTAATTTCGAAAGATTTAAGTGAATCTGATCATGACATCAGAATTGTCCTATCCCCAAGAACGAGTATGTGCAATGGGTCAACATTTTGTGGTATTACCCTTAACGAATAAATTCCCCATTTTTTACTGTTTCAAAAAAAAAGAAAAACGCTTGTTTTTTTATAAAAAGAAAACCGGGCAACCGGGTATTTTGAAATCACGGTTTTCGAAAAACCCCAAAACCCGACGGTGCAGAAAAACTCATTTGATCACTCTATTTGTATTCACATATTTATTAAAATAAAAAATTTATGACGTTTTTTCATTTTAACAAACATGGGAGGTTGGCGGATTTAAACAAAAAATTGTTTTTGATCTAATTTGACGATATGAGGGATGAGTCAAGGTCCTAGCTCTATTCCTTCTAATTTTTGCCGCAGCTTGTATGAAAATATTCCTATAACGAATTTTATTTTTTGGGAAAAGGGAAGGAATTGTATTAGTTTCTAATACTTTTTCTTTTATTCTTTGGAAAGTAGTTCATATTCGTTAATATTAGCCGATATTAGCCAATGTTCACATAATTTCATATCATTATCCCATACAATTATTTTTTGAGATTAAAAATACATGTGTGTGCGACGAAGATCATCGTTGCGAGATCTGTGACTTTGTGTCCTACACAAGAGTGGCCAAAGATAAACATGATCAGTTTAAATATGACAATGAAAGGAAGCATAAGTGCACCATGACGATAAAGCCTTCCAAACACCCACTTTGCTTAGAGTTGTTTGCTGTTTTATATATGAACACATGACCACGAATACTGGAATTGACTTATATAAATGCGACATTCAAATAAAAATACAATCATTCAACTTACTAAAAATGTCATCATATAGTGGGATACCAATATCAAAGAAAGATCCAGTACTAGGTTGTCTAAGTCGACAGTTATATATTCTTTTGTAATTTTAAGTGGGTTGTCTATTTTTGTAGTAAGATTTGAAAGAGTTAGAACACCGTCAGATCTAAAGAATTATCGGCGGCGTGGTTGAAGTCGATGTGGCGGCTCTGCTCGTGTAGAAAAAGGCGTCGGCGGCAGCTTGTCGACTAAAAACCGGTCGGCTGGTATCTCTTTATGGGGTATATCCACTTTGTCATTCCTTTTGTAACACCATGAAATATTCATCGGAGACCACATAAAGTATATATTCTGTATTCTGGTAAAATTCTAAGACGATTTAGCCATGTCCGTCTGTCTGTTGAAAGCACCAAAGAGGCCGAACAAAATGAGCTAGGAGGTTAAAATGTTCCCAAAATGTGTCTTATAGTTGCAGATCGTTTGGGATAGAAAGTGGGCAAAATGGGCCCAGAGGACTGAAGGTACCTCATGATATTTAGAATATTTACGCATTTTTTTAATTTCTGCTTTATATGAAATTGAAATTTGGCGCACCAAAAGCAAATACCCACATTAACGGGCTAAATAGGACAAAAAGGGATGAAAATGGTACCAATGATTCGACAATAACTAGAAACATGAAATTTGAAATATATATAAATAAATATATGAAATATTTTTTCAAAATTCGTACTTTTAAAGGAAAAATTGGAAAAGAGGGATAAAAATGGTACCAACTAAACCGCAGAAGTTGAAATCATGAAATTCGGTGTATACATTCATTAATTAATAATTTTAGGCGGAAAAGAGGGAAATGGGGATAAAAATGATAAAACCAAATGGCTGTAGCTGTAATAATGATATAAATGGGACTAAATTTGGCAACAATCAAACGACAGTAGCTAGAATCATGAAATTAGGTATGTATATTCCGCTCTGCAACATTTTGGAACTACAATATTATAACTTTTCCTTTCTAAATGATACAGACATTTAGGCTGTAGCTGGAATCAATAAATTGGGAATGGGGAAAATCGGGCATGAGGGAAATTGTTTCTACCTAATAATATTTAGGACAATTTTTTGAAGATTGCTGCCTAATGTTCTCTTTTTGATTATACTTGAAGTTTTATAATTATGTATAGTGGAGGTCTATTAATATTATTATAATATGGAAAGGACTCCGTGGTGGAGGGTATATAAGATTCGGTCCGGACGAACTTAACTCCTTTTTACTTGTTATGGTTGGAATAAAAAGTACTGATTATTTTTTCATTTTCTGGTTTTATTTGAAAGATTGAACATTGCCATTTAATAATGGAACACAATATCATTCATATGACTACCAAGACTGGCTCGGCAGTACCTAATTCTATCAACACAACTTTTCAGTACATGACCCAATGATGCCCAAATCCACACCAAACAGTGACTCGTTGTGGATGCGTTCGCTTCTCAATATTCCCGCGTAGGTTCTTTGAACCCCATATGCGGCAATTTGGCTTATCGAGATGAAAATGATCTTCATCTGAAAACACGAAATTTTCCTACGTAAATTTCTAACAGTTTGCGTTAAAGACTCACTACTTTGAAAGTAAGTTTTTAATATTACACAACTTTTTCGAGCGTATAGCGTCCCATTTGCAACTCTCAAACATAAACCTGAAAATAAAAACTAATATTATTCTACTTTTCAAAGTCAAAATAATGGGTAGTTCAAATTTAAAATGTTAGATGGCCCACCCTAGATATAGGGCTTCATCTCTAAATGGTAATACAATATCCAAAGTATCATGTTTTAGTTTCGGAGTATACATTCCTCTGACTGCGTAGACACGAAAAATAAAATAGTTTTTCAAAATTCGTACTTTCAAGGGATATAACGGGATAAATATGGTACAAACTAAACGGCTACAGCTAAAATGATGAAATTCGGTGCGCAGATATCCAAAATAAAGAGATTTTCGAAAGTGGTACTTTTAAGGGGGTAAAATGGGGGAAAAGGGTATATAAATGGTAGGTTGGTACCATTTATATATTTTTTTATGGTCGGAGCTAGAATCATGGAATTCGGTGTATAAATTCCTCTGACTGCATAGACTCGCAAAATAAAACGATTTCGTACTTTTTAATTTTACGGCAAAAATAGGTAGGTAGGTTATCTTATGTACCTGCGTGGTAATGGATTATCAAAATTTGTACTTTTGGAATTAACCCGAATAATGCTGTAATTATTTTTTTAGAATTTTGAGATAAAACTTTCATGATATCTGTGGAATTGGTGAACGTCTTTTGTATGTGACCATATGGTCACGCTAGCACAATTCTGGTTAAACTAGGATGGAAATACAACCATCCAAATGGTTGTTGCTGAAAATGCTTCCAAATATGCATTCTTAAGATTTTTTGAAATATTATTATGACCATGGTGGAGGGTACATAAAGTTCGGCCTGGCCGAACTTGACGACTTTTTGACATGTTTATATTTTAATTTAATTACTTTTTATGTATACTATGCGAAACAACTCAGTTGTGCTCCAATTTAACATATCAGCATTTTGGAAACCACCACCATTACTATCGATATGACAATCATTGGGTTATAACAAATTCCATTGTCATACTATCACAGTGCAACATACAAGTCCTTTTTATTGTTGTTATACACATTTTGACCATGCCACAAAGCGCTCACAGTGAAGTGATTTGCTAAATTTCAATTTCCGCCTACCGACCATAAACAAAATGTAACGAAATTCAACAAATATTTCATTACAATTAACGCCGTTTAAGTGGACATCTATCCAAATTGTATTATCGAGGATATAAAATGACTATTTTTGCTGTTAAACAACAACAACAAACAACATCTAAAACAAACAAATTTAATTAAAATTTCTATGTGAAATAGAAGCAATTGTCAACAAGAGCAGCAGCAACATAATTTCAATGACAATAGTGACGGTGATGGTGGCAATGGTTACGTTGAGGATGACAATGACGATGGTGATGATGACGGTCCGTCCATTCATCGATACATATATACGTGTCCGGTTACAGCGCTAGAATGACCACAGCACATAACTACGAATGTATGTCAGTCGTTCCCCAACCCCAACCTGAATGGAAACTCATCCATGGCTGACAAAACATTTGCGGTGATATTGGTGTTGATTAGATTAATGAACATGAAACCATTTGGTCACTTAAGTGGTTCGCTTCAACGTATTTACAATAACAAATAAATATAACTACATCACATGTAAACGCAGCACTTATATGTAGAGCAACTACTCACACATATGTGGACGTATCTGTGTGTTTGTACACATACAGTATCCTGTCAACAAATTATAAATTGTATTTCCTAAATATTTCAAAAACCAATTCTACTTCGTGGAATAGGGTATTATAAGTCAGTTTCATGCCAAATATTTGTAACTCCATAAAATAATAGAGCTAGACAGCTCTAAGTATATCGATCGGCTTAGAATTACTAGTGGTTTGAGCGATGTCTATCTACCCGTCCGTGTATTTGTCTGACCATCTAATGCTTGTAATCAAAGTACAGATCGCAACTTTTGTCCGTTTGCCTTGAAATTTTGCAGGAGTAGTATTTATCCGCGAGACACGATGAAAAAATAATTTAGTGTCTTTACTGACTTTAATCAAAGTACAGATCGCAACTTTTGTCCGTATGCCTTGAAATTTTGCTGGAGTAGTATTTATCCGCGAGACACGATGAAAAAATAATTTAGTGTTTTTACTGACTTTAATCAAAGTACAGATCGCAACTTTTGTCCGTTTGCCTTGAAATTTTGCTGGAGTAGTATTTATCCGCGAGACACGATGCAAAAATAATTTAGTGTCTTTACTGACTTTAGTTGATTTTAGGGGAGAATGTCTGCAGTCGAGTTGGAAGCATTCCTCATCTATAGTCAATCAACAAGACGTTATGAAACGAATCCGAAAAGTTTAATGTCGGACTGTAAAGAGTTATCAATTTTTATACACTCCACGAGAGCTTATGGCTTTGTGCATTTGTTTGTAACACCCAAAAGGAAGCGAGATAGACCCATTGTTAAGTATACCGATCGACTTAGAATCACTTTCTGAGTCGATTTGTCCGTCTGTCAGTCTGTCTGTCCATCTATTGTTGTAATCAAATTGCAGGTCGCAATTATAGTCCGATCTTTACAAAAATTGGCACAAGTAAGTTTTGTGGATCAAGGACGAACGCTGTTTAATTTGAGGCAAATCGGTTCAGATTTAGATATAGCCCCCATACAAATGTCGCTCCCGATTTGACATTTTCCGCTCTAGAAACCACATATTGTACCCAATTTTCTTTAAATTTGGCACAACGTCCCAACTATAAACACATATGCTAAAATTGGATAAGATCGGTTCAGATTTAGATACAGCCCCCATACAAATGTCGCTCCTGAATTGACATTTTCCGCTCTAGAAACGACATATTGTACCCGATTTTCTTTAAATTTGACTCAACATCTTATAATCCAACTAGAAACACGTATGCATAAATTGGGTAAGATCGGTTCAGATTTAGATATAGCCCCCATACAAATGTCGCTCCCTATTTCACTTTTTCCGCTTTAGAAACCACATATTGCACCCGATTTTCTTTAAATTTGGCACAACATCTTATAATCCAATAAATTTTTCTTTCATTATAATACTTGGGCCACGCCATTGTATACCCCGAAACAAAATTGGAAGTTCCGCAGGAAGCACAATTTAGTCGCATGCCAAAACCCCAAATTTGCATATTTTCCGCTTTGAGGAAAGTTTTAAACTTCAAAAAAAAAAATGATAATATTTTAATATCCCGTTACATTTTCCGACTATCATTTTTACAAGTAAATTGGAATGAATTTTTCGTATGTGGTCCGCTTTGCACATAGAAGGTCGCGGATTCGAATATTGACTGGGATTTTTTATAATTTTTATAAATTAACAACGATTTATTTTGTATAATTCCATAACTTTAAACAATTTTGAACAATTTTATGTTTTATGTTAAATATCTTTTTACTGGCAGTACCCGCTGCTTCCCACGCGA
Organism: Polietes domitor; assembly: GCA_947397865.1. Lineage (NCBI taxonomy): Eukaryota > Metazoa > Arthropoda > Insecta > Diptera > Muscidae > Polietes > Polietes domitor. Next base: position 81,812,154 of record OX377619.1, on the reverse strand, counting down.
AAAAGCCATGTATTTGTTATTAGTTTTATCCGTCTCTGTTTTAGGATAGTATTTATATGATTTTCTTTTCGAAAATAGTAAATTAGAAACATAGCACTCATATACAGTCAAAGGAATGTGCTTGTGCACTGTTTTAGCTGAACTCCCTTCGCATATATAATTTTTATCATTTTCTACCCAGTTTTTAACAAAAAATTAAAAACGCAGAGCCTTTTATTCGAAAAAAATCGATTTTTATCCCTTTTGGTACCGCTCTCCCCTTAAAAGTACAAATTTCGAAAAATCCATTTATGTTGCAAGTCTACGTTGTCAGAGGAATTTACGCACCAAATTTCACGACTATAGTAGCAATATTTTAGTTGGTACCATTTCCTTTTCCCATTTTATCCCGCTCACACCTTATAAGCATAAATTTCGAAAAAACTATTAGGATTTGCGCTTCTACCTTGTCAGATTAATTTACACACCAAATTTCACGACTATAGCTGCAATACTTAAATTAGTACTATTATTATTCTTTTTTGTCCCTTAAAAGAACAAATTTTGAAAAATCCAATTTTAACGCGCTTCTACATGGTCAGAGGAATTTTCATTCCAAATTTCACGACTCTAGCTATAATATTTTAGTTTGTTCCATTTTTATCCCTTTTTGTCCCGCTCACCTCTTATAAGTACAAATTTCGAAAAATCAATTTATATTGCAAGTCTACGTTGTCAGAGAAATGTAAATACCGATTTTCACGAATATAGCTGCAATTCTTAAATTGGTACCATTTTTACCCTTTTTGTCTCTTTCCTCCCTTAAAGGTACAAATTTCGAAAAATCTCTGTTTGTAGCTCGTCTGCATAGTCATTGCATGGAACACACCGAATTTCATGTTTCTAGCTATTGCCGTTTAGTCATGACGAAGGTTCGATGTTTATCCCTTTTTGTCCCATTTTACCTCATAAATGTACGAATTTCGTAAAACCCTTTCTTAGTCGACGTCTACGTCATATTTCGGAACTACCCTGAAAATTTCATGACCCTGGCTTCAGCCGTTTGGTCTGGGGGCTGGTCAATGATAAGTCAGTCAGTCAGTAACGCAGCAATTTTATATATATAGATTAATTACACTGTCCAACAAATTAAGACTTTTTGAATGGAGCAGAATAGCGATCCTATAATTCTTAGAGGGCATGTTGAGTCTAACTCACACTATATCCACTAATATTGATGTGTGGCGATGCATACAAATATTTTTAATCAGAATATGTAAATTCATAATAAGAAGATATTCATATACATACATACGCTCTTCTATGGGTATTTTCATTGAAATATACATTTTATCAATGTTCTCATTATAAAATTATACTTTCTCAATATGATTTTATATTTTCTCATTATGAATTTACATTTTCTGAATATGAAAACATATTTTCTTATTATGAATTTGGATTTACTGATTACGAGCTTGTATTTCTTATTATGAATTGGTATCTTCCTATTATGCATAGTTCTCAATATAAACTAACAATTCTCATTATGATTTTTTATTTCTCATTATGATGAGAAAATCAATATTTTGATTTTTTTTAAATAAAATATTTTTGCTTTCTTTAAGTTTTGGTAGAGAAATATTAATTTAGCGACATAAATTAAAAATTTTGAGAATAATGAAGGTGGTCTAAGTCAATACACACTCTGAAAGTAGTGGGTCCCTTGGAGATACCAACGTTGTCAGTCAAAATGTTTTTTCGATGGAATTCCGGATCATTTTCATTCATCTCAAGGACCCAATCAGCAAAGACACGACGTTGTTGATGGTCGGCCGGCTTGAGTTCTTGTGTTAACTTAACTTTATAAGCCTTAAGACCCAAGTCTTTATGCAAAATACTGTCAAATGAGTTTCTGGAATGCCCAATTCCAAAGAACGACGAGGAATGGACAAACTTGGGTTTTCTTCAACACTTTGGTCTATAGAAGCAACATTCTCAGTTGTTCTTGAGCGACGTGCACGGGTTTTATTCTTCACATCACTAAATTGTCCCAACAGCTCGAATTTTTCCACTGCAACTGTGAGTGCAAGATTTTGACCATTTTTGTAGTGAATTTTAATAATTTCAATGCGTTGTTGAAGCGTGTATCGTTCCAGTTTTAGTAAAGGCGTAATTTCTACTTGTCAAACGTCAAAGAATAAAAGCTTCAAAAGTGACAGCTACCGAAATACCGGGTGATTCAATATAACACCTCTTGTTGGAACACCCTGTAGTAGGATATTCTAAGAAAAAAAATGTACTTCGGTGGAAAAATATTTTTCAATTGACTCAAACATAAACCATTGCATATCTCAGAACGGATAAAGTGTGACTTAGACCACTATCATGCTAACTGGCACACATATCCTTTTTCACCCTTATTTTAGCCGCGTTTAAATTTTTTTCTACATTTAGGATATATCGTGTTATGGAATATGATATTTATATTCGCTATTTATAACATTTTTTTTTAAATTCAGGGTAAAATAAGAGTGAAATAGGATAAATAAATGTTGGCTGTAAAGTCAAACACATTTTTTGTCGATAATGATCGATCTTCCAAAAAAGCATGGACCAATTTTAACCCTGTAATTTTGTTGTATAAGCAGGCGTGTAGTTTTGCTATTTAAGCGGGAAGATTATTTTGGTGTCTTCGGCGACCACCACTGAAATTTTCCGAAAAATTTTTTCGTAGAACATTTGATTCCTTAAATGTCCTTTTGAAAAGAAGTTTTCTGATTTTCTCGAAAAAAGGATCAAATTGACCCCTAAAGAAAGAAGCTAGAGGGTTGAGATCTTCCACGGAAATGATCCTCATAAAATTGCTTAGTATAATGCTCCTTTCGACCAAAAAATGAAAACTTTGAAAGAAACTCAAACCAGCTTGGCAATGAGATTATTCTACAAAAATGATCTACTCTGTTCCAAAAATACTGTTGGACAGTGTTATTATGGTTATTGAATACGTACGTTCTGCAAATATTCCGATATTCCGAAGAAAAAACACTACAATAACAAACAAATATAGCACCCAACAAACAAAGTAATACGAAATCGGATCGTTCTGAAGATAAATAATATTGCGGCAACTATCATATTCGTATTGCGAAAGTTACCTCACATAGAGAAGTTTGTGCGGCCATGGCGATACGCCAAGACAATACGAAAGCAATACATCCGGATGATAAATCGGCGATATTGCCAGATTATCATCCGCGTGGAATCTGGATGATATCGCCATAACATCACCTGGAAGATAAAAACGAGATATCGCCAGATAACCACCTAGAAGACAAAATCGCAATTTTCCATATTTTCATGTTTTTCATATTTCAAAATTAATAACTACAAACATCATAAACGATAAGTAAACACAAAACAACTAATAGTCAGAAATTAAATATATGGTCATCAGAGAAAAATAATACAGATAGCAAGCTTGTATTACCACACCTGTTTTCGCCTTATGTTCTTTATTATTACGGTCTTTCGCATGTTAAAAATGTTTCTGGTTAATCAAGTGGACGTTTTTGCACTTGGTTTTGGAAAAAAACAAAACATATACCTAAAAATAACCAGTAAGGAAAGGCTAAAGTCGGGCGGAGCCGACTCTATGATACACTCCACTTTCAATCCGAATACAATTCAATTCGGTGAAAAAGTGAAAACGGGAAGGTTTTTTGTATCCTGTGTGTTTGACAAAAAATTTTATCTCGGAAAGGACATTTGTATGAGGATATATTAAAACCTGGAACGAAATAAGTGAAATATAAAATGTATAGTTTGGCCAAAATCGGTTAAACTTATGGGAGCAACATTTTTTTCACCATAGTTTTGTTTAGTTAGATTATAAGAAGTTGTGGGAAATTTAAAGAAAAATTTAAAAGAGGCAAAAGTCAAATCGGCAGCGACATTTGTATGGGGGCTATATCTAAATCTGAACCGATCTTACCCAATTTCTGCATAGTGTTTCTAGTTGGATTATAAGATGTTGTCCCAAATTTAAAGAAAATCGATTAGAATATGAGGCATTTAAAGCGGAAAAAGTCAAATCGGGAGCGACATTTATATGGGGGCTATATCTAAATCTGAACCGATCTTACCCAATTTTTGCATAGGTGTTTCTAGTAAGATTATAAGATGTTGTGCCAAATTTAAAGAAAATAGGGTACAATATGTGGTTTCTACAGAGGAAAATGTCAAATCGGGAACGACATTTGTATGGGGGCTATATCTAAATCTGAACCGATTTGACCTATTTTCACCATAGATGTTCTTAGTTTAAATATAAGATGTTTTGCCAAATCTGAAGACAATCTGATACAATATGTGGTTTCTGGAGCGGAAAAAGTCAAATCGGGAGCGAAATTTGTATGGGAGCTATATATAAATCTGAACCGATCTGACCGATATTCACCATGGGTGTTTCTAGTAGAAATATAAGATGTTTTACCAAATCTGAAGACAATCTGATAAATTATGTGGTCTCTAGAGCGGAAAAAGTCAAATCGGGAGAGAAATTTGTATGGGAGCTATATATAAATCTGAACCGATCTAACACATTTTTACCACAGGTGTTTCTAGCTACAATATAAGATGTTTTGCCAATTTTAAAGAAAATCTGTTGTAATATGTGGTATCTAGAGTGAAAAGAGTCAAATCGGGAGTGAAATTCGTGTGGGGGCTATATCTAAATCTGAACCGATTTTCTTCAAATTAAATAGCGTTCGTCCTTATCCCGAAAAACGTCGTTGTGCAAAGTTTCATTTGGTTCTGTCTACAATTGCGACCTGTATCGTGATTACAAGAATAGATGGACGGACGGACGGACGGACAGACAGACAGACGGATATTGCTAAATCGACTCAGAAAGTGATTCTAAGACGATCGGTATAATTAACAATGGGTCTATCTCGTTTCCTTTTGGGTGTTACAAACAAATGCACAAAGACATAATACTCTCGTGGAGTGTATAAAAATGTATATAATACAATCTATATTATTCATAATTCCGCTTACATACCTTTAAATGCAGAAATTATATAATTTTGAACCGATGGATTCTCCTTGGTTTACATCCAAGTAAATTTGCTGGCATGGCACTGCTCCAATTCGTTTTGAAAACATAGCCTCTGTGAAATGCGAAAAAGTGAATGTCTGATAAAATGTTATACCCAAAAGATGTTTATCAATAATCAACTTACCAGTTGGCTTTTCATCACTTGCTACTGATTTCATGTAGAACTTCAACTTATAGCTTCTCTTTTACTTATAGCGTGCTAGTTCATTTTGCAATGCACCAACAAAATATGAAAAGAAACACGGATTTCCAATGAAAGAGAAATCTTCTTTTATTATTTCCGAAACATTCAAACGAACAATGACAACAATATCAATATCGCCAATATTTCTTCAAAATGATAAATGGAAGATATTGCCGCAATGTCTTCTTGGTGATATATCGTCCAAATGTTTGTAGGGTAATATAGAAATATAGTAATATATGCAATTCCACTAACAGAGACAAAGCATTTGAATAATCCCACTTACTTATAGATGTCCACAATGAAAGCGAAATCCCATCCATAGGGAAAAATGCAATTGAGGTAAATTCCAAAAATCAACCCTATTTAAAGAGGATCAAAATCCAGCATACATTTTTAAACCCTCCACCTCCAGGATGGGGGTATACTAACTTTGTCATTCCGTTTGTAACACCTTGAAATATCGACCTAAGACCCTATAAAGTATATATATTCTTGATCGTCATAAAATTCTAAGACGATCTAGCCATGTCCGTCCGTCCGTCTGTCCGTCTGTTGAAAGCACGCTAGCATCTAAACGAAAGGAGCTAGAACGTTCAAATTTTCCATAAATGCGTCTTATAGTCGTAGATCGGTTGGGATTGAAATGGGGCGAAATCGGCCCAAAGGGAAAAATTTTTCCCTCACAAGGACTAAAAATACCCATAATAATCCCTGATATTTTAGCGTATTTAAGCATGTTTTTTGAATAGGTCTGTTTATATTTGCTTGATATTTGGTAAGTGCATTCCCCCTACAGCAAAAACGTGCACCATAAAGTGATTCTTATTTGTAGGGGGTGAAATGGGGCAAAAAAGGGATAAAAATGGTACATATTAAACGACAACAGCTAGAAATACGAAATTCGGTGAGTACATTCCTCTAACTGAGTAGAGACATAATATAAAAGCATTTTTTCCAAATTCGTACTTTTAGGGGTAAAATGGGAATAGAGGGATAAAAATGGTACCAACCAAATGGCTGTACCTAGAATAATGAAATTCGGTGTATACATTCCTCTGATTGCATAGACAAGTAAAATAAACGGATTTTTTAAAATTCGTACTTTTTGGGGTTAAACTGAAAAAGGGGATAAAAATAGTACCAATCAAATAACCGTAGCTAGAGTCATGAAATTCGGAGTATACATTCCTCTGACTGTGTAGACACGGAAAATAAACTGGTTTTTCGAAATTCGTACTTTTTGGGGTCAAAATAGAAAAGGGGGATAAAAATAGTACCAACCAAATGACCGCAGCTAGAGTCGTGAAATTCGGAGTACACTTTCCTTTGACTACGTAGATGGGTACGGAGGGGAAAAATGGTACCAACCAAACGGCGTATACATTCCTCTGATTGCGTAGACGCTTAAAATAAACAGATTTTTCGAAATTCGTACTTTTTGGGGTTAAACTGAAAAAGGGGATAAAAATAGTACCAATCAAATGACCGCAGCTAGAGTCAAGATATTCGGAGTATACATTCCTCTGACTGCGTAGACACGGAAAATAGACGAATTTTTCGAAATTCGTACTTTTTGGGGTAAAAAAAGAAAAGTGGATACAAATAGTACTAACCAAATGACCGCAGCTAGAGTCAGGATATTCGGAGTATACATTCCTCTGACTGCGTAGACACGGAAAATAAACGGATTTTTCGAAATTCGTACTTGCAAGGGATACAATGGTACAGGGAGATAAAAATAAACTAAAACAACTAAACGACTACAGCTAGAATGATGAAATTCTAATTACGTAGAAATGTTAAGGGGGTAAAAATGGTACCAACCAAATGGGCGCTGGAATCATGGAATTCGGTGTATACATTCCTCTGACAGCATAGACGCTCAAAATAAAAAGTATTTTTTCCAAATTCCTACTTTTTCTTTTACGGCAAAAATTGGTTGAATCATGTTAGGTTATTTTTCACTTTACGCATGTACGTCTGATAATGGATTTTCAAAATTTTTACTTTTGGAATTAAAATAGAATGGAAGTACAACCAACTGTAGCACCCACTATCTTCCAATATTTATGGTATTTAAGCTTTTTGAAAATATAAATATAAGAATATTTAGTTTTTGTTTTGAAATAGATAATGGTTTGATATAATTAAAATATTATATTTATTTATATAATATTTTTTTCAATATTGGTATTTGTTTTAGTTTGGTATATTAAAAATTTTATATTTTCCTGTAATATTATTGCACTTCTACGAAAACCGACAACCTCTGTGGAATGCAATCCATGGTGGAGGGTATATAAAGTTCGGCCCGGCAGAACTTAACGCCGTTTTTACTTGTTTTGTCTGAAGTGTGCAGGGCCCATCAAAAATGTCCCACTAGTAGAGGATTTCCGCTTATCCTGGTTTGGCTGTATAATTTATATTTATTTCAAAACACTACTACAGTGTGTCTCTTGATGATTTAAAATTTTGTATAGCTCAGTTCATTTAGTGAGTTTATTAAAATATACCGGGTTGTTCGATATGGGACTAAAGAATATGAAATTGACATACTCATATTCTTATCGACCATTTTGTTCCTGACACCTCCAGCAGTTGTCTCCAGTTGTAATTGATATCCCTCTTGATTAGAGAGATATGTCGCCATGACACTGTACATAAGCCCCCCTCGAACACAGGCATTCATTCATTCTGGCAACACCATTTACAAATTGTTTAGTTTTAAATACATGTACGTAACAACACCAACAACATCAGCAGAAGTAGCAGCAGCAGTATCAACTCGGTCACTCGGCCCTCTTGGCATTCCCTTCATCGTTCGAAAATAATGGTTAGCTTTAAATACAGAATGGAATTTGGAATGAATTAAGGATGAATAAGAGTCATTGCGAGTGTTAGCTCGGTTTCCCACTCTTTGTTTGGCAGCTGAGTGTGTGTGTGAGTGAGTGTGCAAGTGTATGTGTGCTTTTGGAATGATAGCATATCCTTGGTTTGTGTGGTTTATAACCTCTTTGACCTCATAAACCATCAATCTAAACTATACAACTACACTCACACAAAACACACACACACACACATGCACACAAAAACCAACACTCGCAGCTAAATGAAGATTACACTTTTTTGTTGGGATATCTGTGTGCGTGCATATGTGAGCTTGAGTTGGTGTGTTTGTTTGTTTGCTTGTTTGTGTGTGTGTGTGTGTGCCAGTCTCCTCTTTTTGTTCAGAGCTTAAATCGTATCAACATTTTGCCATAAAAGCTTAACGCTTACGAATCCACACAGTTTTTTCGCATTCTTTCACTGCGATTTATAAAAAATAATATATGAATACAAGTACATAGTGCGAAATCGTAGATTGTTGTATGACACTCGAAGAAAAGTTTGTATTTATTCGAAAAAAAAAAATAAAAATATTAGCATAAGTGCATTGTGTTATTTTTAGACAGCGGATTTATATGTAAAACCATATTTTGAACGAATGGTTATAATTGAATGCCGACTTCACACAATTGATGTCCATGATGAAACAATTCAGAAAACCGTTATAATCAATTTTATATTAACATATTTTGCGTAGCCATATCCAAATTTTGTACAAATATGGATTAAAAATGGGATTTGCATAAAAATCCGCTGTCTAGTTATTTTATACCTCCACCATAGGATGGGAGTATACTAAGTTTGCCATTCCGTTTCTAACACCTATATAATAGGTATATATTGATAATATTGACCTGAGAACCTAGAAAATATTCTTGATCGTTATAAAATTCTGAGACTATGTAGCCATGTCCATTAGTCCGTCTCTTGAAATCACCCCAGGACAAAATCGGCCCACAGGGAAAAACATTTTCCCTAACAAGAACCGAAAATAGCTCTAATATCCCCTAATATTTCGAGTATTTAAGCAATTTTTGCCTATATTTACTAGATTTCTGGTATTTGCATTAACCTCCACGATAAATCGATAGATATTTGTAGGGGGTGAAATGAGGCAAGAAGGGATAAAAAAATATACCTACCAAACGAAAACAGCTAGAAATACTAAATTCGGGGTGTACACTCCCCTAATTGAGTAGACACGTAAAATAAAGTGTTTTTTAAATTGGTACTTTTAATGACGTAAAATGGGAATAGAGGGATAAAAATAGTACCAACTGCACGACTGCATCTAGAATAATGAAATTTGATGTGTACATCCCTCTAATAGCAACACGTAAAATAAAGTGATTTTCAAAATTCGAACTTTTTAGCGGTCGAAATGTGGAAAAAATGTTAAAATTGGTACCGACCAAATGGCTGCAGCTAGAGTAACGAAATTCGGTATGTACATTCTTATGACTGTATAGTTGTGCAAAATCAAGGAAATTTTCAAAAATTTTACATTTATGAGGAAACTGTGAAAAAAGGGAAAAAATTGGTATCAATTTAACATTTGTATATTTCGCTCAGGTTGCGTAGATTCGAAATGTGATGCAATATTTCGATACTCGGAACTTTTTACGCCATAAAGGGATAAAATTGGTGCCGACGATATGGCAGCAGATAGATAATCACAAAGTACGGCGAGTACATTCGCAATATAAGGATTTTTTTTTTTGAAAACTTGTACGTTTAGAGAAAACTGAACGAAGTGGGAAAATCAAGCGGCTAGAATCATGAAATTCTATTTATATATTCGATATGTAAGCCGTGGACTCTGTGGATGATTGAAATTGAAAATGGACGGAACTGGGCCAAAGACCTCAAGAACTATCACAGCATAAAAACATTTTTGTAAACTCGACCTATAAGTGTGCGTGATTACTAAATTAAATATTATAATATATTATATTAATTAATTTTTTATATTTATTATATTATATATTAATAAAGCGCCAGAAACTTCTTGCTACATACCGCAATTAGCATAAATAGTATAACTTTCTTCAAATCTGGCACAACAAGTTATATTCCAACTAAAAATATCTGTGGTGAAAGTAGGCCAGATTGGTTCAGATTTATATATCTAGCTGTCTTACAAATATCGCTCCTGATTTCAGTGTTTCTGCTCTATTTAGAACCCACACATTTAAACCGATTGTGTTCAAATATTGCACAACGCCTTATATTACAAATAAAAGCATATGTGATGAAAGCGGGCCACATATATTTCGCTCCCGATTTGACATTTTCTGCTCCAGAAACCACATAATTCAATCAGGGTACCATATAGTCGGCCCCGCCCGAATCATTTCAAAGTACTCTTAAAGAACTGTATTTGCTGAAGGTTATATGCAAAAATCGCAGAAAACCAACGGAATTAATATTAGAAAAAAAACAAGTAAAAAGACGTTAAGTTCGGCCGGCCCGAACTTTATATACCCTCCACAAATAAATATAAAATTTTTATTATTTCAAACCACGCTTATAAGGCAGGGCTACCATTCAAGAAGTTAATATAAGACAGTAATCTTCAAAAAAAAGCTTAAATACCATATATATTGGTAGATAGTGGGTGCTACAGTTGGTTGCATTTCCATCCTACATTAATTCAAACAAGTAAGGAAAGGCTAGTCGGGCGGGGCCGACTATATGATACACTCCACTTTCTATCCGAATACAATTTAATTCGGTAAAAGATTGAAAACGGGAAGAATTTGTGTATACTTACTAATCACAGGCTAATATGACCTGACCCAGTTTGTCAAATCGAGAAAGATATAATAATTTGACCCACTTACACAATTGGTTCTTCCAATGCTCAATTTGAAGAAATTCTCTGAAAATACGTGGTTACAGGGGCGGAAAAAGTCAAGCAGAAAGCGAAATTTCTATGTATAAATCTATATGTATAAATCTATTCTATATATAAATCTGAACCGATCTGATCCATTTTCACCACGGGTGTTTGTAACGTGAGTTTTGTCAAGGGCTGAGGTAGATCAGCCGTCTTCAGGGTCAACTCAAGGACCCACAAACCTTAAGTGCCTCTTGGCTCTTGGTCTCTTGGCCGTACAAATTCAAATATTTATTGGTTTAAATGTTGTATTATAATCTATTTTAATCTCTGGTTGTGATTTGATTCAAGGCCCCGTTTAGTCGCAGCACGACGTCACGGTGATAATAATAACTTTAATTGTTATTGTAGGGCCTGATACGGCCTGGTATGTCTGATAGGGCCTGGTATGCCTGATGTGCCGGGTGGGGTTTGGTATGACTGATAGGGCCTGGTATGCCTGATGGGTACCGATGGTTTACGAGCGTTCGGTGACTTCGGGATTCAGCAAACGGGTGATGTCGGGACTCTGTAAACGGCTGTGATTCTGCGGAATGACGGGTTGATTCATAAATACTTAATAGCTAATTAGTAGTACAAACTACTGTGATGCGAATAAATCGTGGAAGCGAACAAATCGCGGAAGCGAAAAAATCGCGGAAGCGGACGAACCGCGGAAGCGGACAAATCGCGGAAGCGAACGAATCGCGGAAGCGAACGAATCGCGTTAACTAACTACTGTGTATGCGAATAAATCGCTGAAGCGGACGAACCGCGGAAGCGAACAAATAGCGTTAACTAGCTACTGCGAACGAATCGCGTTGACTAGCTACTTTGTTTGCGAATAAATCGTGGAAGCGGACGAATTGCGGATGCGAACGAATCGCGCTATCTAGCTACTTTGTTTGCGAATAAATGACGGAAGCGGACGAAGCGCGTGGCGAATCTTGTGTGGTGGTCCAGGCATGTTTTATAAGGAGGGGGGGGGGGGGGGGTTATTATTATTACAGTGATGTAGGAGTAATATGTACGGACAGAATCAGAAATATTCTGTCACGTTACATGTTTCTAGTGGAAACATAAGATATTTTAGCAAATTTGAAGATCTGTTAAAATATGTGGTTTCTAGAGCAGAAAAATTTAAATTGGGAGATATATATAAATATGAACCGATCTGACCCATTTTCACCATGGGTATTTCCAGTATATTGCCAAATTTGAAAAATATATGTTCAAATATGCGGTATCAAACCTGAAAAGAGTCAAATTGGGAGCGAAATTTGAATGGGAGCTATATATAAATCTGAACCGATCTGCCCTATTTTCACCACAGGTATTCTTAGTTTAAATGTAAGATGCTTTGCCAAATTTGGACAGACAGACGGACTCACGGACATTACTAAATCGGTTCAAAAAGTGATTCTAAGTCGATCAGTCGATACTAAACAATGGGTCTATCTCTCTTCCTTTTGGGCGTTAAAAACAAATGCACAAAGACATAACACTCTCGTGGAGTGTATAAAATACAAATTTTGAAAATCAATTTTCTCACGTACACAGTGCATGATAACTTATCTTCATGATTCAACCAAATTTTGCCGTAAAAATAATAGAGTATGAATTCGGAAAAATATTTTTATGTTTCGTGTCTACGCAGTCAGTTGAATGTATACTCCGAATCTCATGACTCTAACTGCGGTCATTTGGTTGATACAATTTGTATCTCCTTTTTCCACTCTAGTCCCAAAAAGTACGAATTTCACTTTATTTTACACACAACCAAGGGAATGTATACACCCAATTTCATTATTTTAAGTGCAGCCGTTCGGTTGGTACCATTTTTATCCCTCTATTCCAATTTTAGCCCTTAAAAGAACGAATTTGGAAAAAATACTTTTATATTATATATCAAATACACATCGTGTTTCTAACTGTTGTCGTTTGATAAGTACCATTTGTATCCCCTTTTGCCCCATTTCACACTCTACGATTTTGTTATAGGTAGGATGTGCATACCCAATATCAAGTAAGTACCAGAAGACATATTGAAACAAGTAAGGAAAGGCTAAAGTCGGGCGGGGCCGACTATATAATACCCTACACCACTCCCTGCGTATGTACCTCACTTTGATTACTAAACCCAGGTATTTCATGGGAACAATTTTATGTAGTTCATACAAATTATATAAATTATATGAATATAATGTATATGCTATAAATTCATCTTTAGTCAAATTTAACGAATATGGTAAATAATATGGTAATTGATCCAATTGTCCGACAGACAAATACAAATTATACAGTAGTATACCAAAGTCATACCAAAGTATGGACATATGGGCATCACCCAAACAATTCTCATTGCAATTCAATTCGGTCAAAATTTTAAATCGGAAAGGACATTTGTATGGGGGTATATAGAAACCAGGAACGATGTGACGCGCTTTCACCATGTCTGTTTATTGGTGAAATATAATATGTAAAATTTGGCCAAAATCGGTTAAACATTCGGGAGCAACATTTGTATGAGGGCTATATCTAAATCTGAACCGATCTTACCCACTTTCACCATTGGTTTTTTAGTTGGATTATAAGATGTTGTGCCAATTTTAAAGAAAAACGGGTACAATATCTGGATTTTAGAGCGGAAAAAGTCAAATCGGGAGCGACATTTTTAAAGAAAATCGGGTACAATATGTGGTTTCTAAAGCGGAAAAAGTGAATTCGGGAGCGACATTTGTATGGGGGCTATATCTAAATCTGAACCGATCTTACCCAATTTTTGCATACGTGTTTCTAAGATGTTCTGCAAAATATAAAGAAAATCGGGTACTATATGTCTTTTCTAGAGCGGAAAATGTCAAATCGGGAGCGACATTTGTATGGGGGCTATATCTAAATCTGAACCGATCTTACCCAATTTTTGCATACGTGTTTCCAGTTGGATTATAAGATGTTCTGCAAAATTTAAAGAAAACCGAGTACAATATGTCGTTTCTAGAGCGGAAAATGTCAAATCGGGAGCGACATTTGTATGGGGGCTATATCTAAATCTGAACCGATCTTAGGCAATTTTTGCATACGTGTTTCTAGTTGGATTATAAGATGTTCTGCAAAATTTAAAGAAAACCGGGTACAATATGTCGTTTCTAGAACGGAAAATGTCAAATCGGGAGCGACATTTGTATGGGGGCTATATCTAAATCTGAACCGATCTCTGAATTTTTGCATACGTGTTTCTAGTTGGATTATAAGATGTTGTAATAATTTTAAAGAAAATCGGGTACAATATGTGGTTTCTAAAGCGGAAAAAGTGAAATAGGGAGCGACATTTGTATGGGGGCTATATCTAAATCTGAACCGATCTTACCCAATTTCGGCATAGGTGTTTCTAGTCAGAGTATAAGATGTTGTACCAAATTTAAAGAAAATCGGGTACAATATGTGGTTTCTAGAGCGGAAAATGTCAAATCGGGACCGACATTTGTATGGGGCTATATCTAAATCTGAACCGATTTCCTCCAAATTCAATACCAATGGTCCTTGGCCAGAAAAAATAACTTCTGCCAAGTTTCATAACAATCGGACAACAATTGCGACCTGTAGAGTGCGAACAAGCTTAGATGGACAGCAGACGGACGGACGGACGGACGGACGGACGGACGGACAGACGGACAGACAGACATCGTTAAATCGACTCAGCTGGCGATTCTAAGCCGATCCGTATACTTAAAGGTGGGTCTAGCTCAATTATTTCTTGGTGTTACAAACATTTGGCGGAAAACTAACTTATAATACCCTAGACCACGAAGTGGTGTAGGGTATAAAAACATGCTTAAATACTCTAAAATATTTGGGGTTATTATGGGTATTTCCTGTACTTGTGAGGGAAAATTTTTTCACTTTGGACCGATTTCAGTTGCAATCCCAACCGATCTACGACTATTAGACGTATTTATGGGAATTTGGACGTCTTAGCTCATTACGTTTAGATGTTAGCGTGCTTTCAACTGACTGACGGATATGTCTAAATCATCTTGGAATTTTCTGGCGATCAAGAATATATATACTTTATAGGGTCTCAGGTCGATATTTCAAGGTGTTACAAATGGAATGACAAAGTTAGAACTCTACGGGGCGCAATTCGATTCCGATTGCCATGGAATTGCCAGAAGTAACCCATAGTCTAACGCTATTGAAGTTGGAGGAAATCGGTTCATATTTAGATATAACCTACCATTTAACCTATTACTATTCTTCAGAACACATTTTACGTAGGATATTGATAAAATATTCAGGAAACAACGTAAAACGTGGACTACATGGGCCCATGTTTTTACAGCGCCCTCATAGAAACGTACCTCCGATTTACATTATTACTGCTCTAAAATGCACATTTTACATCGGATCTTGATCAAATTTCCCACACCATGTTACATTTCATACGCAAACTTTCAAAACTCCGATTTGGCATATTCATTTTTACCCTCTGTGGTGTTCCACAGTGTAATTTACTGCCAGCACTGGGCTCATGTTGATCTACATCACTTTTCCCAGGCAAACTTACAATTTATTTGAGTGTAAAATATGAAAACTACTGCATTCGCCACTGCTAACATTACTTACTATTTTGGTGATAAATGATGTTAAAACCCTTACAAAAGTATTGAAGTATTTCTTTTTATTTTTTTGGTTTTTGTGTGTTTGGGTGAAACTGTGAATATTCCTGGCTACAGCATGGAAACACTTATGTTTACTGCATCAGCCAGGCGAATGACAAATGATTCGGCACTTCAACATTTCGGGAGTGCGAAATGATGCCGGGAAACGCCAAAGCGGATGAAAATCTGAAGTTAAATGTTTCATTTTCATTTCAACTAAAGGGGGCTCGAACATACACAGGGTTTCTTGACGAAGTCACTGCGATGGGTGATGTGAAATTTCGACAGTTTTGCATAATCAATAATAAATCAACATGAATTATACAGAAGAGAAATCATTATTTACGTTTTCCATTCCTGTTCCATTGTCGTTCTTGTTTTGCCAAAGAAAGCAAAAACTTCATCAGCCATATCAACGTATGATTAATAATAAGTGTTTCGCACTGCCTAAAGACCCCCCATACAATGACTTAATGACAGACCTGTGGGGTTTGATTTACATAAGTGGAATTTCACACATACCCAGCTGAAGTAATTTCCAGCTTAATTCTGGGCGATGAACCAGAGCAAAGCTGTGGGGTTTCAATTTTGGAACCATTGAAGCATATGATTTTCAATATAAATCACTTTAAACGTATAACAAGACAAGAATAAAAATGTATGCTTTAATTCAGAACATGGTCCATATCATATAGTCCAGCCCGACTATACTTTCGTATAACGTGAATATGTCTAAAATCGTATCGGTGGTCTTTTCAGTGGCGTCTACAACAAAAGGACACATACACATGTTATCATATTAACATGGACCCAAATTGTTTACTTTAATAGTAGGTGTTCCTATGTGAAATAATCAAGATCCGACGTAATATGAGGAACAGTTGCATGACGAATATTTGAAAATATTGGGTCATATGGTGAACTTATATATAAGATGTTATGGAGAATTTGAGCAAGATACGATGACAAATGCGGATTCCTAGTTGAAATATAACATGATCCGCAAAATATGATCAACTTCTGATGTAAAATGTGGCTTCTAGAGCGGCGATAGTTAAAATTGTGACCCATTTGTAAGAGGGCTACAACAAAACCCACGTAGACCACTATAGCAGGAGTTCTTATATAACATGATCTGTAAACTCGGGAGGCCCATTTGTTTGGGGGCCATACCAAAACATGGACCAATATAGTTGACTTTCATAGTTGGCGTTTCTTGTAAAAATAAAAAGCATGATGTTTGGAAATTTGATCAAGATCCGATGTGAAATGTAGAGCAGTAATAGCGTAAGCCGAAGGTATATTTGTATGGAGACTATATCAAAATTTGAACCGATTTCTTCAACAAGTGGGAGATGTAATGTGCGAAAAAGCTTTAGATGGAGAGCAGAAGCGCAGACGAACGGACAGACAGACATTGTTAAATCGAATCTGGTGCTGATTTGCCGGCTCGTTCAGTCATTCGAATACCCCTAATTATTTGACAATTTTGGGAAAATGGAAGGAACAATTTTCTTTTATTTTTTGGCAAGTAGCAATAATAATTTAATATTGTTATTAGGGTATCCAATTATTCGGACGTATATATTATTCGATTTTTCGTTTATTTGAAAACAAAAAATTTCCAATTAATCGAATAATGAAGTCGAGAGTTATTCGATTAACCGATAAATCGAACAATTGTCCACTTAAATAAAATATAATTAATAATTATATAGACAAGACACGGCAGTTTACGGGTAGTTCAACTATATATTGAACGTTTATAATAAACTGATCTGTATCTGATTTTATTTAAAAATTGTAATATCAAATTCGAAATTCATTATCTTATCAAAATAAAGAACATTCCCTTAAATGAGCATATTATCAGAAGTTATCCATTGACTTTTTTCGAATATGGATCATATGATTTATAACAGAACTGACTTTATTATCACGGTGTTAACCTCAATTTTTCAATGAATTTACTATTCTATAAAATTACTATTCTTTAAATTTTAAATAATTCCGAAGCTATTACAATTTTTAAAAAATGAAGTCGAATAAATCGTTATTTTAATATCTGTGGAGCATACAAATCAAAAATCGAAAAAAATTTTTGTTTTATATTTGGTGTACCCAAATGGAGCAAACTGCCTATTCAAAATCAATTTATCATACAAAGCATACGACGATTTCATAGGTTTTTAAAGGCAAAACTTATAATATCGGATAATCGATTATTTGGGATTATTCTCACAAACGAACGAGAATCACAACTCACCTGCCGAATTTGCGTTTAAAAAATCGCACCAAGTAATAAAGTACACATGCCATCTTACAAGCATCTCCTTATAGAGGCCGGGTTTGATGTTGAAAAGTCGCTGCGAAGCCACCTGAATAAAACCTTTAGGCAGGGTGGAAATCATAATAGTGATAGTCTGCAGCCAAGTAATAAATGTCACCATGCCATTTGTAAATAAATTTGCATTCTATTAAATATAGATGCAAAATGGTCTTGAGCCAGGACAATATCCCAGTTCAAATCAAATATTGGTTACAGACCAAAAAAATACAAACGAAAAAACTAAAACAAATGAGCGTTGGCACGGCAGAAGTATTGCTGGGTAACTATACCTGCATATACACATACTTACATATGCAACTCAATGAGATGCTTGTAAGATGGCATGTGTACTTTATTACTTGGTGCGATTTTTTAAACGCAAATTCGGCAAGTGAGTTGCGATTCTCGTTCGTTTGTGAGAATCATCTCCTTATAGAGGCCGGGTTTGATGTTGAAAAGTCGCTGCGAAGCCACCTGAATGAAACCTTTAGACAGGGTGGAAATCATGATAGTGGTAGTCTGCAGCCAAGTAATAAATTTCACCATGCTATTTGTAAATAAATTTGCATTCTATTAAATGTAGATGCAAAATGGTCTTGAGCCAGGATAATATCCCAGTTCAAATCAAAAAATATTTGTAGATAAGCCCAAAGTGGACATGGTCATTAAATTAATTAATTTATTTTATTTGGCTATTATCATTACTTTAACATAACTTCAAATTTGAAAAAATCCCAATCGTAACATTTTGAATACATTTACACACTTAGCAATTTAAAAGCCAAAAAAGCGGTAAAATTTTTCCCAAAACGACATTTCCATCAACATTTTAAAACATCCCGACTTCAGGCTTTCCTTAATTGCTTTTCTATGTCTGCTAAACTTTTGGCTTATTCTGTCATTTACGTGCACTCGTTTAATGTATGCATGCCCTCCATTTCCTCATGACATTTTCCTTGCCTTTCTTTCAAAATTATGAAGGCAACGAAAAACTTTGAAATTATACTCGTACGTACCCGTATGTATGTATGTATGTGTTTTTGCTAATTTATCCCCCTCATAAAGTTTTGAACTTTTCCCCTATGCCTCCCCCGCTCAAGCTCTCATAATGTCATTCAAATATTACGTTCATTCAGCTTAATTAAACAGAAATGGTAAAGTTTGTGATGTTTTGTCAAATAATGTTATGCGATTACTTTCGTGTTGACTTGACTGAGAAAGTATTTATACTTAATGGGCAAATGCACGAACATGTTATTCTCCAACATTTGCGAATATGTGGTAGAATTGAACTTAATTTTTCTCGATATGTTTAAAGAAACGCAAACAAAATGCAGGAAAACTACACAGACGCTTTTGCATGATGCCAGGCAAATTATTTTGTCCACTCGACCACAAAAATCAATGTCCAGGTATAAGCTGCAACATGTATGACTTTGGAAAACTATCCATTATACCAGCATTATTGAAATCAAGAAGAGATCAAGTTTAGTAAGTTAAACGGTGTTAAAACGGATGGGTCACGAAAATAAATTGTGACGGTCACACCCAGAAATGAAAATCTGCAAAATATTTCGTTACTGGGTCAAGCTATCTGTGAGCTAAACACCTCTAAAAATCATATTTTCCCGTATAATTATACCCCACAGCACAGGGTATAATGTCTTTGTGCATTTGTTTGTAACACCCAAAAGGAAACGAGATTATAAGAAACGTTTATTATACCGATCGACTTAGAATCACTTTTTGAGTCGATTTAGCGATGTCCGTCCGTCTGTCCATCTATTCTTGTAATCAAAGTCCAGGTCGCAATTATCGTTAGAACTAAATGAAACTTTGCACAACGAAGTTTCATGGGATAAGAACGAACGCTATTTAATTTGAAGCAAATCGGTTCAGATTTAGATATAGCTCCCATATAAATTTTGTTTCCGATTTTACTTTTTCCGCGATAGAAACCACACATTTCAACAGATTTTCCTCCAACTTGGCAAGACGCCGTGTATTTCAAAAATAGGATAGATCGGTTCAGATTTATATATAGCTCCCATACAAATTTCTCCTTCGATCTGACCTTTCCGCTCTAGAAACCACAAAGTTTGACAGATTTTCTTCAAATTTGGCAAAATAACTTATATTTCAACTAAAAACAGCTCGTGTGAAAATGGGTCAGATGAGTTCAGATATATATATATATATATATATATATATATAGCTCCAATACAAGTTTCGCTACTGAATTGATTATTTTCGCTCTAGAAATAGCAGATAGCAATAGATTTTCTTCTAATTTGGCACATCAGCTATTGTTTCAAATAGAAACAACTATAGCGAAAGAGGGTCACATCTGTTCAGATTATATATATCTCTCGATTTGATTCTTTCCGCTCTAGAAACCACATATTTAACACTCCATAAAATTTAAGAAATATTTCAACTAGAAAACCTTTGCTAGACATGGGTCAGATCGGTTCAGATTTGTATATAGCTCCCATTCAAAGTTTGTGTTCAAAATTTCTTACAAATACAGATAGAAGTATTATAGCTGCATCGTATATCACCCGGTTCAAATATAATGACATGTTTATATCCTACAGTATAGGGTATAATGACTAAGTGTATGGTATCATATAGTCGGCCACGCCCGACTTCAACCATCCTTACTTGTTTTTATACTAGAGTGATCAAATCCGAGACCAAAAACCGTGTCAACCGGGTTTTTTATCTGAGACCGACCGTCGAGTTTTTTAAAATCACGGTTTTTGGAAAACCGGGAAACCCGGGTTTTTTTATGTCGGTCTCAACCGGTTTTTCATATTACAAAAAAGTCGCTTTTTCGGTGCTAATTTGTTTATAATATGCCACTTTTTATATTATTATTATAATATCACAAAATGGTTCTTATTAAGGACCGCAAATTGACTAAAAAATTACGAACACAGCAATACTGTGAGGTTAAAATAGCTATGTTCGTCCTATGTTTCACAGCCCGCAGACTGTTTGACCAAAGGACGAAATATTTTGCAGATAATCATTAAATAAACCAAAATTCATTTCTGGAGGTGACCGCATCAATACTCGTCCTTGTAGGTAATATGAGGCTGATGAACTTTGCGATTATAAGAAAAAAGGTCCATGTATTTCGAAGAGTCAAAAAATAAGCATAATCTTTGAACTTCATGCCAAACTTATGATTTATTTTCTTATCATTGACCAGCCCACAGACCAAACGGCTGAAGCCAGGGTCATGACATTTTCAAGGTAGTTCCCAAATATGACGTTGACGTCGAATAAGAAAGGCTTTTACGAAATTCGTACTTTTAGTGGGTAAAATGGGCCAAAAAGGATAAACATCGAACCTTCTTCCTAACTAAACGGCAGTAGCTAGAAACATGACATTCAGTGTGTTCCTTGTAATGACCATGCAGACGTGCTACAAATAGGAAATTTTCGAAATTTGTACTTTTAAGGGAGAAAACAGACAAAGAGGGATAAAAATGGTACCAATTTAAGTATTGCAGCTATATTCGTGAAAATCGGTATCTACATTTCTCTAACAACGTAGACTTGAAACCTAAATGGATTTTTCGAAATGTATACTTATAAGGGGTGAGCGGGACAAAAGGGAATAAAAATCGTACTAATTTAAGTATTGCAGCTATAGTCGCGAAATTTGGTGTGTAAATTCCTTTGACAACGTAGAAGCGCAATCTAAATGGATTTTTTTTCGAAATTTTTACTTATAAGGGGCGAGCGGGACAAAAGGGGATACAAATGGTACCAACTTAGCAGCTAGAATCGTGACATTCGGTATGTAAGTTCCTCTGACCATGTAGAAGCGCAATCAAAATGGATTTTTCGAAATTTTTACTTTTAAGGTGCGCATGGAACAAAAAGGGATATTACAAAATTTTTACTTATAAGGAGGATGCAGGACGACAAGGGATAAACGTGGTACCAAATAAAGTACATGTTTTTAGGGGAAGCAAAAACACATGTTACCTATTGCGATTTTGCAAAACTTTTTGCTAAACTTTTTGCAAAAAGTTATAAAGAGGTCGGCTGCATGAGGTCGATGATACTAAAGGCTTTGCGGTTGTAATTTTAAAAACTGGGTAGAAAATGATAAAAATATGTATTCGAATAGAAAGTAAAGTGTATCATATCTATCCTTACTTGTTTATGTTGCATTTTTGTTCTAGAATCTTTTCTGAATTAATAGATCCTTGGAAGCACTTTTAATAAAAATTGTTTCTTCTTGTCTTAGAATAAATCATCGGTCGTATTATATTAATTTTTTGTGGGTTTTCAAGGTGACACCTAAAATCTCATATTTCTTGGAAACATTTTGTAAGAGTTGTTATGAAAAATAAATAAAAGCAATCAATACCATTCGAATTATGACCAATTGATGAACTGATGGACTCTTTACAAAATACTAAAGCCGAATACTAAAAACTTTTCAGTTGTCGCTACAAAAAAACACAAAAAATTAATGTAAAAGTTCAATAATTCGACCAATAAGTTACTCTAAGACAGGAATAAAAAATTATATTAAAAGTGTTTTCATGGGTCTATTATTTCAGATAATTTTTTTTAGGGGGATCGTTTAGCTCACAGACGGCTTGATATAGGAATGAAATATTTTGCAAATCATCATTAAACAATCCAAACCTTATTTTGGTCGGGTGACTGGATTTTTTTTCCATTTGTATGGCCAAACTAAAACAAAAAAAAAAATAATTTTATAAATAAATATAAAAATTTAATTATTTTAAAACACGCAAAATTAAATATAAGCCAGCAATTTAAATACCCAAAATATTGGTGGATAATGAGTGAATTTTTAGCTACACTAGTTTGGTTGGTTGTATTTCCATCCTATTTTAATTCCAAAAGTACAAATTTGGAAAATTCATTATCTCTTACGTACACAGTGCACGATATTGCACGACTTTGACCCATCTGACTCACTTTCAAAATATATGTATCTAGTTGAAAAATAAGGTGTCGCGCCAAATTTGAACAAGATCGGTTAAAATATGTTGTCTCTAAGAGTCAAATCGGGAACGACATTTGTATGGAAGGGTATAAAAAAGTACGAATTTGGAAAAATATTTTTATTTTGTGTGGCTACGGAGTCAGAATTCTATGATTTATACCATTTTTATCCCCGTTTGCCCCCTTAAAAGTACGACTTTCTCTTTATCATTTCATCATTCTAGCCGTTTATTTTTCGCGTCACAGTAGCCAAAAAAGTGTATACACCGTATTTAATTATTATAGCAGCAGTCCTTGGGTTGGTACCATTTTTACAGTTCAACGGATTGGTTGGTACCATTTTAATCCCTCTTTTTCAATTGAACCACTTAAAAGTACTTTCAAAAAATACTTTTATTTTAATTGTCTATATCACTTTTTGTTCCATTTCGCCCGCCCTACACCTACCCTACACCACTCCCCGCGTATATACCACGTTTTTATTACTAAGCACAGGTCTTTCGTGGGAGCAATTTTATGTAGTTCATATAAATTATGCAGTATACTATAAAATAATATATATATATAAAATAATAATATCATAATTGATACAATTTTCCGGGAGACAAATACAAATTATACAGTAATAATAGGATGAATCGGACCGACATTGAAAGGGGACCTATAACAACAATTGAGACATGGTCTAAAACATGGGCCTATAGATTTCTCATTCACGGTAGGTAGTATTATTCTTAGATGAAATCTATATATATAAAAGAGTTGCGTTACTGACTGACTGACTTATCATTGACCAGCCCCAGACCAAACGGCTGAAGCCAGGGTCATGCAATTTACAGGGTAGTTCCCAAATATGACGTAGACGTCGACTAAGAAAGGGTTTTACGAAATTCGTACTTTTAGGGGATGAAATGGCCCAAAAAGGGATAAACATCGAACCTTCGTCCTGAATAAACGGCAGTATCTATAAACATGAAATTCGGTGAGTTCCTTGCAATGACCATGCAGACGAGCTACAAATAGGGATTTTTCGAAATTTGTACTTTTAAGGGGCGAGCGGGACAAAAAGGGATAAAAATGGTACCAAATAAAGTATTACAGCTAGTAACGTGAATTTTGGTATGTAAATTCCTCTGACCATATAGAAACGAAGTAAAATTGGATTTTTCGAAATTTGTACTTTTAAGGGGAGAGCGGGAAAAAAAGGGATAAAAATGGTACCAAATAAAGTATTACAGCTAGAATCGTGAAATTTGGTATGTAAATTTCTCTGACCATATAGAAACGAAGTAAAATTGGATTTTTCGAAATTTGTACTTTTAAGGGGCGAGCGGGACAAAAAGGGATAAAAATGGTACCAACTAAAGTATTACAGCTAGAAACGTCAAATTTGGTAAGTAAATTCCTCTGACCATATAGAAAAGAAGTAAAATTGGATTTTTCGAAATTTGTACTTTTAAGGGACGAGCGGGACAAAAAGGGATAAAAATGGTACCAACTAAAGTATTACATCTAGAAACGAAGTAAAATTGGATTTTTCGAAACTTGTACTTTTAAGGGGCTAGCGGGACAAAAAGGGATCAAAATGGTACCAACTAAAGTATTACAGCTAGAATCGTGAAATTTGGTATGTAAATTCCTCTGACCATATAGAAACGAAGTAAAATTTGATTTTTTCGAAATTTGTACTTTTAAGGGACGAGCGGGACAAAAAGGGATAAAAATGGTACCAACTAAAGTATTACAGCTAGAAACGTGAATTTTTGTATGTAAATTCCTCTGACATATAGAAACGAAGTAAAATTGGATTTTTCGAAATTTGTACTTTTAAGGGGAGAGCGGGACAAAAAGGGATAAAAATGGTACCAACTAAAATATTACAGCTAGAATCGCGAAATTTGGTATGTAAATTCCTCTGACCATATAGAAACGAAGTAAAATTCGATTTTTCGAAATTTGTACTTTTAAGGGGAGAGCGGGACAAAAAGGGATAAAAATGGTACCAACTAAAGTATTACAGCTAGAATCGTGAAATGTGGTATGTAAATTCTTCTGACCATATAGAAACGAAGTAAAATTTGATTTTTCGAAATTTGTACTTTTAAGAGGCGAGCGGGAAAAAATGAATAAAATGGTACCAACTAAAGTATTACAGCTAGAAACGTGAAATTTGGTATGTAAATTCCTCTGACCATATAGAAATGAAGTAAAATAGATTTTATCGAAATTTGTATTTTTAGGGGGCGAGAGGGATAATAATGGTACCAACTAAAGTATTACAGCTAGAATCGTGAAATTTGGTATGTAAATTCCTCTGACCATGTAGAAGCGCAGTATAATTGAATTGTTCGAAATTTGTACTTTTTAGGGGGTAGGACAAAAAGGGTTCCAATTTAAGAATTGCAGCTATAGTCCAATTTGGAGTGTAAACTGTTTGTAAAGCGCAATCTAATTGGTTTTTTCGAAATTTTCTTATAGGGGGTGAGCAACAAGGGATAAAAGTAGTACCAACTAAAGTATTGGAGCTATAGTCGTGAAATGTGGTGTGTAAGTTCCACTGACAACGAGAAGCGCAAATCTAAACGAATTTTTCTAAGATTGTACTTATAAACAATGAGCGGGATAATAATAGTACCAACTAAAATATTTCATGGGTGGTTTGGGGATTTGAGATATCAAGTAACGGACTGAGTGGTTATTAACCTGGCGAAACCCAGATCTTATCTTGGTCACTCTCTTATCTCAAGCGGACACTGACCTCCGAGCTTAGCTCAGGTGCCACCTGGATATATCTATCTCTAACACCCGCTAGAGGTAGTGAACTAATATGTGCCGCGGTTCACCCAAGAACGGAAAATGGGTTTGGGGCGTTGGACTTGTAATCCACCTCCAAATACTATCTTACAATGAAAGACAAAAAGAATAGAAAACGGCCCCCCTTAAAAGTTGACGACCATCGCAGACGAATAAAGGACCACGATTTACGGATCTGCACTTGGAATGTGCGAACACTGTATAGACCAGGTGCAATGATCCAACTGGCGGACGTACTGAATAAGTACGGATGTGATATAACTGCCATCCAAGAAATGAGATGGAATGGGCATGGCATCACTACGACTCCTGGAGGTGATGCTGTCTACTATAGCTGCCATAGCGAAAGGCATGAGTTTGGGTGTGGATTTGTGGTGAGCAAAAGAATGAAACGCCTCGTCACTAGATTTACGCCGATAGACGAACGGCTTGCCACGATCCGCATCAAAGCGAAATTCTTCCACATCAGCTTAATTTGTGCCCATGCCCCAACGGAGGATAAAGACGAACAAGTTAAAGATCTATTTTACGAGCGCCTAGAGGAGACATACGACCGCTGCCCCAACCATGATATTAAGATTGTTCTAGGAGATTTTAATGGCAAGATAGGACGATTGAACGTGGCGAGAAGCGCACAAGTAACCACGCAGAGAAAGCTAGACGTCGCAAAGCTGCGCACCAGGGAATCTGCTGCCGCCTTTACTACACGTTTGACCCAATCGCTACGTAATAGCACTCCTTGTCCCGATGATGTCACCGCAGAATGGCACCGCATCGCACACTCCTTGGAGAACGCTGCTAAATCCACGATAGGTTTCCAAAAACCTAGTCCTAGGAATCCATGGTATGATCAGGAGTGTCGCGAAGCTACTGCAGAGAAGAATGCTGCCTACATGGCAACGCTGCAGTCCACGGTGACGCGAGGAACGTGGGAGAGGTATCGGGAGAAAAGGAGAGAGGAGAAACGTCTGTTCCGGCGGAAGAAAAAAGAAATGGAAAGACGTATGTGTGAAGAAATAGAGATGTTCAGGAGTCAGAATGAAGTAAGAAAATTTTACCAGAGGGTGAAACACCAGACGGAAGGTTTTAGTACGGGCGTTTCCTCCTGTAGGGACAAAGATGGGAACCTGATAACAGATATTGATAGTGTAATAAAGATATGGAAAGACCACTTCAATAGACTGTTAGTAGCTGATTTGAACGAGGAAGACAGCATGGAACCAATCATACACGATGGTGTTGAATGCTCACTACCCAGCCAAAATGAAATACATTTAGCAATATCCCGACTAAAGAACAACAAAGCCGCCGGCGCCGACGGCTTACCAGCTGAGTTGTTTAAAGTAGGAGGCGATGAGTTAGAGAGAAGCATGCATCAACTCATTTGCAACATTTGGTTGGAAGAACGCATGCCCGATGATTGGTACGTGAGTGTGTTATGTCCTGTACATAAGAAAGGAGATAAAACCATATGCGCCAACTATAGAGGCATCAGTCTCCTGCCTATTGCATATAAAATTCTGTCGTGTATATTATGTGAACGATTGAAACCTAAAGTCAGTGAGATAATTGGCCCATACCAATGCGGTTTTAGACCTGGGAAATCGACCACTGACCAAATCTTCACATTGCGCCAAATCTTGGAAAAAACACAGGAGAAGCAAATCGACACATACCACCTCTTTGTTGATTACAAAGCCGCTTTCGATAGCCCGATACGAGGAAAGGTGTATGAAGCTATGTCTGAGTTTGGAATACCAGCAAAATTAATTCGACTCTGCAAGATGACCCTAACTGGAACGAAATCATCAGTAAAAATTGGGAACACTCTCTCCGACCCCTTCAGTACCAAACGTGGCTTCAGACAGGGTGACAGCCTTTCTTGTGATCTCTTCAATATTCTGCTGGAGAAGATATTACGTGATGCTGCAGCAAACAGAACCGGCACAATATACACCAGAAAACACATGTTACTAGCATACGCGGACGACATCGATATAATAGGTCGTACCTTGCGAGAGGTAACTGCAACATTCACAAGTATCGAAAAGGAATCTGCGAAAGTTGGTTTGGCAGTTAATCAAGAAAAAACCAAGTTAATGGTATCAACGAACAGAGAAACAACAAGATTGGGTCATTCTGTGAACGTTGGTGACTACGACTTCGAGGTAGTTAGTGAGTTTATATACCTCGGCACCGCCATTAATAAAATTAACAACATCAGCCTAGAGATAAAACGTAGAACTATTCTTGCTAACAGGTGCTACTATGGACTGAGTAAGCAATTTAGAAATAAAGCCCTCTCTCGACAAACGAAAACTACACTCTATAAGACGCTAATAC
This sequence comes from Polietes domitor, assembly GCA_947397865.1. Taxonomy (NCBI): domain Eukaryota; kingdom Metazoa; phylum Arthropoda; class Insecta; order Diptera; family Muscidae; genus Polietes; species Polietes domitor. The sequence continues at coordinate 81,783,954 of OX377619.1, read as the reverse complement.
AGCCCGTGCTATTATATGGCGCAGAAGCATGGGTACTTGCGCAAGCAGACGAAGCTGTTTTAGGAGTGTTTGAGAGAAAGATTTTACGAAAAATATATGGCCCTATCTGCGTTGACGGGATGTATAGACATCGAATGAATCATGAGTTGTACGAGCTGTACGGAGAAATCGACATAGTCAGACGAATCAAATTACAACGACTACGCTGGCTTGGTCATGTTACTCGTATGGATGAAATCGCTCCAGCAAAGAAATGTTTCGAATCAAATCCCGATGGACAACGTAGAAGAGGACGACCGAAGCTCCGGTGGAAAGACCAAGTAGAAGAAGACCTATCAAAACTTGGTGTAAGAAGCTGGAGAACCAGCGCATTAGATCGAAGCGTATGGAAATCTATTCTATGTCAGGCCTGTGACCGAAATGGTTGTTTTTAGGCCTGCTAAGTAAGTAAGTAAAATATTTCACCTATAGTCGTGAAATTTTGTGTTTAAATTTCTCTGACAACGTAGACAACGTGTTTGAGTGCTAGCTAATAGGAGGTTTCCAAATTACTATTTTAGATTTATCTATATCCACCAAAAGAAAATTAAATAAATACTATCCAAAAACTAAGACGGATAAAATTAACAAATAACTGGCTTTTTCGCGTGCGAAGCAGCGGGTACTGCTAGTCTATATATATAAAAGAGTTGCGTTACTGATTGACTGACTTATCATTGACCAGCCCCCAGACCAAACGGCTGAAGCCGGGGTCATGAAATTTTCAGGGTAGTTCCCAAATATGACGTAGATGTCGACTAAGAAAGGGTTTTACGAAATTCGTACTTTTAGGGGATAAAATGGCCCAAAAAGGGATAAACATCGAACCTTCGTCCTGACTAAACGGCAGTATCTATAAACATGAAATTCGGTGAGTTCCTTGCAATGACCATGCAGACGAGCTACAAATAGGGATTTTTCATAATTTGTACTTTTAAGGGACGAGCGGGACAAAAAGGGATAAAAATGGTACCAACTTAAGTATTACAGCTAGAAACGTGAAATTTGGTATATAAATTCCTCTGACCATATAACAGCGAAGTAAAATGGGATTTTTCGAAATTTGTGCTTTTAAGGGACGAGCGGGACAAAAAGGGATAAAAATGGTACCAACTAAAGTGTTACACCAAGAATCGTGAAATTTGGTATGTAAATTCCTCTGACCATATAAAAGCGAAGTAAAATTAGATTTTCGAAATTTGTACTGTTAGGGGCGTGCGAGACAAAAAGGGATAAAAATGGTACCTACTAAAGTATAACACCTAGAATCGTGAAATTTTGATTTAGTATGTAAATTCCTCTGACGCAGTAAAATTGGACTTTCGAAATTTGTACTTTTAAGGGATACGCGGGACGAAAAGGGATACAAATTGTGTACAGTCCTTTAATTACTTAAACGAGGAACATAAATGGATATTTCAAAATTTGTACTTAATACCACGATACGTCCCGACAAGAAATAAATGTGTTACCAAATAAAGTACATATTTTTAGGGGAAGCAACAACACATGTTACCTATAGTGGTTTTTCAAAATGTGTACTTTTTGGGAAAGAGGTGAAAAAGTTATAAAGTAGCTGGCTGAATCTAAAAACATGAGATCGAGAATATAAATGGTGGAAATTTTTTGTTCAAAACTTGGTAGAAAATTATAAAAATTATACATACGAAGGAGTTCAGCTAAAATAGTGCATATCGACAAGCACATTACTTTGACTGTATGTGAGTGCTATATAATAGGATGTTTCCAAATTACTATTTTAGATTTATCTATATCCACCAAAAGAAAATTAAATAAATAGATAAATAAATAAATGACAGAGACGGATAAAATTAACAAATAACTGGCTTTTTCGCATGCGAAGCAGCGGGTACTGCTAGTATAATATAAACTGCAAAATTAAAATCGGATGTGGCCGACTATATGATACACTCCAATTTTTATTCGAATACAGTTTTGTAAAAAAAGTGAACATGGGAAGGATATCGGAGCTATATCCAAACATGGAATAAAGTGACCCACTTTTACAATAGAATCTTCCAGTTCAAGTATAACGTGTCATGCTTAATTTAAAGAAATTCAGTGCAAATCCGCGGTTTCTGTGGCGGAAAAAGTCAAGCCGGGTGTATGGGAGCTATATATAAACCTGAACCGGTCTGACCCATATCCACTGTGTGTATTTCTAGTGGGAATAAAAGATATTTTTCCAACTTGAAGAAAATATGTTAAAATGTGTGGTTTCTAGAGGGGAAAGAGTCAAATTGGGCGCGAAATTTGTATGGGAGCTATATATAAATCTGAACTGATCTAACATATTTTCACCACAGGTGTTTCTAGTTCAAATATAAGGTGGTCTGCCAATTTTGAAGAAAATCTGTTAAAATATCTGGTATTTAGAGTGAAAAGAGTCAAATCGGGAGTTAAATTCGTATGTGGGCTATATCTAAATCTGAACCGCTTTTCTTCAGGCGTTCGTTCTTATCCCGAAAATCTTTGTTGAGCAAAGTTTCATTTGGTTCTGGCTACAATTGCGACCTGTACTTGAATTACAAGAATAGATGGACAGGTGGACGGACAGACAAACAGACGGACATTGCTAAATCGATTCAAAAAGTGATTCTATCTCACTTCCTTTTCGGTGTTACAAACAAATGCACAAAGACATAATACTCTCGTGGAGTGTATAAAATAACACCGATGTAAAATTTGCGTCCTTGAGGGGTAAACATTAAAATGGGGCCATTTGTTAGGGCGCTACATTAAAAAGTGATAAAGACAGTAATATTGTAAATCGGAGGTACATTTATATTTCCTACAAATTGCAACCTGTAGAGTGGACAGCAGACGGACGGATGGACAGACAGACATCGGTGAATCGATTCAGCTGGTGAATCTAAGCCGATCCTTATACTTAAAGGTGGTAGTCCACGAAGTGGTGTAGGGTATAACAACTTAAATAGTCTAAATATTTGGTGGTATTTTCAGTTCTTGTTAGGGAAAATGTTTTCCCTCTAGCCCGATTTCACGCACTTTCAATCCCAACTGATCTACAACCATAAGACACATTTAAGGTAAAATTTTAACCTCCTAGTTCTCTTCGTTCGGAAGCTAGCGTGCTTTCAACAGAAAGACGGACATGGCTAGATCGTCTTAGAATTTTACCACGACCCAGAATATATATACTTTATGGAGTCTCCTATGAATGACAAAGTGGAGGGTATAAAAACATGATTAAATACTCAAAATATTAAGGGTTACTGGGGGTATTTTCAGTTCTTGTGAGGGAAAAATGTTTGCCTGTGGACCGATCTTGGTCACTTCAATCCCAACCGACCTACAACAACAAGACATGTTTATGTCAAATGTGGACTTCCTAGCTTATTTCATTCAGATGCTAGTGTGCTTTCAACAGACGGACGAACACTTCTTCGCAATATTTATAGCGTCTTTCTACTTTTGTTTGTAACACACTAACGGAAGCGAGATCGATCCACGCTTTATTATATCAAATTATTATTGAATTTTTCCTGTAGATTCATCTCGGAATTTGCCAGTAGCGCGTGATCATCATCATACGCAAGTATATGTAAAGAGTGATTTTTTTGAGGTTAGGATTTTCATGCATTAGTATTTGACAGATCACGTGGGATTTCAGACATGGTGTCAAAGAGAAAGATGCTCAGTATGCTTTGACATTTCATCATGAATAGACTTACTAACGAGCAACGCTTGCAAATCATTGAATTTTATTATCAAAATGCGTGCTCTGTTAAGAAAGTTCAGAAAGAAAGAAATTGTGTTCAGCGACGAAGCTCATTTTTGGCTCAATGGGTACGTAAATAGGCAGAATTGTCGATTTTGGAGTGAATATCAGCCAGAAGCATTGCAAGAGCTACCAATGCATCCAGAAAAAGTCACAGTTTGGTGCGGTTTATGGGCTGGTGGCATCATTGGACCGTACTTCTTCAAAGATGATGCGAATCGTAACGTAACTGTGAATGGTGAGCGCTACCGTGAGATGATATCCAACTTTTTTTTGCCCAAAATGGAAGAACTGAACTTGGTTGACATGTGGTTTCAACAAGATGGCGCTACATGCCACACAGCTCGCGATTCTATGGCCATTTTGAGGGAAAACTTCGGAGAACAATTCATCTCAAGAAATGGACCGGTAAGTTGGCCACCAAGATCATGCGATTTGACGCCTTTAGACTATTTTTTGTGGGGCTACGTCAAGTCTAAAGTCTACAGAAATAAGCCAGCAACTATTCCAGCTTTGGAAGACAACATTTCCGAAGAAATTCGGGCTATTCCGGCCGAAATGCTCGAAAAAGTTGCCCAAAATTGGACTTTCCGAATGGACCACCTAAGACGCAGCCGCGGTCAACATTTAAATGAAATTATCTTCAAAAAGTAAATGTCATGGACCAATCTAACGTTTCAAATAAAGAACCGATGAGATTTTGCAAATTTTATGCGTTTTTTTTTTTAAAAAAAGTTATCAAGCTCTTAAAAAATCACCCTTTATATATTGTTAAAAATGCTGAAAAGGATATATTTTAATGCGGAATCCCATATGTACAATGTACATAAATGCGTGCTAAATTTTTGATCGATTTTCTCTTGGTTCTTGAGCTGTTACCACAAATGTCGCTGCATATCGAAAACATTGTATTCATAATTATGTGTTTGTTTTGTTATTGAATTTTAAAATGTATTTCCAATCTAGCCAAAGTATAAAATATAACAAATGTGTCTAACTCGGTTAGACGCTCATATTTTCTTAACTGAATGTGTACAAATGTCCTAATTGTGATTTGTTTTCAAATACACCTCAGTCACTTGTCGTACATCGTCACTAGAGATTAAAAATCCATTATAATTAAACAACTTTTGGAAGGGGCTATATTCTCTGGCTAATTTCGAGACGACAGCAAGTCTAGACTTTTCAATATTTATAAATTTTTTATCAATTAGTTATAAGAGGATTTTAGGAAAATGCTTTTTAATATCACTCTGAGAAAATTAAAAGAAATATGCTGGTCGCGTGCGTTTCACCGGAGTGTGTAAAGTAAAGTAATTAAAGTGTGCGACACAAAGACAAAGTACACGATTCACTTAAATTTATAAAAGATTATTATAGCGGATTGTGTGGTTGGTGATCTGTGACCAGACATGGGGCAAATGGGGATTGTGGTGGAAAACCCTCAACATTAGACCTGTTTTACTTGTAAGTCTGTTTGTTGTTCGTTAAACCCAATGTTTGGCATGTGTTTCTATGGTCATGTCTGGCCAGACTCATATACATTTTCGTGTATTTGTATGAACATATTGAAGCGTAGTTTTTGGAATACATCGTGTATTTTGTTTTACCATTTAAAAATAATTTTAAACAAGTAAGGAAAGGCTAAAGTCGGGCGGAACCGACTATATGATACACTCCACTTTCTATTCGAATACAGTTCAATTCGGTAAAAATGTGAAAACGGGAAGAATTTTTGTATGTTTCCTAATCGTAGGCTAATATGAGCTGGTCCAATTTGTTAAATGGAGAAGAATATTTGTATCGGGGCTATATCCAAACATGGAATGAAGTGACTAACTTTCACACTTAGTTCTCTCAGTTCAAGTAAACGTGTTATGCTCATTTTGAAGAAATCCGGTGAAAACACGTTGTTTATGGGGCGGAAAAAGTCAATCCGGAAGCTATATGTAAATCTGAACCGATCTGACCTATTTTCACCATAGAACACCTATTTTCACCATTAAACACCAGTTTAAATATAAGATGTTTTGCCAAATCTGAAGACAATCTGATACAATATGAGGTTTCTAGAGCGGAAAATGTCAAATCGGGACCGACATTTGTATGGGAGCTATATATAAATCTGAACCGATCTAACACATTTTTACCACATATGTTTTTAGTTGAAATATAATATGTTTTGCTAATTTTTAAGAAAATCTGTTAAAAATGTTGAATCTAGAGTGAAAAGAGTCAAATCGGGAGTGAAAATCGTTTGGGGCTATACCTAAATCTGAACCGATTTTCTTCAAATTAAATAGCGTTCGTTCTTGTACCGAAATACTTCGTTGTGCAAAGTTTCATTTGGTTCTGGCTACAATTGCGATCTGTATCGTGATTACAAGAATAGATGGACAGACAGACAGACGGACATTCCTAAATCGACTCAAAAAGTGATTCTAAGTCGGTCGGTATAATTAACAATGGGTCTATCTCCCTTCCTTTTGGATGTTACAAACAAATGCAAAAAGCCATAATACTCTCGTGGAGTGTATAAAAATATCGCTGAATCTGGAGAAAATACATTTTATAACTTCGGAGAAAACTTGATCGGTAGAAACAGAAAAGCATTATTTACACGTGTGGACGTGTTTATACACTCCACTAGGGTATTATGTCTTTGTGCATTTGTTTGTAACACCCAAAAGGAAACGAGATAGACCCATTGTTAATTATACCGATCGTCTTAGAATCATTTTCTGAGTCGATTTAGCAATGTCCGTCTGTCTGTCTGTCTGTCCGTCCATCTATTCTTGTAATCACGATACAGGTCGCAATTATAGACAGAACCAAATGAAACTTTGCACAACGATGTTTTTCGGGATAAGGACGAACGCTATTTAATTTGAAGAAAATCGGTTCAGATTTAGATATAGCCCCCATACGAATTTCACTCCCGATTTGACTCTTTTCACTCTAGATACCACATATTACAACAGATTTTTTTTTTAAATTGGCAAAACATCTTATATTGTAACTAGAAACACCTGTGGTAAAAATGTGTTAGATCGGTTCAGATTTATATATAGCTCCCACACAAATTTCTCTCCCGATTTGACTTTTTCCGCTCCAGGGACCACGTAATGTTTCAGATTGTCTTCAGATTTGGTAAAACATCTTATATTTCCACTAGAAACACCCATGGTGAATATCGGTCAGATCGGTTCAGATTTATATATAGCTCCCATACAAATTTCGCTCCCGATTTGACTTTTTCCACTCTAGAAACCTCATATTGTATCAGATTGTCTTCAGATTTGGTAAAACATCTTATATTTCGGCTAGAAACACCCATGGTGAATATCGGTCAGATCGGTTCAGATTTATATATAGCTCCCATACAAATTTCTCTCCCGATTTGACTTTTTCCGCTCTAGAGACCACATAATGTTTCAGATTGTCTTCAGATTTGGTAAAACATCTTATATTTCCACTAGAAACACCCATGGTGAATATCGGTCAGATCGCTTCAGATTTATATATAGCTCCCATACAAATTTCGCTCCCGATTTGACTTTTTCCGCTCTAGAAACCTCATATTGTATCAGATTGTCTTCAGATTTGGTAAAACATCTTATATTTCGGCTAGAAACACCCATGGTGAATATCGGTCAGATCGGTTCAGATTTATATATAGCTCCCATACAAATTTCTCTCCCGATTTGACTTTTTCCGCTCTAGAGACCACATAATGTTTCAGATTGTCTTCAGATTTGGTAAAACATCTTATATTTCCACTAGAAACACCCATGGTGAATATCGGTCAGATCGGTTCAGATTTATATATAGCTCCCATACAAATTTCGCTCCCGATTTGACTTTTTCCGCTCTAGAAACCTCATATTGTATCAGATTGTCTTCAGATTTGGTAAAACATCTTATATTTCGACTAGAAACACCCATGGTGAATATCGGTCAGATCGGTTCAGATTTATATATAGCTCCCATACAAATGTCGTTCCCGATTTGACATTTTCCTCTGTAGAAACCACATATTGTACTCGATTTTCTTTAAATTTGGCTCAACATCTTATACTCCAACTAGAAACACGTATGCAAAAATTGGGTAAGATCGGTTCAGATTCAGATATACCCCCCATACAAATGCCGCTCCCGATTCGACATTTTCCACTCTAGTAACGACATATTGTACCCGATTTTCTTTAAATTTGGCACAACATCTTATAATCAAACTTGAAACACCTATGCACAAATTGGGTAAGATCGGTTCAGATTTATATATAGCCCCCATACTAATGTCGTTCCCGATTTGACATTTTCCGCTCTAGAAACCACATATTGTACCCGATTTTCTTTAAATTTGGTACAACATCTTATAATCAAACTTGAAACACCTATGCACAAATTGGGTAAGATCGGTTCAGATTTAGATATAGCCCCCATACTAATGTCGCTCCCGATTTGACATTTTCCGCTCTAGAAACCACATATTGTACTCGATTTTCTTTACATGTGGCACAACAGCTTATAATCCAAGTACAAAAACCTATTGTGAAAGGGAAAGAAAGATCGGTTCAGATTTAGATATAGCCAAATACAAATGTTGCGCCCAAATGTTTAACCGATTTTGGCCAAATTATACATATTATATTTCACCTATTTCGTTCCAGATTTCAATATACCCCCATACATATGTTCTTTCCGATTTAACATTTTTTGTCAAACACATACAGTTAGAGGATACAAAAATCATTCCCGTTTTCGCTTTTTTCACCGAATTAAATTGTATACGGATAGACATATATTAAATTGTATGTGGAGTGTATCATAGAGTCGGCCCCGCCCGACTTTAGCCTTTCCTTACTTGTTATAGAAGTGTAGACGTGTAACAACAGCCAAACATTACACAGAATACGAACTGTTATGATCACGAACAATATTGTGAATATATAAGAAAAAAGATGTTAAGTTCGGCCCGGCCGAATCTTATATACCCTCCACTACGTAGTGCATTCAACAGTATTGCCGGCAGATTAGAGGCTGTAGACTTTACATAGAGGTGCGGTACCGTATTAGGGAAATTGTGATATTTTTTATGAGCATTACGATATTTTTTACTATTTCAAACTATACGGCATACTTATTATGCCCACCACTTAGTTTACTTAATATTTCCTTCAGCTGAATACCTTGATTTCAGCTACGTACCAAATGTCTGTACCATTTTGATACGAAAAATTATGCTGAAGATACATTATGTTTTGCGTCCACAGTGGAATGCACGAACCTAATTTCATGATTCTAGCTACAGTTTTATTTCTGTTTTTATACCCTCCACCTCCAGGATGGGGGTATACTAACTTTGTCATTCCGTTTGTAACACCTTGAAATATTGACCTGAGACCCTATAAAGTATATATATTCTTGATCGTCAAAAAATTCTAAGACGATCTAGCATCTAAACGAAAGGAGCTAGGACGTCCAAATTTACCATAAATGCGTCTTATAGTCGTAGATCGGTTGGGATTGAAATGGGGCGAAATCGGCCCAAAGGGAAAAATTTTTCCCTCACAAGGACTAAAAATACCCATAATAATCCCTACTATTTTAGCGTATTTAAGCATGTTTTTGAATATGTCTGTTTATATTTGCTTGATATTTGGTATACGTATTACCCTTATAGCAAAAAACTGCAGCATAAAGTGATTCTTATTTGTAGGGGGTGAAATGGGGCAAAAAAGGGATAAAAATGGTACACATTTAACGACAACAGCTAGAAACACGAAATTCGGTGTGTACATTCCTCTAATGATATAAAAGTATTTTTTTCAAATTCGTACTTTTAAGGGGTAAAATGGGAAAAGAGGGATAAAAATGGTACCAACCTAACGGCTGTACCTAGAATAATGAAATTCGGTGTATACATTCCTCTGATTACACAGACAAGTAAAATACACGGATTTTTCAAAATTCGTACTTTTTGGGGTTAATATGAAAAAAGGGGATAAAAATAGTACCAATCAAATGACCGCAGCTAGAGTCATGAAATTCGGAGTATACATTCCTCTGACTGTGTACACGCAAAAATAAACTGATTTTTCGAAATTCGAACTTTTTGGGGACAAAATAGAAAAAGGGGATAAAAATAGTACCAACCAAATGACCGCAGCTAGAGTCATGAAATTCGAAGTATACCTTCCTTTGACTACGTAGACATGACTGCGTATACACGGAAAATAAACGGATTTTTCGAAATTCGTACTTTTTGGGGACAAAATAGAAAAAGGGGATAAAAATAGTACCAACCAAATGACCGCTGCTAGAGTCATGAAATTCGAAGTATACATTTCATTGACTACGTAGACATGAAAAATAAAAGGTTTTTTCCAAATTCGTACTTTCAAGGGATACAATGGGTACGGAGGGATAAAAATGGTACCAACCAAACGGCTACACCTGGAATAATGAAATTCGGTGTATGCATTCCTCTGATTGCGTAGACACTTAAAATAAACAGGTTTTTTGTACTTTTTCGGGTTAAAATGAAAAAGGGATAAAAATAGTACCAATTAAATGACCGCAGCTAGAGTCATGAAATTCTGAGTATACATTCATCTGACTGCGTAGACACGGAAAATAGACGAATTTTTCGAAATTCGTACATTTTGGCGTTAAAATTGAAAAAGGGGATACAAATAGTACCAACCAAATGACCGCAGCTAGAGTCATGCAATTCGGAGTATACATTCCTCTGATTGAGTAGGAATCGGAAAATAAACGAATTTTTCGAAATTCGTACTTTCAAGGGATACAATGGTACAGAGGGATAAAAATAGTACTAACTAAATGACTACAGCTAGAATGATGAAATTCTAATTGCGTAGAAACGTCAAGGGGGTAAAAATGGTACCAACCACATGGTCGCAGCTGGAATTATAGAATTCGGTGTATACATTCCTCTGCCTGCATAGACACGCAAAATAAAAAGTTTTTTTTCCAAATTTTGTACCTTTTCTATTATGGCAAAAATTGGTTGAATCATGAAGATAGGTTATTTTGCACTATGTACGTCTGATAATGGATTTTTTTGTACTTTTGGAATTAAAATAGAATGAAAATACAGCCAACTGTAGCTCCCACTATCTACCAATATTTATGGTATTTAAGCTTTTTGAAAATATAAATATAAGAATATTTATTTTTTGATTTGAAATAAATAATGGTTTGAAATAATTAAAATATTATATTTATTTATAAAATTATTTTTTCAATATTTTTTTTGGTTTGCCTATATTAAAAAAATTATATTTTCCTGTAATTTTACCGCACTTCTACGAAAACCGACAACCTCTGTGGAATGCAATCCATGGTGGAGGGTATATAAAGTTCGGCCCGGCCGAACTTAACTTACTTGTTTATTTTATTTCTGCTTTCATTTTGATCCTACCTGTACGAAATTGGAACAAGTAAAAACGGTGTTAAGTTCGGCCGGGCCGAACTTTATATACCACAGAGGTCGTCGATTTTCGTAGAAGTGCAGTAATATTACTAGTGAATGGTAATCGAGGACAAGAATCGATTCTCGATTCCCGATCAACTATTTTTGAATCCGATTCTTAGAATCGAAGAATCGGACGTGAGAATCGATTCTTAATCGGAATCGGTAGAAATGTTTAACCATAAATCTCGGGAGGTATAATTTTAACTAACTAGTACAGAAAATGCCACAATAACAAAGTTAGGGTACTTAAGAACGATATACACGCTGTCCAAATGTTTTGATAGTCTCTCCCTACAAGCGAGAATGGACTTTAAATTTTTCCAATTTTTAATTGTTTTACACTAAGGTGCTCTTCCTTAATCGACTATTCTGAATAATATATATAGTTTTTGGAAAACGTTTTTCTTATAGATTTTTTCCGATCTATTGAATGATACCATCGCAAAAATATATAATTTAATGTTCACCTTTACTTTTAGGAATTAAAAATATATTTAACATTTCGAAATCTGCAGTCACTTTTATTATACCCTACACAACTTCGTGGGCTAGGGTATTATAAGTTAGTTTCGCGCCAAATGTTTGTAACACCAAGAAATAATCGAGCTAGACCTTTAAGTATACCGATAGGCTTAGAATCACCAGCTGAGTCGATTTAACGATGTCTGTCCGTCCGTCTGTCCGTCCGTCCGTCTGCTGTCCATCTAAGCTTGTTCGCACTCTACAGGTCGCAATTGTTGTCCGATTGTCATGAAACTTGGCAGAAGTTACTTTTTCTGGCCAAGGACCATCGGTATTGAATTTGGAGGAAAAGTGGGTAAGATCGGTTCAGATTTAGATATAGCCCCCATACAAATGTCGCTCCCGATTTCACTTTTTCCGCTTTAGAAACCACATATTGCACCCCATTTTCTTTAAATTTGGCATAACATTTTTTAATCGAACTAGAAACGCCTGTGCTGAAAGTGGGTGAGATCGGTTCAGATTTAGATATAGTCCCCATACAAATGTCGCTCCCGATTTCACTTTTTCCGCTTTAGAAACCACATATTGTACCCGATTTTCTTTAAAATTGGCACAAGATTTTATAATAGAACTAGAAACATCTATGCTGAAAGTGGGTAAGATCGGTTCAGATTTAGATATAGCCCCCATACAAATGTCGCTCCCGATTTCACTTTTTCCGCTTTAGAAACCACATATTGTACCCGATTTTCTTTAAAATTGACACAACATTTTATAATCGAACTAGAAACACCTATGCTGAAAGTGGGTAAGATCGGTTCAGATTTAGATATAGCCCCCATACAAATGTCGCTCCCGATTTCACTTTTCCGCTTTAGAAACCACATAAATCTAAAAATCCAACTAAAAAAACCTATGGATCTTGATCAATTTTTCCATATCATGTTATATTTACTTTACTCGGAATATTTGCTGGAAAATTGGATCAATTACTTTATTATTTACCATATTCATTAAATTTGACTAAAGATGAATTGGTAGTACCTGTATAATTTATATGAACTACATAAAATTGCTCCCATGGAATACCTGGGTTTAGTAATCAAAGCGATGTACATATACGGGGAGTGGTGTAGGGTATTATATAGTCGGCCCCGTCCGACTTTAGCCTTTCCTTACTTGTTATACCCTACACCACTTCGTGGACTAGGGTATTATTTTCTAATATTTTATTGCACTTATGCGTGAAGTCGACCTCCTCTATTCTGGCGGCAATACTGAGGAATGCAGTCCATGGTGGAGGGTATATAAGATTAAGCCCGACCGAATTTAACGCCTTTTTCTTATTTAATTTTAACAAATTTTCTTATACCAAAAATAGGTTTGGTTTGTTTATATTCTTCTTCTTTTATGTTTGGAATTAGCAAAATTCCTTAGAGAGCCTATTTACAATACCCAACACTCACAACAATTTTAATCAAAATCTTAATGTCTACGTTATTATACCATCCACTAGGGTATTATGTCTTTGTGCAGTTGTTTGTAACATCCAAAAGGAAACGAGGTAGACCCATTGTTAAGTATACCGATCGACTTAGAATCACTTTCTGAATCGATTTAGCCATGTCCATCTGTCCGTCCATCTATTCTTGTAATCAAAGTACAGGTCGCAATTTATTCCCGATCTTAACAAACATTGACACAAGTCAGTTTTGCGGCCCAAGAACGAACCCTATTTAAGTTTAAGCAAATCAGTTCAGGTTTAGATATAGTCCCCATACAAATTTGGCTCCCGATTAGACTTTTCCAGGTCTAGAAACCATATATTTGACTCGATTTGCTTTAGCACAGTATCTCATAATTCTACTTGAAATATCCATGGTAAAATTGGCCCAGGTCGGTTCACAAATTTCGCTGCCAATAGTATGTTGGTATAGTAGGTTCATGGTATACTATCCATACAAAAATCGTTCCCGATTTCACTTTTTTCCCCGAATTGTAATGGCGTAGAAAGTGGAGGGTATCATATAGTCGGCCGCGCCCGACTTTAGCCTTTCCTTACTTGTTTTAAACTGGAATTTCTCATTAACAATTAGATCTGAACAAAATGAACGGAATTGGCTGTTAGAGGAAACATTTTTTATACGTTCGGTGAATATATGCTGTCAATTACCAATCATGCGAACAATAAGCATGATAGTCCACAAAAAACACATAAACATACTTCTGTTATCCCCATGAATTTGTTCCTATGTAGTTGGAAGGCAACTGGAACACATTTCAATCCAAATTGTCCTTAAATTATGGGGAAGGCATAACTAGGGATTATCTAATTGTATGTCTGTACTTTTGATACCCGCAATTAACTTAAAACAACATATTCCCTCATGTGCTACGAAACAAAAAACTTGAATATTACTAACTAGTAGTATACGGAAAAAGCTAATTTGTGTCCAAATTTGCAGGTGACAAAACACAAACTCACTTTAATCGACAATTATATCTAAACACTGTGAACGTAATTGATTATGGGACAAATATTGTTTGTTCGTTCGACGAACATATGCTGTCAATTACCACTCATGTGAACCTCAATCAAGATATGTACACTGTACATATGTATGTTTGTCCACAAAAATTACCCACATCCAATTTATAGGTATGTATGTCATTCAAATATGTTTTCTCCCTCGACCATGCAAAGAAAATGATAAATTGAAAGAAAATTTGTTTGCCTTCATATGTATGTTAGGGTGTAGGGTATTTTAATTATTAAATTTAAGTCGGGCCTGTGAGAGCTTGGATCAAATACACATAGACAATTTTCGCATATCGTTCATTCCAAACCATGCCTAGTCATATTCTGCTGTTAAAAATATTTTACACGTATTTTTTAATAAAAAAAGTAAGGAAAGGGTAAGGTCGGGCAGGAATGACTATATGATACCCTCCACAGTTCAATATAATTCGGGAAAAAAGTGAAATCGGGAACAATTTTTGTATGGGTACTATCTCATGAATCGATGTGACCTACTTTCACAATGTATGTTTCCAGATGACATATAACGTCTTCTGCTAAATTAGATCAAAATCTGTAAAACATTGTGAAAGTTAAATCGGGATGGACATTTGGATGAGGGTTATATAAAAACCTGAAAATATGTGGCCCACTTTCACTATAGGTTTTTATACACACCACGAGAGTATTATGTCTTTGTGCATTTGCTCGTAACACCCAAAAGGAAGCGGGAAAGACCCATTGTTAATTATACCGATCGACTTAGAATCACTTTTTGAATCGATTTAGCAATGTCCGTCTGTCTGTCCATCTATTCTTGTAATCACGATACAGGTCGCAATTGTTGACAGAACCAAATGAAACTTTGCACAAAGAAGTTTTTCGGGATAAGGACGAACGCTATTTAATTTGAAGAAAATCGGTTCAGATTTAGATATAGCCCCCATACGAATTTCACTCCCGATTTGACTCTTTTCACTTTCATATGTGGTATATTACAACAGATTTTCTTCAAAATTGGCAAAACATCTTATATTTCAACTAGAAACACCTGTGGTAAAAATGTGTTAGATCGGTTCAGATTTATATATAGCTCCCATACAAATTTCGCTCCCGATTTGACTTTTTCCGCTCTAGAAACCACATATTGTATCAGATTGTCTTCAGATATGGCAAGACATCTTACATTTCAACTAGGAATGCCTATGGTGAAAATAGGTGAGATCGGTTCAGATTTATATATAGCTCTCATACAAATTTCGCTCCCGATTTGACTTTTTCTGCTTTAGAAACCACATATTTTAACAGATCTTCTTCAAATATTTCAAAATTACTTATATTTCAACTAGAATCACCTGTGGTAAAAATGTGTTAGTTCGGTTCAGATTTACATATAGCTCCCATACGAATTTCGCTCCCGATTTGACTTTTTCCGCTCTAGAAACCACATATTGTATCGGATTGTCTTTAGATTTGGCAAAACATGTTATATTTAAACTAGGAACACCTATGGTGAAAATTGGTCAGATCGGTTCAGATTTATATATAGCTCCCATACAAATTTCGCTCCCGATTTGATTTTTTCCGCTCTAGAAACCAAATATTGTATCATATTGTCTTCAGATTTGGCTAAACATCTTATATTTAAACACCTATGATGAAAATAGGTGAGATCGGTTCAGATTTATATATAGCTCCCATACAAATTTCGCTCCCGATTTTTCTTTTTCCGCATATTTTAACAGATCCTCATCAAATTAGGCGAAATATCTTATATTTGTATATATATATATATACTATAAATAGCCATGGTGCAAATGAGTCAAATCGGTTCATATTTATATATAGCTCCCACACAAATTTCACTCCTGATTTCACTTTATACACCAAATATTTTAACAGATCTTCTTCAAATCTTACAAAATATCTTATATTTCAATTAGAAACACCCATGGTGGAAATGGGTCAGATCGATTCAGAATTACATACAGCTCCCATACAAATTTCGCTCCCTTTTTCCGCCTCCAAAACTACGAATTTTCACCGAATTTCTTCAAAGTGAGCGTTATATTTGAACTGGAATATCATATTATGAAAGTTAGTCACTTTATTCCATGTTTGTATATAGCAAAGATACAAATATTCTTTTTGATTCGACAAATAGGACCAGGTAATATTAGCCTATGATTACGAAACATATAAAAATTCTTCCCGTTTTCACTTTTTTATCGAATTGAATTGTATTCGGATAGGAAGTGGAGTGTATCACATAGTCGTAGACGCAAAAAATTTTTTCATTTTCATATTTTTTTTTCAAATTCATACTTTCAAGGGATACAATACCTTAGCGAAATGTTGCACATACTCTCACAAACGGGACAAATGAGATTTATAGAGGATTTGTGAATCGATTTGACAAACATAAGATATTGCTAATAAAAAATTGCATAAAGCTTTCTGGAGCGAATTCGAGTTCAAGAATATTTGCAAAATTGCTTCACTCTAATGTAGATACACACATCCATGTGCACTTCGGCACATGTGTTAGCGATTGAGAGACAATGATAATGTCAATACCAGTCAATTGTTTTATTTTACATTTCTCATTTTTTCGTGGGTTTTGGAGAATTCATTGAGCACGAGATTTCAAAATCACTGTCACATTTTACCACATGATAAATTACCACATGATAATCGCCAAGTACTTGTTGTGTCGCAGTCGATGGTAATTTTATAATTGTTGCTTTAATGAATTTTCGAAATGTGTAGAAAGATTTGATAAGAAAACACATAAACACAAGACGAACAAATCGGTTGTATTGGTCGACAAAATACTTAACTTCAGTCGGGTCGAAACTTTTATACCCTCCACCATGGAGTGCATTTCAAAGTTTATGACAATTACTATATTACAATTTGCATGTAGTCCGCTTGTGGAGCAATTTTAGTCTCTTTAGTCAAATGTGAACTGGTATAATGATTTCTTCTTGAAACAGGGCATGTTTACAAGATGACACACGTTCGAAAATACCTATACCGCGATTCGATTTGCGTCGCACAGTAGTCCAGAATCAAATTCCATCGACCAAAATTCAATTACTTTTGATCTAGTAAATAGTTTTTTAATAAAAATTAGGAGGAAATGTAATTTATAATCAGAATATGTAAATTCATAATAGGAACATGTTAATTCATAATCAGCACTGTAAATATATAAACCAGCTGAACCCCCGCCCGCTTCGCCATGCAAAAAAAACAAACGGTAAAATTAAAATCTGCTTTCATATTAATTTTTGTCCTGATCGGTAATATATGCACCAATTATAATCAAGGTTCTTCCCAGAGATAATAAATAAATGGATATGTTCCATGGAGAACTTTAGTTTACGGCGAATAATTAAAAAAATGTCAAAATCGAATTGTTTTTTTGTTAAATGTGATTCTCTTCCTTTCCATTACCTAAACAAAAAACTTCATTCGTAAGATGAAATTACATTACATAGAAAACACATAGAAAATCAATCAAGTTGTCCACTACTCAAACAACACAAAAACTAAAAAATTAATATAATATCCGTTTTCTTGACTTAAGTCGGCTGTTGGCGAATGAATATTTTTCTTTTTATAACCTTTATTTACTATTGTGCTAAGAAAATCCACAAAAAAACGTATAATTTTACAAAATTCAAATCAAAAATGCGCCATTTTTCAAATCCCGCCCATTTGTATATTGCCTAAGCAGGTTACAACTAAATTAACTCACACAACAATATAGGAATATCGTTGTAGAATATACTCAAAAAACTGTTTTTAATTTCGTATGGGAAGGGTCACCGCCACTTTCCGCCCATCTCGGTGTCGAAATACACTTTGCATGACTATTTATACTGGATCAACTCACACAAAATTTCAGCACTCTAGGTCTATGACACCTACTGACCATATTCGATAATATGTTTTAACTTCGTATGTGAGGTACCACGCCCACTTTCCCAATACCGTCCATTTTTGGCAGAACTACGCAGGTTTATGCTAGATGCACTCACACAAAAGATAAGTATTGTAGCTGAATATATTCGTTAATAGGTTTTAACTTCGTATGGAAAGTACTACGCCCTTATTTCCAATATCTCCCATTTTTTGGACACAGTTACGCACATTGATGCTAGATGCACTTACACAAAATTTCTGTTTTTATCTGCCTTAGAACGGCATATATTCGAAAATGGGTTTTAACTTCGTATGGGAGGTGCCACGTCCACATTTCCATTACCGCCCATTTTTGTCACAACTACGCACGTTGATGCTAGATGCACTTACACAAAATTACAGCACAATAGGTGTCATTCAATAATAAGTTTTAACTTCATATGGGAGGTGCCACGCCCACTTTTCCAATACCGCCCATTTTTGGCACAACTATGCACATTGATGCTAGATGCACTTACACAAAATTTCAGCACTCTAGGTGTCATAGAACTGACAATATTCAATAATAGGTTTTAACTTAGTATGAGAGGTGCCACGCCCACTTTTCCAATACCGCCCCTTTCTGACACAACTGTACAGACTAATAATTAGTGAACTTTCACAAAAATTCAAGACTCTAGCTACAACAGTATTCCGAATATGCTAATTTATAAAAAACGAATAAATCCCCAAATTGTGTGGGAGGTGCCACGCCCACTGAAAATATCAACAATTTATATAGCCTATTTTCACCACCGGTTCAGCATGAAGATACTGTGAAAATTTCAAGAAGATCGGTTCAGTACTTTAGGCTGCTATAAAGAACAAACAAACATACAAACACAGATTCATTTTTATATATATAGATATATATATAATGACAAATAAAAAATTATATTAAGAAATATAAATTCATAATAAGAACATACAGATTCATAATGAGAAATACAAATACAAAATGAGTAAATCCAAATTGATAATGAGAAAATATAAATTCATATTCAGTAAATATATATGGGTATTTCCATGATGTCGAACGTGACCGTCATACCCATTTAAAGTGACAAAAATGTGAAAATAAAACGGATTTTTAGTTTGGCCATATGCTTAACTTATAGCTCTTAACTAACTGTATAAATGGTGCGAATGTCGATTTTTGGAAATTTTTCTCTTTCTAGATAATTTAAAAAACCAAGGCATTCGCACGTGACCAAAACAGAAGTTGTTTTCGCGGCCTGTGGCAATATTTCAATGTGGCTAATTTTAGAATGTTGTGTACTGGTGTCTCTTAAAAATGGTTTTGATTTTATCCAAAAATTATTAATACTTTTTTGTAATTTAACTTTAAGCACTGTCGATCGTGACATTTTCTTCCATAGTGGTATTTATGTTTTTTCTGTTGTACTTTTTACGAAATTATAGATAATATATATTTTTTTAATCAACAGCAGTACTCAACGAATTTATTCTCACATAATAACAGCAAACAACTAAATTTTGTTTTTTTTTATTCAATGTTTTGCAATTTTAGCTGATCTTCATTCAACTTTCTCACCGTCGTTTTCAACACTCTTTATTTGTTTTTTCGCCTCGATTTTTTGTTCATCTAGATTTAAATGATTAAAAATTATTTTTACTTAAATGAATTATATATGTAATAATTTTTTTATTATTATTTTTTTTCACACTTAAAATGTCGAACGTGGCCAAATTTAAAGATGTACCAAGGTCATACATTTTCTTATTTTCCAGTAAGGTTTATTTTATTTAAATTGTAAAAAAAAAATCTCTGTATGTACTCAAAATTTGATAAACTTTCTGCATGTACTTTGGATGCAGTAACACCAAATGATGTTTTGCAATGTCGAACGTGACATTGAAATATGCGATAATGCAAAACAAAAAGTTAC
Source organism: Polietes domitor (assembly GCA_947397865.1). NCBI lineage: Eukaryota > Metazoa > Arthropoda > Insecta > Diptera > Muscidae > Polietes > Polietes domitor. Next base: position 81,763,786 of record OX377619.1, on the reverse strand, counting down.
AGTAAATTGCAGTCGTATAGTTTCGTAGCCTTTATTTGTTGACTCTTTGTATTCCCTAAAAGATTTTTAGACAGCAAAAGTCAAAGCGTAATGTCTCTATTTAAGAACTTTTATTAAAACAAAATGTGTAAGAAAAATATTCAAAGGAGCAGCTGCTCGACTTTGCATTCGACTATCTCGAGATGGGAAATGAATAAACGTCAAATGTTTGTACATTAGCTAAATTTGATTATTTCCCTATGAAAATATGATAAAACAAAGTGTTTACAAGAACTTCAAATTTTTTGGTCATGGTGGACCTTTCTGTGGAAATGCCCATATTCATAATGAGAAAATATAAATTCATAATCAGTAACAGTATCGAATCGAATCAAAGCTATGTATGTACGTTCTTCTATGGATATTTTCATTGAAACATATATTTTATAAATGTTCTCATTATAAATTTATATTTTCTCATTATGAATTCATATTTTCTCAATATGAAAACATATTTTCTTATTATAAATTTGGATTTTCTGATTACGAACTTGTATTTCTCATTATAAATTGGTGTGTTCCTGTTATAAATTAATAGTTCTCAATATAAATTAACAATTCTCATTATGAATTTTATTTCTCACTATGAATTAACATGTTCCTATCATAAATATACATTTCACATTATGAATTTATATGTTCCTAATATGAATTTACATTTCTCAATATAAATTTGTATGTTCGGATTATAATCTTGAATTGTTGTAGAAGATTTTGATGTGGTGTCGATGAGTATCATCTCTCGATCGGAAATTATTCTTATCAACGCGAAATGAGCTTGGTAATGCACCGCCGTACTTTATACCCAAATTTTTCGTTCTGAAAATTTAAACAATAGACTGGTTCCCGTTCTGTAGATTGTTCTCTTTCATTTGATACCTATCTAAAGGGTGATTTTTTAAGAGCTTGATAACTTTTTTTTTAAAAAAAACGCATAAAATTTGCAAAATCTCATCGGTTCTTTATTTGAAACGTTAGATTGGTCCATGACATTTACTTTTTGAAGATAATTTCATTTAAATGTTGACCGCGGCTGCGTCTTAGGTGGTCCATCCGCTTAGTCCAATTTTGGCATTTCCACGTTTTTGAGTACCAGAGACCCAATTGGTGCGAACGGCGACGAATCGAAAATTGGTGGTCATCATTAACACTGGCCGATACAGCTGCGATATTTTCTTCAGTTCGCACTCTACGTAAGCGTGTTGGTGGTTTAATGTCCAACAATGTAAATTTGGTGCGAAATTTAGTCACAATAGCCCGAATAGCCGCTTCAGTGGGTCGATTAAACTGACCATAAAATGGAAGCGCGCAATGAACTTTCTTAACAGAGCACGCATTTTGATAATAAAATTCAATAATTTGCAAGCGTTGTTCGTTTGTAAGACGATTCATGATGAAATGTCAAAGCATACTGAGCATCTTTCTCTTTGACACCATGTCTGAAATCCCACGTGATCTGTCAAATACTAATGCATGAAAATCCTAACCTCAAAAAAATCACTCTTTATATATATAAAAGAGTTGCGTTACTGACTGACTGACTGACTGACTGACTGACTTATCATTGACCAGCCCCCACCCCAAACGGCTGAAGCCAGGGTCATGAAATTTTCAGGGTAGTTCCCAAATATGACGTAGACGTCGACTAAGAAAGGGTTTTACGAAATTCGTACTTTTAGGGGATAAAATGGCCCAAAAAGGGATAAACATCGAACCTTCGTCCTGACTAAACGGCAGTAGCTATAAACATGAAATTCGGTGAGTTCCTTGCAATGGCCATGCAGACGAGCTACAAATAGGGATTTTTCGAAATTTGTACTTTTAAGGGACGAGCGGGACAAAAAGGGATAAAAATGGTACCAACTAAAGTATTACAGCTAGAAACGTGAAATTTGGTATGTAAATTCCTCTGACCATATAGAACCGAAGTAAAATGGGATTTTTCGAAATTTGTACTTTTAAGGGACGAGCGGGACAAAAAGGGATAAAAATGGTACCAACTAAAGTATTACAGCTAGAAACGTGAAATTTGGTATGTAAATTCCTCTGACCATATAGAAACGAAATAAAATGGGATTTTTCGAAATTTGTACTTTTAAGGGACGAGCGGGACAAAAAGGGATAAAAATGGTACCAACTAAAGTATTACAGCTAGAAACGTTAAATTTGGTATGTAAATTCCTCTGACCATATAGAACCGAAGTAAAATGGGATTTTTCGAAATTTGTACTTTTAAGGGACGAGCGGGACAAAAAGGGATAAAAATGGTACCAACTAAAGTATTACAGCTAGAAACGTGAAATTTGGTATGTAAATTCCTCTGACCATATAGAACCGAAGTAAAATTGGATTTTTCGAAATTTGTACTTTTAAGGCACGAGCGGGACAAAAAGGGATAAAAATGGTACCAACTGAAGTATTACAGCTAGAAACGTGAAATTTGGTATGTAAATTCCTCTGACCATATAGAAACGAAGTAAAATGGGATTTTTCGAAATTTGTACTTTTAAGGGACGGGAGCGGGACAAAAAGGTATAAAAATAGTACCAACTAAAGTATTACAGCTACAAACGTGAAATTTTGTATGTAAATTCCTCTGACCATATAGAAACGAAGTAACATTTTTCGAAATTTGTACTTTATAGGGAGGAGCGGGACAAAAAGGGATAAAAATGGTACCAACTAAAGTATTACAGCTAGAAACGTGAAATTTGGTATGTAAATTCCTCTGACCATATAGAAACGAAATAAAATTGGATTTTTCGAAATTTGTACTTTTAAGGGACGAGCGGGACAAAAAGGGATAAAAAGGGATAAAAATAGTATCAACTAAAGTATTACAGCTAGAAACGTAAAATTTGGTATGTAAATTCCTCTGACCATATAGAAACGAAGTAAAATTGGATTTTTCGAAATTTGTACTATTAAAGGGACAAAAAGGGATAAAAATGGTACCAACTAAAGTATTACAGCTAGAAACGTGAAATTTGGTATGTAAATTCCTCTGACCATATAGAAACGAAGTAAAATTGGATTTTTCGAAATTTGTACTATTAAAGGGACAAAAAGGGATAAAAATGGTACCAACTAAAGTATTACAGCTAGAAACGTGAAATTTGGTATGTAAATTCCTCTGACCATATAGAAACGAAGTAAAATTGGATTTTTGGAAATTTGTACTATCAATGGGACAAAAAGGGATAAAAATGGTACCAACTAAAGTATTACAGCTAGAAACGTGAAATTTGGTATGTAAATTCCTCTGACCATATAGAAACGAAGTAAAATTGGATTTTTCGAAATTTGTACTATCAAAGGGACAAAAAGGGATAAAAATGGTACCAACTAAAGTATTACAGCTAGAAACGTGAAATTTGGTATGTAAATTCCTCTGACCATATAGAAACGAAGTAAAATTGGATTTTTCGAAATTTGTACTTTTAAGGGACGAGCGGGACAAAAAGGGATAAAAATAGTACCAACTAAAGTATTACAGCTAGAAACGTGAAATTTGGTATGTAAATTCCTCTGACCATATAGAAACGAAGTAAAATTGAATTTTTCGAAATTTGTACTTTTAAGCGACGAGCGGGACAAAAAGGGATAAAAATAGTACCAACTAAAGTATTACAGCTAGAAACGTGAAATTTGGTATGTAAATTCCTCCAACCATATAAAGGGTGATTTTTTAAGAGCTTGATAACTTTTGCAAAATCTCATCGGTTCTTTATTTGAAACGTTAGATTGGTCCATGACATTTACTTTTTGAAGATAATTTCATTTAAATGTTGACCGCGGCTGCGTCTTAGGTGGTCCATCCGCTTAGTCCAATTTTGGCATTTCCACGTTTTTGAGTAACAGAGACCCAATTGGTGCGAACGGCGACGAATCGAAAATTGGTGGTCATCATTAACACTGGCCGATACAGCTGCGATATTTTCTTCAGTTCGCACTCTACGTAAGCGTGTTGGTGGTTTAATGTCCAACAATGTAAATTTGGTGCGAAATTTAGTCACAATAGCCGCTTCAGTGGGTCGATTAAACTGACCATAAAATGGAAGCGCGCAATGAACTTTCTTAACAGAGCACGCATTTTGATAATAAAATTCAATAATTTGCAAGCGTTGTTCGTTTGTAAGACGATTCATGATGAAATGTCAAAGCATACTGAGCATCTTTCTCTTTGACACCATGTCTGAAATCCCACGTGATCTGTCAAATACTAATGCATGAAAATCCTAACCTCAAAAAAATCACTCTTTAGAAACGAAGTAAAATGGGATTTTTCGAAATTTGTACATTTAACCCTAGAAAGATAACCCTATTGGAAGCTACGGAAAAGATAACCATACGTCTGTGGGACGTATCATAGTTTTTCTTTATGGTGACAACATTTTTGGAAATATTTTTTACCTTTTTTGTACTTACATGGATTCTTTATATATTTCTTTATTATTTAAATGCGTTATTGGCTACTGTAGACGACTGAGAAAAACAAAAACAGCAACGTGTTGCACAAACATTCGAGAGAGGGAGAGCGAAAAATTAAAAAGACATACGTCTCTCAGACGTAGGTTATCTTTCTAGGGTTAAGGGACGAGCGGGACAAAAAAGGATAAAAATGGTACCAACTAAAGTATTACAGCTGGAAACGTGAAATTTGGTATATAAATTCCTCTGACCATATAGAAACGAAGTAAAATTGGATTTTTCGAAATTTGTACTTTTAAAGGACGAGCGGGACAAAAAGGGATAAAAATAGTACCAACTAAAGTATTACAGCTAGAAACGTGAAATTTGGTATGTAAATTCCTCTGACCATATAGAAACGAAGTAAAATTGGATTTTTCGAAATTTGTACTTATAAGGGACGAGCGGGACCAAAAGGGTACCAACTAAAGTATTACAGCTAGAATCGTGAAATTTGGTATGTAAATTCCTCTGACCATATAGAAACGAAGTAAAATTGGATTTTTCGAAATTTGTACTTTAAAGGGGCGAGCGGGATAAAAATGGTACCAAATAAAGTATTACAGCTAGGATCGTGTAATTTGGTATGTACATTTCTCTGACCATATAAAAACGAAGTAAAATTGGATTTTTAGAAATTTGTACTTTTCAGGGGCGAGCGGGACAAAAAGGGTACCGACTAAAGTATTACAGCTAGAATCGTGAAATTCTGTATGTAAATTCCTCTGACCATATAGAAACGAAGTAAAATTGGATTTCTCCAAATTTGTAGTTTTAAGTGGCGACCGGGACAAAAAGGGATAAAACTGATACCAATTTTACTATTACAGCTAGAATCGTGAAATTTAGTGTGTGAATTCCACTGATCATATAGCAGCGCAGTAGTTTGATTTTTCGAAATTTGTACTTTTAAGGGGTGCGCGGGACGAAAAGGGATAAAAATGCTGTACAATCCTGTGTTACCAAATAAAGTATATATTTTTAGGGGAAGCAAAAACATATTTTACCTATAGTGATTTTTCAAAATGTGTACTTTTTGTACTTAAAGTTATAAACTGGCTGACTGAATCTAGGAACATGAGATCGATGATATAAATGGTTGTAATATTTTGTTCAAAACTTGGTAGAAAATTATTAAAATTATACATACAAGGTAGTTCAGCTAAAATAGTCAAGCACATTCCTTTGACTGTGTGTGAGTGCTACCTAATAGGAGCTTTCCAAATTACTATTTTAGATTTATCTATATCCACCAAAAGAAAATTAAATAAATACTATCCAAAAACAGAGACGGATAAAATTAACGAATAACTTGCTTTTTCGCGTGCGAAGCAGCGGGTACTGCTAGTACCTTATAATTAAGTCAGAAACGTCTGTGGTGAAAATGGGTCAAATCCGTTCAGATTTATATATAGCTCCCATAGAAATTTCGGGAGTACAAAAGGCCAACGATACATACACACAACATATGTTTTAATTTTATCCTTTCATATCATTCAGACTTTTCAATATACAGTGCGAGCTCGATAATCGCAACTGCTCGTTGTTTGCAACCAACTAAATATTAGCATTGGGGTCCTTATGAGCGCAACATATGGTCTCCATTATCGCAACTTCTATACAAAAGTTGTAAAAGTTGTTCGTTTTTTATTTTCTGGATAGATTAATATACTTTAAATTTAACAAAGAACGAGGCTGAATTAGAAGGACCGCTCATTAGTACGAACCCATTTAATCATCCCAGCAGACTCGGATGTGTTTAAATTTACAGCGATATTTACTAAAATTGATGACATCGAAATTAATATCAATTCAATTGAAATCATGGAGATATGGAACTTAAAATCGTGTATTTTTAGTAGAGATTAGTGTAGGGTGTAAACATCGACCAACTGTAGTCATTCCCTATAGTTTTTTGCTTAGTGTTTTTCCTGCTTCATTATTGAAGATTGTTTTGTGTTTTATTTGTGGTCCGCAGATTGCAAATCTCGTTACAGTATCCTTGGATAATCTAAGTTTTCGGGAAATGAAAATTCCAAAAGGTGAAGTCTCCGGGAAATCAGAAAAAACAAACGAAATGCTGTAAAAAATTCAATAAATACATTGAGTTTAGTCTGAGGAAATTATTCAAAGGTTTGGTTATCGCAACTATTCGGTTATTGCAACAGACATGGGCAGTAATTAGTTGCGATCATCGAGATAGATGTTCACGAAAAACTTATGAATACATTACCATGTATGTACTTAAATTAAATTAATTTAACGATTGTTCAACCACTATTGGGGATTTGACATTTTTACACATGTTTTAACAATGAACAATTCTCGAAATTTCTAGTAGTGTCAAATTGCCATCATTTTTTGGCGATTACTCATTTTCCATATTTGTAACTGACCAGCAAATTATGATGAAGTGATACATCTGCGATACATTCAAAGTCGTCTACGCGAAATCAAGGTTTCATAGACGGACGGCATTCGGCCGCTCTTAAAGATTTACAACGCTCGGGTATCTCCAAATTCGGGTACAAGTCTTTTCAAATATGTTAAGTAACGTAATGTGACCATGCTGCAATATGTCTATAATATCGCCTTTGATCGATTTGTACAGTGGCTGTCTAATAAGGTATATATCAAAAGGATGGGGAGAACTTGGGTAGTATTCATTTCCATGGCAATGCAAGCTAGCCACTGCACTCTAAAGGTTTCAAGCGGATTAGTCTATGGTATTTTCTGTTGAAAACACTGGAACTATTGATTGATTTGCATATTAGTCAACCAGATTCTTAGACATAGAAGGAGCCTTTAAGAATACAGAACAGAATCACGTATAATTCTTGTTGCATATGATCTTGTTAGATTGGATTGATAACATTGTCGAACAGGAATGTGTATTATAAATTTGCCAGACACCCCCAAAATCTTGAGTTACGGGTAAAAACAACTTATAAGCCTGTAACATATTTGGTTATCAACCGATATTAGCTTTCTCTCCGGATTTGAAAAGAAGAAACATGGTACTTTCGATAGATATGTAGGTTAAGAAAACTTTAGAAATCTGTGTACTTTTGACTAATTTTTTAAGCAATTTTTAACCATTTTTCAACATAGTCAATCTTTTTGCACATTATTTTGTTTGGTAACCGTACCACAAGTAAACAAATTATTTAAGTAACACATTTAGTAAGGAGTAAAATGCCGCCATGTCTTTAGAAATCTACCAGTAATGAGTTATTGAAGTTTTTATTAATTTAAACTTTTTGCAAAAATACAAGTTTTGGTCATTCCAGTTCACATCTCTCATTATTTTACGAATTGAAGTCCAATAAAAATACTTCAATCATCATAATTCGTATGATTAATTCATGCTTAGATCACAGGGATTATTATTATCACATCTCCTATGGCTACTAGCAGTCAATGTCATCCTTAAAGAATTTGAGACCAGAGGCCGAATAATAGTGGCTTACGCCGACGATGTCGTCATCTTGATAACAGGAAGATTTCTTCCAACCATTAGCGATGTCATGACACAAAAGGGCTCGGAATTAACCCGAATAAAACAGAATTGAGAGGAGTTGGGTAAACAGACTAAAATATGAGATAACTCCACCTTTCCCTTCACTCATCATTCATTCCTTCACCCCACAAATCCATCTCAAATCCATTTTTATTGCATAAGGTCGAAAAATAAACATACAGTCTAGTATTTACATAAACTGATGGGTTGAAATATTTAAAAACAATTATATTCCCAAAAAAAATAAATTTTTTAGAGTACAGATCACCAAATTGAATACTGAGTATATAGTACATAGGTCTGAGAAGCCTCTTCTTTTTGACCGAATCTTAAAAAAATTTCTTATTTTTCTTGATACTGTGTAAGCGCTTATGGTCTTGTTCAAATCCAATAACAAATGCAAAATTATCACACGGTGTTATAATTGACCGAATAATTTTGGCCGATTTAAGGTTAATCTGAACCACTGTACATCGACCAAATAAAAGAAATGTGTCGTCAGAGTTTCGAATTGCGTCGTCAGAAAGAAACATTGTCACTTCGAATTGCGTAGTGTTATTATTCAGAGGTTGAATTAACTCACGAAAAATGACTCAAATTACAAAACTCGTTACTCTTGTCATAAGCAGGAGTCACACATTTTTGAAACTCTTGCTTTATCGGAGAGCAACTGTCATAAAAGTTGTGTAACTCTTCGAAATAACAATTCAATTCGTTTTTTCATGTCTTTGCTCCCGTAGAAGTCGAACGACAATGCTCAGAGACTTTGACTTTGCACACAAATTTCGTTTTGTTTGTTTTGTAGTGAGCTGTTGGAGTAAATGATGTGCGTAACTCATGCTGAGTTGATGATCAACACACCATGCCAATAGATCTTTTCTTTTGCTTGTACGAAAACGACTGCCAATAGATCAAGGCAATCGTATTTGTACAATCAAAAGAAAATTACCGAAGTGCACGGACTCATAGAGACCAATGGGTGACATCTGATTTTCTGCTGAAAGGGGGGTATGTTTGGCGTGAGCAATAGAGGCTGCTGTTTATTAAATTCCATAACTTCTGACATAGTTACGATATTTTGACGCACAAAGATGGTATTTCTTTATGGATTTACCAAAAATGAATTTAATTTAAAAAAATATTTCTTTTGACAAAAAAATAATAAACAATATATTTACATTTTTATGAACTAATGATTCGAATTTAATTATTTTTTAATAGAAATAAGGTAAGTAAACCTAAATATAATCACTTTGTAGAAATTTAACTTTCCATTCGTGTGAGATCCTATGAATTGTTTTTTGCAATTGAAAGCAACACATTGGGCTACTTCTAGTAAACAATAATTAACATCGAATAATTAAATCGAATTTCGTTTTATTTACTCTTTCTCTGAGCTGTAGCATGCAAATCAAAAATCTTTGCTACCGCGGAAAATATCACAACGATCTTCGGTTTGTGAGTCAAACAAATAAATAAATGAAAACTTTCCCAAAAAATGTTTTTAATTTTCATATGTTTTGATTTTTATTACAAATTTGTGGCTCCTGAGAAATGTAAAATAAATAAATTCATTATAAACTCAAAAGATATAAAAAAGCTATGTATAAAATTTAATTCTTCATTATAAAACCCTAGTTGGAAGAAACGGCTACACTGTCATCAAACAAGGGTAAAGATGATATATATGAAAGCAGCATTTAACTTAATTAAAAGTACGTCTTCTAAAAGATCGTCATTTAAACGACTGCGTTTGTCCGTAAGTATCAGTTTTAGAGACGAAAACGCACGTTCTATAGTTACCTACATAATATAATCATACATTGTTATCTGTATATGGGCATTTCCATGATGTCGAACGTGACCATCGTACACATTAAAAATGACAAAAAAGTCAAAATATAACGGTTTTTTATTTTGACCATATGCTTAACTTATAGCTCTTAATTAACTGTATAATTGGTGCTAATGTGGATTTTGGGTAAATTTTCGTTTTCAGGATAATTTAAAAAAACCAAGGCATTCGCACGTGACCAAAACAGAAGTCGTTTTCGCGACCAACAAACGCCGATTTCAGCGAAACCTGTGGCAATATTTCAATGTGACCAATTTTAGAACGTTGTGTACCGATGTCTCTTAAAAATGGCTTTGATTTTATCCGAAAATTATTAATACTTTTTTATACCCTCCACCTCCAGGATGGGGGTATATTCACTTTGTCATTCCGTTTGTAACACCTTGAAATATTCATCGGAGACCCCATAAAGTATATATATTCTGGGTCGTGGTAAAATTCTAAGACGATATAGCCATGTCCGTCTGTCCGTCTGTCTGTCTGTCTGTCTGTCTGTCTGTCTGTCTGTCTGTCTGTTGAAAGCACGATAGCGGCCGAACGAAATGAGCTAGGAGGTTCAAATTTTTCCTAAATGTGTCTTATGGTTGTAGATCGGTTGGGATTGAAAGTGGACGAAATCGGCCCAGAGGGAAAAATTTTTCCCTCTCAAGGACTGAAAATACCCCTAATATTTAGAGCATTTCAGCATGTTTTTTGAACATATTAGCTTGTATTTACTTGATATTTGCAATGCGCATTCCCTTTATAGCATTAAAGGGCACCATAGAGTGATTTTTATTTGTAGGGGGCGAAATACGACAAAAAGGGATAAAAATAGTACATATTAAATGACAACAGCTAGAAACACGAAATTTGGCGTGTACATTCTTCTAATAGAGTAGATACATAATATAAAAGTATTTTTTCTAAATTCGTACTTTTAAGGGGTTAAATGCGGATAGAGGGATAAAAATAGTACCAACCTAACGGCTGCACCTAGAATAATGAAATTCGATATATACATTCCTCTGATTGCGTAGACACGTAAAATAAAAGAACTTTCCAAAATTCGTACTTTTTGGGGTTCAAATGGAAAAAGGGGATAAAAATAGTACCTACCAAATGACAGCAGCTAGAACCATGAAATTCGGAGTATACGTTCCTCTGACTGCGTAGACACGAAAAATAAAACGTTTTTTCCAAATTCGTACTTTCAAGGGATACAATGGCTACAGGGGATAAAAATAGTACCAACTAAATGAATACAGCTAGAATGCTGAAATTCAGTGTGTACATCATCCCTCTAATTGTGTAAATACGTAAAATAAAGAGATAGTCGTACTCTTGAGGGGGCAAAATTGGAAAAAGGGGATAAAAATGGTACCAACAAATTGGCCGCTGATAGAATCATGGAATTCGGTGTATACATTCCTCTGACTGCATAGCCACGTAAAATATTTTGTTTTCCAAATTCGTACTATATTTTGTTGCTTTTACGACAAAAAAATGGTAGAATCATGAAGTTGTCTTATACTGCGTACGTGAGAGATAAGGTATTTTCAAAATTAAAATAGTATGGAAATACAACCAACCAAACGACTGTAGCTGAAAATACACTCTCTATCCCCCAATATTTAGGGTATTTATGATTGCTCCCTTATATTTACTTTATGAATTGAAGATTATATCCATTATATAGTATACAAATATTGATAGCCTTGGCTTATTAATTAAATTTCTTATTTTCAAACAGTTAAAATTTGTTGCGGAAATTCCTCATAAAAGTTTTAGCGGGCGAAATGGGACAAAAAGGGATAAAATATGGTACCAATGATACGACAACAGCTTGAATCATGAAATTCGGTGTGTACATACCTCTAATTGCATAGACACATAAATTAGAGGGATTTTTCGAAATTCGTACTTTTAAAGGATATAATTAAAAAGATGGATAAAAATGGGACCTACCAAACCGCTGAAGTTGAAATCATGAAATTCGTTCTGACTATGAATACTCGAAAAAGGGTTTTTTTTCGAAATTTGTACATTTGGGCGGAGAATGGGGCGAATGGGGATATCTTTAAAATTTATACTTTTCTTATCACTTTGTCTGTATCTGAAAATGCTTCTTTCTAATGGCGACTGACAATCGCCTAATATTTAGGCATGTTCACTTTCACAATTTCAGCATTTTATTTATATATAGTAGTCGATTTTAAACAGTGCGCATAAGTATACATTATAGTTTGAAATAGTCAACAAATACAATAATGTGCATAAAAATATCACAATTTTCGTAATATGGTACTGTGCTTCTATGTAAAGTCGACATCCTTTAATCTGCTGGTAATACTGTGGAATGCACTCCGTGGTGGAGGGTATATAAGATTCGGCCCGGCCGAACTTAACGCCTTCTTACTTGTTTGTAATTTAATTTTAAGCCCGGTCGAACGTGACATGTCGCACATGACATTTTTTTCCATCATGTTTTTTTTTATTTTTTATTATTTCATATTAACAATTTTAAATTCTTTAAATTGTTTGCCTCAGCGCCTCTAGGGCATTATTGAGGCTAGTCGGCAACACATTATTCAGTAAATATCAAATTAAACATATTTAAATATAATAATACAATCTATATTTCATATAAGAAGCATTTCGATATTCTGCAGCAGAAATTCTTTTAATTTGTTTTTAAAAAATGATATCGATCGTAAATCTTTTAAGAATTGTGGTAAAATGTTAAATTCAACGCTACCTATATGTTCAATTCGCTGTCTGGTTGTTTCTAGGCGACATCGGGTTACTCTTAATTGAGAATTGTTCCTTGTATTAAAGTTGTGCTGAATTCTATTGCGGTTGATAGTGTGATGTCCGACATTGTGTAATACATTGTAAACGTATACCAGCAACTTCATTTTGTATAAACTATACACAGGTAAAACATGTTTTGCTACATCCCTATATAGTAATAACGTTGGATACAAACGTGGGAGATTATAAATTGTTTTCAATGATTTATTCTGCAGTATTTGTAGAGATTTCAGATCTGAGTTCATCTTATATCCATATATAAGGGCCATATAATTAAGATGACTTTGAATTAATGCCTGAAAAATTAAGTTTTTGCATGTTTCATTTAACTTAAATTTCATCTTATACAGAATTCCAATGACTGGAGTTATTTTTGTTCGCAGTTTTTCAATATGAAGTTTCCAACTTAAGTTATTTTGCAGATGTATTCCTAAGTACTTCATACTAGTCACTTCCGAAATTTATTTCCCATCAACGAAAATATTACACCTGTCTTCAGCACGAGTTGATCCTGGTCTAAATCTTATGAACTTGGTTTTATTTGCATTAAGTATCAATTTGTTCAATCTCGAAAATTCTGCTATTAAGACTGCATCTCTTTCAATTAATATTTTTAGCATTGTTGTTTGTTTGTAGGGATAGAAAATGCATAGGTCGTCCGCATACATATATAATTTTCCTTGAAGTCCGAGGTTGTTTATGTCATTTAGATATATTTTAAACAAGAGCGGTCCCAGAACACTGCCTTGGGGAACACCGCACAACATAGCTTCCATAGTGCTCATACTGGAATTTATCTGGACATAATATATCCGGTTTCTCAAATAGTCTTCAAATAGCTGCAGATCTTTTCCCTTTACACCATAGTAAGATAGCTTTTGGCACAATATTATGTGATCCACCAAATCAAAAGCTTTTGAGAAATCGTAAAAAACACCACCAACTCCAGAGGATCCTCGATCAAGACCATCACAAATACAATTCACAACATTTACTGCAGCTTCTTCAGTTCCACATCCCTTTCTGAACCCGTATTGATTTTCAAATAGTAAATTCTCATTTTCGAAATACGTTGACAGTTGTGAATGTATAACTTTTTCAAAAACTTTATCAACGATTGAAAGTAACGAAATGGGTCTAAACTTCTCCAAAGTATTTACATGAATTTCTTTAGGAATTGGCACAATCTTATGCGTCTTTAAAATTTCTGGAAAAGTAGAAGTGAATATTGTTGGCTCCATCTTGGCTCCATGAATAGGCAGGCATTTAGACCTTCGTTTTCAAGCATTTTTAAAGTTCTACTTTCGGAACATTGTAATAATGTATGTGCGATTTTCCGTTTTAGGCTATCTGTAGGTGACTCTTCAACAATACTTTGCGTAAAAAGTTTCCATTTCAACCACTAAGCATAGAAGTTACCGTAGTGCATTTGTTCTTCCTGAAATTTCACAATTGTTGTATGCAAGGGACTGAAAGCACCAGTATAACTGCTAATAAATTCCCACAAGGGTTCAAAATTTCGTTGTCCGATACATTTTCAATAGTTTCAACTGTTTCTAAGAAACTCCTTGCTGGCAGCAAATCTTCAATCATAGTTGGACAATCAAGCTGAGGTAAACAAAGTTTTTTGTATTCAAAAATATCCTTATAACCGTTTGGTGATTTTCTTAAAAATTTTACAAAATTTCTGCAGTTTAATAAATGGGATTTTAATTGTTTATTTTTTAAACACATCTAAAGCACATAGTTGGGCAGTATGAGCAGCACAGCGACAAATTTTAATATTTTCTAATCTTTCTGCAGTAACATTTTCATATAATAAATTATTTCTCAAAAATACGTCATTTTCACAGTCTGCATCATTTGTTTCTCCGTCATTTTCAATTAAGCTGCAATGTGATAACATTTTTTTGTCTTTAGCATGGTTGCTCCATTATCAGAAGTTATGGACACGATTTGGGTTAAGTTAATTCTGTACTTATTTAATGTATTCACTAATTCCGTAGCTAAATAGATTGACTTGCTTGAATTTGCACCTTTCAATTCTACCATTCCCAAAACTCTGGATTGTATTGTGTCATCGATAATAAATTGGGCGCTTATACCACAAATATTTCTTTCTTGCCTTTTAGCACTGTCAATTTTAAGTGATAACAACATGTTATGTACTGCTTGTTGTATATTCTTTCTCATGTCGGCAGCTACCAGATTCACATATTTCTTGCAATTATGAGAATTTAATCGAAATTTCTTTCCTAAAACTTCTCCAACCCCTTCACATATTGGATCAAGAATAGATCTCATGTTTGGTGAGTCTAAAACATTAAACGGCATACTGTCTTCTGCTAACAGACCAACACAAGCACGTATCAACTTTTGTTTAGTAATAGCTACTTTGACATTCTTAAATCTATTTGCATCTGAAGTGGGCTTGTAACATAAAGCACCGCTGCTGTCTGCAATCTCAAACTGATGCATTTTGTAAAGGTGTCGTTTTAGGTTTACTTTCCTATTACACTGTCCAACAGCATTTTTGGAATATCCGACAGATGACCATAAAATTCTTCATCTTGTAATAATTTTCTTATAATAGGTCCAACAGAATCCGCCATGCTTATTTAAGCTTTAATTTTTCTTTTTTATATTATTTTAGTAAAAAGCACACCCGATATGTACTGCTTAGTAGCTCAATTATGCTTGATTTTTTCTTTTATTTTTTATTATTAAAAATAATCCTCATACAATTCCACAATACAACTCTGACCATAAGAATTCTCTCAGACATTAACTTACAGCAATTTTTTCATATAGTATAATACTCCCTTCGACCAAAAAATGAAAACTTTGACTCACTGTAAAAAAAAACTCAGACGTGCTGGACCACAAGCTTGTTCTACAAAAATGATCTACTCAACATGCCCTTTCAGAATTATGGGGTCGCTATTCTGTTCCATTCAAAAAGTCTTAATTTGTTGGACAGTGTTATTATACATTCCACGAGAGTCTTATGTGTTTGTGCATTTGTTTGTAACACCCAAAAGGAAGGGAGATAGACCCATTGTTAATTATACCGATCGACTTTGAATCACTTTTTGAATCGATTTAGCAATGCCTGTCTGTCTGTCTGTCCATCTATTCTTGTAATCACGATACAGGTCGCAATTGTAGCCAGAACCAAATTTAACTTTGCACAACGAAGTTTTTCGGGACAGGGACGAACGCTATTTAATTTGAAGAAAAATCGGTTGAGATTTAGATATAGCCTCCATACGAATTTCACTCCCGATTTGACTCTTTTCACTCTAGATACCATATATTACATATTTTCTTCAAAATTGGCAAAACATATTATATTTTAACTAGAAACACCTGTGGTGAAAAAGTGTTAGATCGGTTCAGATTTATATATACCTCCTATAGAAATTTCGCTCCCGATTTGAATTTTCCGCGCTAGAAACCACATATTTTATCAGATTGTCTTCAAATGTTGCAATACATCTTATATTTAAACTGGGAACACCTGTGGTTCAGATTTATATACATATAATTTCAAAATATCGCTCCCGATTTGACTTTCCACTCTATAAACTACATATTTTTACAGACCTTCTTCAAATTTGGCAAAATATCTTATCTGCCAGAAACACCCGTGGTGAAAATGGGTCAGATCGGTTCAGATTTACATATAGCTCCTGTACAAATTTCGCTCCCGGAAACCACGTATTTTCACCGAATTTTTT
This sequence comes from Polietes domitor, assembly GCA_947397865.1. Lineage (NCBI taxonomy): Eukaryota > Metazoa > Arthropoda > Insecta > Diptera > Muscidae > Polietes > Polietes domitor. The sequence goes on along the minus strand of OX377619.1, from coordinate 81,747,369 downwards.
CAAAATGAGCACAACACGTTATACTTGAACTGGAAGAACTTATTGCATTCCATGTTTGGTTATAGCCCCGATACAAATATTCTTCTCGATTTAACAAAATTGGATCAGGTCATATTAGCCTATGATTAGGAAACATACAAAAATTCGTTCCGTTTTCACTTTTTTACCGAATTGAATTGTATTCGTATAGGAAGTGGAGTGTATCATATAGTCGGCCCCGCCCGACTTTTGCCTTTCCTTATTTGTTTTTTAAATTGCGTTTACATTCTTTCATTTTCATTTTCATTATCATTATCAAAATATTTCATAATGTCTTCACATCGACCTTGCGCCATAACGAAACAATGACTTTATGCCTGCCCGTCCGGAACGACTGCAAATTGCATACTATTGATTAAGCGACAGGTTAAAAGAAAAGAGATCATGGCATAGAAAAACAAAAAAGAATTTGGAAATCTTAGTCGCCCATTGGTCTCTATGAGTCCGTGCACTTCGGAAATTTACTTTTGCTTGTACAAAAACGATTGCCAATAGATCAAGTTGATCTATTGGCATGGTGAGTTGATCATCAACTCAGCATGAGTTACGCACATCATTTACTCCAACAGCTCACTACAAAGCAAACAAAACAAAGTTTTTGATTGTCATGCTACAGCTCAGAGCACGTAATTTGTGTGCAAAGTCAAAGTCTCTGAGCATTGTCGTTCGACTTCTACGGGAGCAAAGACATGAAAAACGAATTGAATTGTTCTTTCGAAGAGTTACACAACTTTTTTTGTGAGTTGCTCACCGAAAAAGCAAGAGTTTCAAAAATGTGCGACTCCTGCTTATGAGTCAAACAAACAAAAAAATGTTTTTTGGTGAGTTGCTCTCCATGGAGTTTTGATTGGCTTGCTACTGCTCAGAGCAAGGGCAAATAAAATAATTTGTTTGTGAGCAAATTCAAACACTGTTATTATTGACGTGTACAAAAGTGATTCTCACTGTTATGCCCTCCACCATAAGATTGAGTGTATATTCAATTTGTCATTCAGTTTGCAATCGCATATATCACATATATTCTGGGTCATGGCAAAATTCAAACACGTTCTAGCCATCTTTCTTCTCGTCCGTCTGCCTGTCCATTGTAAGTATAATATTTAACGAAATAAAATATGAGGTTCAAAATTTCCATATATAAAGAGTGATTTTTTTGAGGTTAGGATTTTCATGCATTAGTATTTGACAGATCACGTGGGATTTCAGACATGGTGTCAAAGAGAAAGATGCTCAGTATGCTTTGACATTTCATCATGAATCGTCTTACAAACGAACAACGCTTGCAAATTATTGAATTTTATTATCAAAATGCGTGCTCTGTTAAGAAAGTTCATTGCGCGCTTCCATTTTATGGTCAGTTTAATCGACCCACTGAAGCGGCTATTCGGGCTATTGTGACTAAATTTCGCACCAAATTTACATTGTTGGACATTAAACCACCAACACGCTTACGTAGAGTGCGAACTGAAGAAAATATCGCAGCTGTATCGGCCAGTGTTAATGATGACCACCAATTTTCGATTCGTCGCCGTTCGCACCAATTGGGTCTCTGTTACTCAAAAACGTGGAAATGCCAAAATTGGACTAAGCGGATGGACCACCTAAGACGCAGCCGCGGTCAACATTTAAATGAAATTATCTTCAAAAAGTAAATGTCATGGACCAATCTAACGTTTCAAATAAAGAACCGATGAGATTTTGCAAATTTTATGCGCTTTTTTTAAAAAAAAAGTTATCAAGCTCTTAAAAAATCACCCTTTATAATGGTTACTGGTCGGTTGGGATTGCAAATGGGCGATTTGAATATTTCAGCACATTCTTTTAATTTTACTTGAAATGTTCCTTTATAGCGTGCACTTGAACCAAAAACTTACTTCTGTAAAATTCATACTTTTATGGGGGTAAAATGACACAAAAAGGGATAAAAATGTCACCAATCAAATGACATAAGCTAGAAACATAAAGTTTCCTCTAATCACATAAGATTTTTCGTAAATCGTATTTAGGGTAGGCTGTCCATTACATCTCTTTTAAAGAGAACATGTTCTCTTTTTGTGTTCGTATCTTTTTGTACACTCTCTGTTTTTGGATTTAAAATGTAAATCTTTAAAGATTTAATTATTAACGATAAAAAATACTTAGCCCTAATAAGTAGCTCAAAAAAGTATAATTCCGATTCATCAGAATCAGATATTGATCTCAATTAATTTTAATATTTTAATTTATTTTGTTTATGTTTTTTTTAAAGAAAATGTGATTTTTGAATTTATTTTGTTTATTTTTTAAGAAAATGTGATTCTTTTTGTTTTTTATTGTTTTATTATATATTTATTTCGTTGTTTCTATCATTAGAAACTATTATTATTTTAATTTTAACATCAATAAAATTATTAATTATTTAATAAAGAATTTTTTTATTGTAAACTCTTTTTTAGTTAAAACGTTCTCTTTTTTTTAAAGCGAAAGTTCTCTTTTGAAAATTATCCATATGGAAACCCTAATTTAGGGTATACAAATTTACCAAACCGCTGAAGCTCTCACCATCAAAATCGGTGTGCGCATTTCTTTGAATATATAGTGCGTAACATATACATATTTGCTTTGGAATTTGTAATTTAGGGGCAAAAAAAGGACGAAAGGGGATAAAAAATTTTACATACCAACGGTTGCAGCAAGTATTATGAAATTCAGCATGTCCGTCGCTTTGACTGTGTAGAGGCGCACAATAAAGAAATGTGTTAGGCTCAAAGTGAAGAAAAGGGATAAGAATTGTACCAACCAATCTGCTGCATTCGGCGAAAACATCTCTCTTTCTGTGTAGACGCGAACTTTTAGGGTAAAAATGGGGAAAGTGTACCGAGCAAACGACTGCACAATCGCCACAAGCACCACTTATTTGGCCAAAAGTATTAAAATTTAAAATGGTACTATATTTTGAGTATAATTTCAATGTCTACATTATTTCCGAGCTTTTAGTGAAGAATACTAAAATTGTATTTACAGTTAATATTTGATTAAATTGGCTTAGAATTCATAAGGGTCACAACTTCTACGTTTATTCATAGGTTTTCTTCAAATTGGCCTTGTTTACTTCGTTAAGATCACGGTGAGCTATTTAAAATGAAACTAAATTTTCTGTTATTTTTACAATTTACAAATGGATAGTTGTCCACATATTTAGAAAATTATGATTTCTTTTAAATATTGTGTCTACAAAGATGGTCATAACTTTTACATTTATCCACAGATATTCTACGTGTTGCGATTGTTGAATCGTCTATAAAAAGAAGTACTGACTTTTTTTTTCAAATTTCTGGTTTTATTGGAAAGAATGAACTTCTTCATCTAATAATGGGTAATTCCACAAGATTTCGACCATCATCGATCTTGATGAAATTTGGTACATACATTCTACTAGTGTTGGCGGGTAATATACCGTAGCTCAAAATAGTACGTGGCTTAAGTTTTAGTTGTTTATTTCGGTGGATTTTTGGAAGAGATGGCTTCCTTATCGATTTGGATCGCGTCATCAGATTTTAACAATATTGATCTGCATGAAAATTTGAATGTCCTTACGGTCCAAGGACTCCAAAAACTGAAAATAATTTTAATCCTTGAATATCCTGAAAAACATATCTTTAGTTTTCTTTTGTATTTTAGATTATATTATTCTCTACAAAATATCAAAAATGCGGAGTAGGGTGACCATATGTTAAGAAATTACGACTGTTTATCCAAAGTATTGCGTTATTTCAGCAAGGTCAAAATTTTTCATTCATATCTATGTACATTAGAGTCGCTTCAAAATAAAAGTTGTCGATGTTCTCGACTAAAATGAAAGATTTGTTTGTTTTACGGGTTCTCCCAAAAAAATATTTCGCTTTTATCATTGTCCGTTCGTGAGCTAGACGCGTTAAAAAAAATCTATAAAACAGGTTTTTCTTGAAAAAAAAATCACTATGAGAATGATATTGAGACAAAAAATCCATTAGAAATTAAAATCTGCCGTATCTAACCGTATCAAAAACTTGCAATGTGAGCCAGTATAAAATACGCTAAATTTACACTTTTTAGTTCGACTTATATTTTTAGGGGCTCGTTTGAGGGTCGCACATTTTTATACACTCCACGGAGTATTATGTCTTTGTGCATTTGTTTGTAACACCACAAAAGGAAACGAGATAGACCCATTGTTAATTATACCGATCGACTCAGAATCACTTTTAGAGTCGATTTAACAATGTCCGTCCGTCCGTCTGTCCATCTATTCTTGTAATCACGATACAGGTCGCAATTGTAGACAGAACCAAATGAAACTTTCCACAACAAAGTTTTTCAGTACAACAACGAATGCTATTTAATTTGAAGAAAATCGGTTCAGATATAGCCCCCATACGAATTTCACTCCCGATTTGACTCTTTTCACTCTAGACACCACATATTATAACAGATTTTCTTTAAAATTGGAAAAAAACACCTTATATTTCAACTAGAAACATCTGTGGTAAAAATGTGTTAGATTGGTTCAGATTTATATATAGCACACATACAAATTTCGCTCCCGATTTGACTTTTTCCGCTCTAGAAACCACATATTGTATCAGATTTGGAAAAACATCTTATATTTCCACTAGAAACAACCATGGTAAATATAGGTCAGATCGGTTCAGATTTATATATAGCTCCCATTCAAATTTCGTTCCGATTTGACTTTTTCTGCTCTAGAAGCCACATATTTTAACAGATCCTCATGAAATTGGCCGAAATATCTTATATTTGTTCTAAAAATAGCCATGGCGAAAATGGGTCAGATCAATTCAGATTTATATATAGCTCCCACACAAATTTCACTCACGATTTCACTTTTTCCACTCTATAAACCACATATTTTAACAATCTTTTTCAAATCTTTCAAAATATCTCATATTTCAACTGGAAACAGCCATGGTGAAAATGGGTCATCGGTTCAGATTTACATATAGCTTCCATACAAATTTCGGATAGACTTTTTCTGGATGAACTTATTGTGAAAGTTAGTAACTATATTCCATGTTTTCCGATATAGATATTTCCGATTTGACAAATTGGACCAGGTGATATTAGCCTATGATTAGGAAACATACAAAAATTCTTCCCGTTTTCACTTGTTTACCGAGTTGAATTGTATTCGGATAGAAAGTGGAGTGTATCATACAGTCGGCCCCGCCCGACTTTAGCCTTTCCTTACTTGTTTTCAATTGTTTAAATGTGAAATAACAACTGACATATGGAGTCATTGCATCTTAAACGTATTCTTCTCTTATGCAAAGTATTTTTTAAAAAATCTAAAATTTTGTTTTTTCAATGGATACGAAGGGAAAATTTGAAATGGTTGTTAATGCTAAAATAATACATATAGAAACATGAAGTTAGAAGTATTTTTAAAAAATATTCTTCACTTTCATTTGATGCCCATATCGCCATTCTATATCCGTTGGAAAATAAAAGTCATCTAAAAAGGAGAAACGACCACAAAATAAACAAGTAAGGAAAGGCTAAAGTCGGGCGGGGCCGACTATATAATACCCTACACCACTCCCTGCGTATGTACCTCGCTTTGATTACTAAAACCATTTATTTCATGGGAGCAATTTTATGTAGTTCAGATAAATTATACAGTATAAATTATACTATAAATTAATCTTTAGTCATATTTAACGAATATGGTTAATAATATGGTAATTGATCCAATTATCCGACAGACAAATACAAATTATACAGTAGTAATAGGATGAATCGGACCGACATTTCAAAAGGTGGCCTATAACTACATTTTGGGCCTGGTCCAAAACAAAACGGTAGGTATTCCTATTTAAAAAATATAATGAACTGCAAAATTTGATGAAGATCCGATGTAAGATGTAGTTTTTAGAGCTGTAATAGATCAGAATGGGACCCCATTTGGGTTATACCAAAGTTTGGACATATGGGCATCTCCCAAACAAGTAAGGAAATGCTAAAGACGGACGGACTTTCTATCTCATTACAATTCAATTCGGTAAAAAAGTTAAATCGGGAAGGATTTTTGCATCCTGTAAATGTATGTGTTTGACAAAAAATGTTAAATCGGAAAGGACATTTGTATGGGGGTATATTGAAACCTGGAACGATGTGACCCGCTTTCACCATGTATGTTTTTTATTGGTGAAATATAATATGTAAAGTTTGGCCAAAATCGGTTAAACATTCGGGAGCAACATTTGTATGAGGGCGATATCTAAATCTGAACCGATCTTACCCACTTTCACCATAGGTTGGATTATAAGATGTTGTGCCAATTTTGAAGAAAAACGGGTACAATATGTGGATTTTAAAGCGGAAAAAGTCAAATCGGGAGCGACATTTGTATGTGGGCTATCCCTAAATCTGTACCGATCATACCCACTTTCAGCATAGGTGTTTCTAGTTAGATTATAAGATGTTGTGCCAAATTTAAAGAAAATTGGGTGCAAGATGTGGTTTCTAGAGCGGAGGGAGTGACATTTGTATGGGGGCTATATCTAAATCTGAACCGATCTTACCCAGTTTCAGCAAAGGTGTTTCTAGTTCGATTATAAAATGTTGTGCCAAATTTAAAGAAAATCGGGTACAATATGTCTTTTCAAGAGCGGAAAATATCAAATCGGGACCGACATTTGTATGGGGGCTATATCTAAATCTGAACCGATCTTACCCAATTTTTGCATACGTGTTTCTAGTTCGATTATAAGATGTTCTGCAAAATTTAAAGAAAATCGGGTACAACATGTTGTTTCTAGAGCGGAAAATGTCAAATCGGGAGCGACATTTGTATGGTGGCTATATCTAAATCTGAACCGATCTTACCCAATTTTTGCATAGGTGTTTCTAGGTGGATTATAAGATGTTGTGCCAATTTTAAAGAAAATCGGGTACAATAGAGCTGAAAATGTTTCTAGAGCGGAAAATGTCAAATCGGGAGCGACATTTGTATGGGGGCTATATCTAAATCTGAACCGATTTCCTCCAAATTCAATACCGATGGTCGTTGGCCAGAAAAAATAACTTCTGCCAAGTTTCATAACAATCGGACAACAATTGCGACCTGTAGAGTGCGAACAAGCTTAGATGGACAGCAGACGGACAGACGGACGGACGGACGGACAGACATCGTTAAATCGACTCAGCTGGTGATTCTAAGCCGATCGGTATACTTAAAGGTGGGTCTAGCTCGATTATTTCTTGGTGTTACAAACATTTGGCGCGAAACTAACTTATACAGGGTAATTTTTTAAGAGCTTGATAACTTTTATTAAAAAAAAAACGCATAAAATTTGCAAAATCTCATCGGTTCTTTATTTGAAACGTTAGATTGGTCCATGACATTTACTTTTTGAAGATAATTTCATTTAAATGTTGACCGCGGCTGCGCCTCAAGTGGTCCATCCGCTTAGTCCAATTTTGGCATTTCCACGTTTTTGAGTAACAGAGGCCCAATTGCTGCGAACGGCGACGAATCGATAATTGATGGTCATCATTAACATTGGCCGATACAGCTGCGATATTTTCTTTCTCTTTGACACCATGTCTGAAATCCCACGTGATCTGTCAAATACTAATGCATGAAAATCCTAACCTCAAAAAAATCACTCTTTAATACCCTAGACCACGAAGTGGTGTAGGGTATAAAAACTGATTATGCAGTTGCTATTACTGACCTATGGTTCAGTACTATATAGTCTCGTTCTTAGCAGAAAAATCGTGCGTCCTTCAATGGGTTAAGAAGTTCTTAAAATTGCAAAAGACGAGTAATACCTCTCCAACGAGCCCATAAAAACACAAATCGAACTAAAAAGATGGAAGTTTAGCGGATTTTATAAAAAATTAAAAATTTGGGCTTGCTGAAATAATGCAATACTTTACAGCCGTAATTTCTTAACCTATGCCACACCCTCTGAATTTTTGATATTTTGTAGAGAATACAATAAGCTAAAATACAAAATAAAATGAAGAAAGAAGAGATATGTTTTTCAGGATATTCAAGGATTAAAATTATTTTTAATTTTTGGAGTCCTTGAATCACAAGGACATTTATATTCATACAGAATCGGAAAGTGGTGGTATAAATCTTTCAGGCGATATCAATATCGTTAAAATCTGATGACGCGATCCAAAGTTATGATATCGAAGAAGCCATCTCTTCCAAAAAAACCCCGATATAACCAACTTTGGACCACTGTAAAACATAAACCACGCACTTCTCTGAGCTACGGAAAACGGTATATTACCCGCAGCCACTAGTATGTATGTATGCGCCAAATTTCATCAAAATCGGAAATGATGAAGATCCAAACCTATGGTTTTTGGGTCGTTTTCTGTTGTAATTACCCTAAGGGAACACAATGTCATTCATATAACTCAAAACTTATCCGATCAACCCAATTTTCGATTGTTCCGGATCGAATCTCTTCAATGGAAACTTCAATTTCATGCTTCAATGCTTCAGTTGTCCCTGGATGGTTTGCGTAACAGCTATCCTTAATAGCTCCCCACAGACAATAATCCAAGTGGGCTCAAATCAGAGCTCCGAAGCTGTCAATCGATATCACAATTTCGGCTGATTATTCGATTTTCAAAACAGTGCGTAAAATATGCGTTGGCTGTGTGACATGTGGCCCGTATTGTTGAAACCAAATGTGGTTCATATTATTCTTTGAATTTTTGGAAACAAAAATTCGCAGCTCCTTGTTCATTTTCGAATGGTCCAATGATGTCGCCAGCCCAAAATCCACACCAAACAGTGACTCGATGCATTGGCTTCTCAATAGTCACGTGTGGGTTCTCTGAACCCCATATGCGGCAATTTAGCTTGTTGACATAGCCACTAAGATGAAAATCAGCATCATCTGAAAACACAATTTTTCGGTAAACAATCTTCAGCCCATTGGGGGAAGCGAAAACGTATCGGATGGTCATGAGGTTTCAGTTGTTGGACCAATTTAAATTCTTCTCAAAGAAGTGCGGGACAAGTTCAGTTCATGAGAACGATGACGAGTTGATGTTGATGGATGTTCTTGGAAATTCTCAGCCACAGCTTCAATTAAACCCTCTGGACGAGAACGTCCAAGGGTTGGTTTGTCCAATAGCGATCCGTTTTCATGAACTCTCTTCACAAATTTTCCACGTATATTTAGATCTTTCTGTATATTATATTTTCGAGAAGTTCTGCTTTATCTGCGCTTCAAATGTGTTGCGTACATTTCTCTTGTATTTCGAAGGCACCAAAATGTAAGTAAAAGTTTTAGCGTGTGAAACAGGACAAAAAGGGATGGAAATGGTCCCATCTTTCATATGGTCCAACTTTCCTGTAAGCATTTCGAGAGTAAATGTAAAATGATCTGGAAAATTTGTCTAAGATCAGATGACAAATGCAGCGATAATAAGATAAATCGGACGGACATTTGTAGGGGGCCTATAACAATACTTGGGGGTTGTACCATAACATGGGCCTATGTAGTTCCCTTTTGGTATTCCTAGTGGAAATGAGCCATGATCTGCAAATTTTTGATAAAGATCCGATGTGGCATATTGGTTTTGGAGCGGTAACAGTAAAAATGGGGGCCCTTTGTACGAGGGTTATACTAAAGTATGGACCCATATTTTTTACTTTCATAGTAGGTATTCCTAGTAGAAATAGAACATGATTTGCAAAATTTGATCAGCTTCTGATGTAAAATGTGTGTTCTAGAACGGTAATTGTATAAAATGGGGGCCATTTGTAAGGGCGCTAAATTAAAAAAGTGGATCCGCAAAGATCACTTTCAAAGTAGGTATTCTTAGTTGAAATATAGCATGATCTGCAAAATATTATCAAGAACCAATGTATCTTACATTCTAGAGCGATAATAGTGTAAACTGGGACCCATTCGTATGGAGGCTACCCAAAACCATGGACCTATATGTAGTTGGCTTTCAAATTAGGTATTTCTTGTCTAAATGTAACATGTTGTGGGAAATTTTATCAAGATCCATGTAGCTCACTTTTATGTTAACTGTTCCTGAATATTTAATCAATATCCATAGTTAAATGTGTATTCTAGAGCAGTAATGGGGTAAATTAGAGGGACATTTGTATGTAGTTTATATCCAAATCTGAACCGATTTCCTTCGAATTCAATAACGAATACTTCAGACAAATTATATGGCAATCGGGCAAAAATTGCGACCTGTAGAGTGCCAACAAGCTTAGATGGGCGCTCTATGGTCCCAAAACCATCTTTTTTAGTAGAAATTCAAAAAATTTAAATTGGAAAGTGTTAAATGTGTATAAATACATATTTTATTATTGGAACACTCCAAGCTATCACGAAAATGTATTTGGAGAAAACTAGGTGCCGTTGAAACAAGTGGGATTAATTCGGGTCTAAAGCAGTTATACAAAATACTTAAAATTAATGTGTAAAAAGAAAATAATGAGATGACTAAATTATTGAAATTGAAGACCGGCGCACAGTAGCGCCCGTAGAGCAAACGAGGTTGCAAAAATCAAAATTTTCATGAGCGCCGTCGAAGTTTTGAATAAACCCATGTTATAGGAAACTTTTCAACGATTTCAAATCTGCCACTCTTAATAATATCACATTTTTAGTTTAGAAGATATAGCCGTTCAAAGTTGACCGACTTTCGGTTTTCAAAAAAAACACACAATTTTTAGTGAATTTGTTGTGATTTCAGGTGTAATATCACTAAAAATAGGTAACGAATCGCCTTATTTTTTGTTTGTATTGATTGATGTATTTATTAAATGTATAATGATAAAAAAATTAACTGTTTGCTTTGTGTTTCTCCTGGTAAATCACTATTTAAAAACTATCCGTTTTTTTCACTATTTTTCAACTTTGACGAAAAATAAAAAAATCTATATTTTTCTATATTTGCCATATTTGCAAAACCTGTTCATTGATTATTTCTTTACATAATTCAAAAATTTTAGCTGCCCGTACGTGCCCGTTTGGCTTCTAGAGGTAAAAAAGGTTAAAAAGACATGGTTGCAGAAATTGTATGGCGTCCTTCCCTTATATGTTTTGACTGACAGTAGTTTGATCTAATAGTTTGAAAAAAACTACTCATTGAAATTAGCAGGTACGTACCTCACTTAAACAATACTTTGGCGTACAAATGATCAAGAACAATATTGACTTATGGTCCCTACAGGTAGGCACAAATCTTATTTGGACACGTGCATAATATCAAAATTGCATTATTCAAAAGATATGATTTTTGCAACGAAAAAACTCAAATGGCGCCACTGTGCGGCGTAAGTAGATGAAAAATTATAAAATATTCTTGCTGATACATATACATATTTAGCGGTTTTTGGATAAAACCTTTTGCCTTTGCATGGAGTAAATGTATAGTCATATCGATATTTGATGGTGTTGCAAACCAAGTGACAAACTTTATAGACACGCTGCCCTCATGAGGGTGTGTTGTAACGATGTGCCATTCAGGTATAGATGGGTCATTGATATTTCCATTGATAAGAAATTAACAATTAAACAATTGTTGATTGTGCTGCGCTGCGCTGTGCCTCTGACTGTTTACTGCTTCTGCTCTGGCTATAAAAACAATTGTTAATTTGTTCACATTTTTGCCATTGATATGAACATTAGTGTGACGCTTTGTTGTTGTTGCGTTGGGCATACGCTCTCATTCTCTGGCTCTTGTTTAGATTAACACCACTAATTATCAGAATTATTGGTACGAGAGGTATTTCTATTAATTTCAAATCGTAAATATCGTTCAGATGTTAACGGGCCCAGCAGGAAGCCAGACCACCGGTTAACAGTTCAAAAACGAAAAATTATTTACAACGAGTCGGCGTGAAACGGATAAGGTCTTACGTGTATTGTGCTGAATTTCAAATATTCTAATTGAGAACGGTAATTGTCAATGCAATGTGTTGTGTTGTGAAAATAAAACATTAGACGAAAAATCGCAATTAAAAGAACAATTAAGAAGTTATTGCGTTTCGAGAAGAATAAAATAAAGCCTTTTTAATGAGGTGATTGTTATTGATTGATTATATTATATCAAATTAATTTCAATTATTATTAAAACGTTGATATGAACGGTATAGACATTCAAGCAATCAAAGGAATCAAATGCAACGTATCGAGTGGATTACATGGCTTTTTCGGGACTTACAATAACAAATATTGAGTAGACATCATAACAAAAAAATATAATCAACTAAGCATCAATCGTTTCTTAATAATAGACAAAATCAATGTAACCTGTAGTAAAAAATACTCGCAGCCACAATTAACAAAATTTCTCCCAGAAATATCATAAAATGTGGTTTTGCGTATATTAAGAATGCAAAGTTGCATCGTTATCGCCTAGTACATTTAGTTCAGCGTTACCATTACGATGTTTAATAATAATTAAGGTACTGGCATGTGTTCAGAACAGGCCCGTGCGCAGGATTCCCCCTGGAGGGGGGGTTTTCATCTACACTTATAAAAAAGTTAAGCCTATAATGAGTTAAAATTAACTAATATTTAGGAAACCAAGTACATTTTTACTAAATATAAGTAGAATTTTGCTCAAATTTTCCTAAATCTAAGTAAACTTTTCCTAAAACCAAGTAATTTTTTACTAAATTTAAGCAAAATTTTCCTAAAACTAAGTAAATTTTTACTAAATCTTAGTAAAATTTTGCTGAAAATTTCCTAAAACTACGTAAATGTTTACTTAAATCAAGTAAATATTTACTCAAACTGAGGACAATTTTGCTGATTTTTTTCCTCAAAACGAGTAAATTTTTACTTAAACTGAGGAAAATTTTATTTTATACGAGGAAAAAGGATGAAATTAAAATAAGTTCAATTTAACTAAAAAAATCAAAGTAATCAAAATCAAAAATCAGAGTATGCAAAACTGATGCAAAAAATGACAACATGAAATATTTCTTAAAAGTTTCATGATACCTCTGCCATAAGGAGTTGAGTTATTACTCCATGAATGTTGCGAAGGCAAGATAGGCACCTTCGCAGTGGTTGTTTAGAATAATTCATAAAGTATTTAAGAAATAAGTCTCTGCAAACGAACGAGAATTGCTTCTTAAATTAATATTCAAGAATTTTTTAACAATTTCAAATGTTTTTTATAAGTTCATTAATACTTAAATGTATGAAGAACTCGGCACATTTTAACTTCATTTTAGGAAAAACACATTTTTAAGTTAAAATTACCTCAATGGATTTTTTTTCATACAAAAAATTTCAGATTTTTTTTCTCACTTAAAACCTTGAAATTATTCTTCCACATAAGTTTGAATTAGTTACTCAATTGTAAGAATTTTTTATTAGATCCAAAGAAATGTTTTTAAGTAAATTAAAATGTTTTCTAGTAAATTAACTATTTACTATGGCTTTGAAAGAAGGAAACTTTACTCATACTTAATTAATTTTCCAACTTTTTAGGAAATTCGAGCTAAACTCGCTTATGAACGCTTATCTATTTATACACTCCACGAGAGTATTATGTCTTTGTGCATTTGTTTGTAACACCCAAAAGGAAGAGAGATAGACCCATTGTTAATTATACCGATCGACTTAGAATCACTTTTTGAATCGATTTAGCAATGTCCGTCTGTCTGTCTGTCTGTCTGTCTGTCCATCTATTCTTGTAATCACGATACAGGTCGCAATTGAAGACAGAACCAAATGAAACTTTGCTCAACGAAGTTTTTCGGGATAAGAACGAACGCTATTTAATTTGAAGAAAATCGGTTCAGATTTAGATATAGCCCCCATACGAATTTCACTACCGATTTGACACTTTTCACTCTGGATACCACATATTACAACAGATTTTCTACAAAATTAGCAAAACATCTTATATTACAACTAGAAACACCTGTAGTAAAAATGGGTCAGATCGGTTCAGATTTATATATAGCTCCCATACAAATTTCGCTCCCGATTTGACTTTTTTCCGCTCTAGAAACCACATATTGTATCAGATTGTCTTCAGATTTGGCAAAACATCTTATATTTCAACTAGAAACACTCATGGAGAATATAGGTCAGATCGGTTCAGATTTATATATAGCTCCCATACATATTTCGCTCCCGATTTGACATTTTCCGCTCTAGAAACCACATATTGTACTCGATTTTCTTTAAATTTGGCACAACATCTTATAATCCAACTAGAAACACCTATGCTGAAATTGGGTAAGATCGGTTCAGATTTAGATATAGCCCCCATACAAATGACGCTCCCGATTTGAAATTTTCCGCTCTAGAAACCACATATTGTACCCGATTTTCTTTAAATTTGGCACAACATCTTATAATCTAACTAGAAACACCTATTTAGAAATTGGGTCAGATCGGTTCAGATTTCGATATAGGCCCCATACAAATGTCGCTCCCGATTTGAATTTTGCGCTCTAGAAACCACATATTGTACCCGATTTTCATTAAATTTGGCACAACATCTTATAATCTAACTAAACAAATCTATGGTGAAAGTAGGTAAGATCGGTTCAGATTTAAATATAGCCCAAATACAAATGGTGCTCCCAAAAGTTTAACCGATTTTGGCCAAACTATACATTTTATATTTCACCTATTTCGTTCCAGGTTTCAATATATCCTCATACAAATGTCCTTTCCGATTTAATATTTTTTGTCAAACACATACATTTACAGGATACAAAAAACATTCCCGATTTCACTTTTTCACCGAAATGAATTGTATTCGGATAGAAAGTGGAGTGTATCATAGAGTCGGCCCCGCCCGACTTTAGCCTTTCCTTACTTGTTTTATATTTTAATTAACAACAGCCAATTTTAGCAGACTGCAAACTCTTTAGCAATGTGAATGGTGATGTAAGATTGCAGAAAACTGCTGTTATGCCAAAAAACAGCTGTAATAGCAGAAAAGTGTCTGTTGATAGGCAGCAGACAATCGCTGTTTTTATTAACAGACTTGTTCTGTAAGTGTAGAACTTTTTTTAAATAGTTGCTTGAAATTACATACATACATATCGAGGGCTTTTCTCCTTAATTTGAAGAGAAATTATTAATCGTTCTTCTACAGTTTAATCTAAAAAGGATTACTAATTGCTACGATTAAAAAGTTTTCGAAATTTCCTATTATTCGCGGTTTCAAGTTTCATAGCCACTTTTGTATGTTTAAAATTGAGCACTATAAATGTTGAAATAAGAACATAGCTATTTATACCCTAATATATAAATAAGATTTGTTGTAAACTCCATAACAGTTTTCATGAAATCTTGGCAATGTTGTATAGAAAACGCATTTTCTGTGATGTACACAGCGGATTTAAAGATTCCAGCTTCATCCAGATTGGTCGCTTGTGACATATATATAGCCAGTCGCGAAAATCGCTGCAATTGATGAAAAATCCAAAATTCGCCGTTGCAATTCCTTATATTTTAACCTTCTTCATTCATAATTCTGAAACTTTTCATACACAAATATTCCCCATGAAGTCAGCAATCACATGTCAAAGAAATATTTTGATATTCTCAATATAATAAAAAGTTACGCCGGTTTTTCTAAATATACTTTTCACAATTTTTGACTTTACAGCCACCATTTTTCCTATTTTAGTCTGATAACTGGGGAATCAAAATGCTATTAACGCGAAATGATGGAATTTGATAGTACGATATGCCCTAAATCTATAAAAATTCTGAAAAATGTTGTAAACAAAATCGTTGTAGCGAATTATAACCTTCGGTTATATATTTTGATATTCGATATATATTTTGAAGAAATATTACACAAAATACGATCAAATTCCTCGGCGGTAAGCCCTTCAGTCCCGAATTTTTTCTATGATAAATGCAGAAAATTTTGACAAAGTATGGGTCTAAATAGGATGTCTACAGAGTTTTGGGGTTTTTTATTTATATAGGACATGAGTAACAGGATGTTTACTCAAAATCTTTATACGCATATTAAATAAAAAATATTTGGAAATGTTTCTTCATTTTTATAATCATAAATATGTAAACAACAAATACAGTTTTTTGTATTCGATGAAATGCAAGAAGAAACAACTAGAAATTTTAATTCCAAAAAACCAAATAATTGGTATTTTAGAGTTTCGTTTTCCTACGTAGATCCAAGTTACTGAATTTGTTGTTTTTCTTTTGAATAATACTTGTTACATATATACAAAAAAATACTAACTCTGAAAAATATTTGACATAAGTGATAAATATAACAAACATTTCAGTAAGTTAAAACTCATTTCTTATTGTTTCGCAACTTTAAAGTAGATTTTAAAATAGAGACCTAAACGCAGAAAAAAATGCATTTCGTAGAAACGACATTTTAAACACGTAAACATCGTTTTTGAGTTTCTTTTGTGGGAAAAATTAGTTTGTTTGCGGTAAACATGTCATCAGTTGTTGTAAATGAACAAAAAGAAATAAGATTATGTATATCAAACAGTTTTCTTCTTTTGTCGAAATGGATTTGTATTACAATTGCACACTCCCAAAACATTGGAAGTAACAGAAACCGTTGTTGTTGCATCTGTGATGAAAATAGGACACATCGGTTGAGATTTAGATACAGCTTCATAAAAATGTCCAATCGCAAATGTTACATCTTAGCGCTCTACAAGCATCAAGCAAATTATTTGCTTTTGTTAAGAATATTTTAGATTTCATTATGATTCTTATCTACACTTTTTTAAAATTACTAAACTATTTTGTTATTAAATTTCCAAACTTTTATTGCAGTACACAATTAAAAGTTCATAAGATATAGCTCTAGTCGAATGTCAAGAAGTGGTATCGGTTAATAAAAATGAAAATTTTCCGTACAATTTGGTGTCCATTAGCGAAATTATGCTAACAATCTTGAAATTGGCACAATTCGTTTAGTTTGTTTGTATTTTTCATAACCTCTGTCCGAAATTCAAGAAAGTGTCCACCATTTTTTATGTAATTTTCGTGTTTTCATGATTTTACTGCAAAATTACCATTTAAGACGAGTTATTTTAAAAAGATCTTAAAAATTCTATATTTTATTGCTTCAGAAAGTCTAGAAGGTTTTAAAAAGTATATGTTCGAAACCTCTCTGGACGCTTTTAATATTAAGTTTTTATCTCACCTTTGCAATATCGCAGAAATGTATAGGGGTTTCCATTAAGAACTTGACATTTTTTTTTTAATAAAATCGGAGAACTTACATAAATCGCTTTAAATGGTCCATCGGCTTCAAATTTTGAATCAGCTTGATCTTGCATGAGTGTAAACCAAGATCCTCACGCAAAATTCGCCATAAAGTTGTCTTGGTGATGCCCAGTTCTTGGGAACGCCGCGTAATCGACTGATTTGGATCGTTTGCTACGGACGCCTCAACGGCAGCGATATTTTCGTCACAATGAATATGTTGACTCAAATTTTTGCACTAAACTTGTTATTCTACTAGGACACAGTAAAAACTTGGTAATGACACCTCATTATTTTTAGCATTACCTAGTAATGACAGCTCATTACGCCCTTCATTATTTTGAAGTATGAAATAATTACTTCCTTATAATGGTTTAAATAAATAGTTATTGGTAAGTTAAATTTCATAGATTTTAAAAATTAATTTTCTACATTTTTGTGATGAGTCGGAGAATAGCAGTGCTGTTGTTATCGCAGTTTAGTTATCCAGGCTTAAAGAAAAATATCACACCAATCTGTATTCAGATTGTTAAAAAGTCGATACAAAATAAATAGTTTAATAAAAATGCTGTTTTCATTACCTATTAAGCCCATTATTTAGCTAGTTATCACTAATGACTTATTTTGCCACTTATTTTACAACTCGTTTAGAAGTACTTATTTATTAACTTTTCGTAAGCGTTCGTGGAAGTACTTATTTCACAACTTTTTGTAAGCCTGTGTGGAAGTACTTATTTTTTTACAATCACTTTATCAAAATAATTAGAAATGGATCCGAAAAATAAGTAGTGAAGGTTTTTAGTTTTGCCTTATTTCCCACATTACTTGGTAATGAGAGTTTTTTTTCAACACAACAAAAAATAAGAAGAAAGGAAAACACATTTACCATTCTTCTTATGGTTCTGTTCCTTTTGTTACAACAACAAAACTGTATTTTCTGTGTCTACGTTCGCTTGCATTTGTGTTGTTGTTTATCATACAAAATTTGAAATATAATGAAGTTGCAATAAGTTGAAGTTGCTAGAAATGTTTTTCTGTGTGTGTTCAAACCACCACAACATCAACCAACATACTTACCAAAAAGTACTTATATATGTTAATTTTTTGTAAGCGTGCCTGGAAGTACTTTTTTTACAATCCCTTTATACAAATAATTATTAACGGATCCGAAAAATAAGTAGTGAAGGTTTTTGGTTTTGACTTATTCCCCACATTACTTGGTAACGACCGAAAATTGGAGTTAACGCTCTTAAAGTTGCAGAGATATTGAGAGAAATATTCAAACTATTTGTTACTATATTGTTACTGGATATTTTTTCAAATTGCTGGTTTTATTAGAAAGGTTGAACTTTGTCGTTTAACAATGGAACATAATATCATTCATAAGACTACCACGACTGGCTCGGCATTACCTCATCCGATCAATCCAATTTTTCAGTACATTTTCGATTGTTCCGGCTCGAATCTTTTCAATGGCAACTTCGATTTCACGTTTCAATTGTCTCTGGATGTAATTAACATTCGTAACATAAAGTAACATTTATCCTTAATGACTCCCCACAGAACATAATCCAAAGACCTAAGATCATAGCTCCGAGGCGGCCAATTGACATCACAGTACGTAAAATATTGACCGAGATAAAAATGAGCTTCATCTAAAAACACGATTTTTCGGTAAAATTCTTCATCTCCTGCCAAAACTTGAAGTTATTACATTTATTATTATTAGCATCAGAGCTCTGGGAGCCTATGGACATTATGAAAGTACGACAAGACTAATAGTTTTGTATTATTGTAACAATACCGTCGTAGGAAAGTTTTAAGTTAGCATTTTATATATAACGCTGCCATGTCACACGGTCCAATTAAATTCCTGTTGTCGGGATTTATTTTGAACTGCATGTCTTTTTCGTACGATGTGGATAGTATTATGGTGTTTCATGTTTTTTATACATATAATACGCTGATGGGCATTTCCTAGACGCGACATTAGCACTAGGGTTTGCATCCCGGGATTTCCCGCGGGAAAATTTCCGGGAATTTTCATATTTTATAGTTTCCCGTATACCGGGAAATTTGTACGGGATTCCCGCGGGAATTCAGAAGTTTGACTTATTTCTCGCACATCCCGTTTTCAGTAAAAAATTGTAAAAGGTACCAACATAATTTAACAAATATCACTTTTAATTAGATATCTGTCAGCTAGGTGGTACAAAACTTCTCACTGGAATACGTTAATAATTATAAAAATAATGTTATTAATATTTTGAGATAATTCAATTTCAGAATTTTTGATATATTTATGAATAAAGTCCGATAGACTATTTTCTAATAAATCGTGCAGGTGTTATATATCCATACAATCTAAAATAGCTACTATGTATTGAAAAAATGGCAATATTGCTGACTCAAAATAAAAATTTAGGTTTTCTCTATCGCGCTCACATTTTCCAATAAAAGTAGAAATAGGCTATTTGCTGAGTCTATATATTTCAATATTATATTATATATCAAAAACACCTCTTAATTTAAAAAATATGCTTATAGATATTAGTTTAATTATTTTTTCATCATTGGAAAAAGTTGATTTCATTTTTTATTCTTTTATAGTTTAGGTTACACGGATGCAGTTCACTCGTGGTTAACTAAATTCGGCCCATAAGAAAGTAGTATAGGAGAAAAGGATTTAGGAGGTATGGTGAAGGAATGAATGATGAGTGAAGAAAGGTGGGGTTATCTCACATTTTAGTCTGTATTCCCATTGATTATTTTGAAGCAGGAGGATTTCTCTACAAATCGCATCTTTTTTATAAATCATTTAAAACAGGACTATGAAATACGTATATGGTCAAATGTGTGTATGGTTGAGTGTGGTTCTCCTCCTTTCCATTACCAAAACAAGAATTTCCTTCATAAGAAATTGCTTGATCGAATAGCATAAATTCAAATGTATTACATTCAAAACTCATAGGTTTCATAAATATTAATAATTTATATTGAAGTTGCAAATACAAACACAAATGCAAAAAATGGTCTGTCTTGTTGACTAACCATTGCGAGAATCTTTGCAATGAATATGAATATGAATACTAATGTCAGAGTTAACATAGGAGAAAATAGAATCGGTAGCATTCAACCGCATAAAGTCGCACACTAAAAATCTATTTGTAAGTTATGAAACGTTTCATAAAAACAACAATATCTTTCATTAAATTTATGAAGTTATGAAACGTTTCATAAAAACAACAATATCTTTCATTAAATTTATGAAGACATTTCATAACACACATATTTTTATACACTCCACGAGAGTATTATGTCTTTGTGCATTTGTTTGTAACACCCAAAAGGAAACGAGATAGACCCATTGTTAATTATACCGATCGTCTTAGAATCACTTTCTGAGTCGATTTAGCAATGTCCGTCCGTCTGTCTGTCTGTCTGTCTGTCTGTCTGTCTGTCTGTCTGTCTGTCTGTCCGTCCATCTATTCTTGTAATCACGATACAGGTCGCAATTGTAGACAGAACCAAATGAAACTTTGCACATCGATGTTTTTCGGGATAAGGACGAACGCTATTTAATTTGAAGAAAATCGGTTCAGATTTAGATATAGCCCCCATACGAATTTCACTCCCGATTTGACTCTTTTCACTCTAGATACCACATATTACAACAGATTTTCTTTAAAATTAGCAAAACATCTTATATTGTAACTAGAAACACCTGTGGTAAAAATGTGTTAGATCGGTTCAGATTTATATATAGCTCCCATACAAATTTCTCTCCCGATTTGACTTTTTCCGCTCTAGAGACCACATAATGTATCAGATTGTCTTCAGATTTGGTAAAACATCTTATATTCCCACTAGAAATTTCCATGGTGAATATCGGACAGATCGGTTCAGATTTATATATAGCTCCCATACAAATTTCGCTCCCGATTTGACTGTTTTCCGCTCTAGAAACCACATAATGTATCAGATTGTCTTCAAATTTGGTAAAACATCTTATATTCCCACTAGAAATTCCCATGGTGAATATCGGACAGATCGGTTCAGATTTATATATAGCTCCCATACAAATTTCGCTCCCGATTTGACTTTTTCCGCTCTAGAAACCAAATATTGTATCAGATTGTCTTCAGATTTGGCAAAACATCTTATATTTAAACTAAGAACATCTATGATGAAAATAGGTCAAATCGGTTCAGATTTAGGTATAGCCCCCATACAAATGTCGTTCCCGATTTGACATTTTCCTCTGTAGAAACCACATATTGTACTCGATTTTCTTTAAATTTGGGACAACATCTTATAATCTAACTAGAAACACTATGCAGAAATTGGGTAAGATCGGTTCAGATTTAGATATAGCCCCCATACAAATGTCGCTCCCGATTTGACTTTTGCCGCTTTAAAAGCCACATATTGTGCTCGATTTTCTTTAAATTTCACACAACATCTTATAATCTAACTGAACAAAACTATGGTGAAAGTGGGTAAGATCGGTTCAGATTTATATATAGCCCAAATTCAAATGTTGCTCCTATAAATTTAACCGATTTTGGCCAAACTATACATTTTATATTTCTCCTATTTCGTTCCAGGTTTCAATATATCCTCATACAAATGTCCTTTCCGATATAAAATTTTTTGTCAAACACATACATTTACAGGATACAAAAAACCTTCCCGTTTTCACTTTTTCACCGGATTGAATTGTATTCGGATTGAAAGTGGAGTGTATCATAGAGTCGGCCTCGGCCGACTTTAGCCTTTCCTTACTGGTTTGTTTATGACATATTTCATAATCTTTAAGAATTTTTTATTTAATACAATGAAATTATTCTTTGATCTTATGAAACTAAGTTAACAATTTTATTTTATTAAATATGAAAGGTTTATGAAAAAATGTAAGAAGCATTTCATTTTATTTATGAATTTTGCATACATATTAAGAAAAAATTCACTAAATTTATGAAAAACATTTTATGAAATGAAATTAAATTTTATGAAGGGAAATTCTTTCAGTGTACCTTTTATAAAAATTGCACTTTTAGTAAAAAATAATAAAAAACAAGTAAGGAAAGGCTAAAGCCGGGCGGGCCGACTTTATGATACAATCCACTTTCTATCCGAATACAACAATTCAATTCGGTAAAAAAGTGAAAACGGGAAGAATTTTTGTATGTTTCCTAATCATAGGCTAATATGAACTGACCCAATTTATCAAATAGAGAAGAATATTTGTATCGGGGCTATATCCAAACATGGAATAAAGTGACTAACTTTCACAATAAGTTCTTCCAGTTCATGTAATGAAGAAATTCGGTGAAAATTCGTGTTTTCGTGGACAGACAGACGGACATGGCTAAATCGATTTAAAAAGCTATTCTAAGGCGATAGGTATAATTAACAATGGGTCTATGTCCCTTCCTTTTGGGTGTAACAAACAAATGCACAAAGACATAATACTCTCGTGGAGTGTATAATTATAGTTAACAAACCAGAGCAAACCAAAAATAATGTTTAGGTCTCGGACACAAATTTTCTATTTTTTTTTGTTGCAAAAGGTTTGATTTGAACTGGGATATTGTCCTGGCTGACGACCTTTTGGCATCTATATATTTTATAGAATGAAAATTTATTAACAAATATTATGGTGGAGTTAATTAGTCGGCTGCCCACTACTTTTATCATGAAGTCTTCAGAGGGTTTTGCAGCGACTTTTGAACAAAATACACGATCTCTTTAAGTTAGTATTTGTCCCAAACGAACGAGAACCACAACTAAATTTTCAAATATTAGTCAAAAACAAGTAAAAACGGCGTTAAGTTCGGCCGGGCCGAACTTTATATACCCTCCACCATGGATTGCATTCCACAGAGGTTGTCAGTTTTCGTAGAAGTGCAGTAATATTACAGGAAAATATAATTTTTTTAATATAGGCAAACCAAAACAAATATTGAAAAAATATTTTTATAAATAAATATAATATTTTAATTATTTCAAACCATTATTTATTTCAAATCAAAAAATAAATATTCTGATATTAATATTTTCAAAAAGCTTAAATACCATAAATATTGGTAGATAGTGGGAGCTACAGTTGGTTGTATTTTCATTCTATGAAAAAGTACAAAAAAATCCATTATCAGACGTACATAGTGCAAAATAACCTAACTTCATGATTCAACCAATTTTTGCCATAATAGAAAAGGTACAAATTTGGAAAAAAAAACTTTTTATTTTGCGTGTCTATGCAGGCAGAGGAATGTATACACCGAATTACATAATTCCAGCCGCGACCATGTGGTTGGTACCATTTTTACCCCCTTGACGTTTCTACGCAATTAGAATTTCATCATTCTAGTTGTAGTCATTTAGTTGGCACTATTTTTATCCCTCTGTACCATTGTATCCCTTGAAAGTAAGAATTTCGAAAAATTCGTTTATTTTCCGATTCCTACTCAATCAGAGGAATGTATACTCTAGCTGCGGTCATTTGGTTGGTACTATTTTTATCCCCTTTTTCTATTTTGTCCTCAAAAAGTACGAATTTTCCGTGTGTACAAAGTCAGAGGAATGTATACTCCGAATTTCATGACTCTAGCTGCGGTCATTTAATTGGTACTATTTTTATCCCCTTTTTTCATATTAACCCTAAAAAGTACGAATTTTGAAAAATCCGTGTATTTTACTTGTCTATGCAATCAGAGGAATGTATACACCGAATTTCATTATTCTAGGTACAGCCGTTAGGTTGGTACCATTTTTATCCCTCTTTTCCCATTTTACCCCTTAAAAGTACGAATTTGCAAAAAATACTTTTATATCATGTATCTACTCAATTAGAGGAATGTACATTGTACACACCGAATTTCGTGTTTCTAGCTGTTGTCGTTTAATATGTACCATTTTTATCCCTTTTTTGCCCCATTTCACCCCCTACAAATAAGAATCACTTTATGGTGCAGTTTTTTGCTATAAGGGTAATACGCATACCAAATATCAAGCAAATATAAACAGACATATTCAAAAAATATGCTTAAATACGCTAAAATAGTAGGGATTATTATGGGTATTTTTAGTCCTTGTGAGGGAAAAATGTTTCCCTTTGGGCCGATTTCGCCCCATTTCAATCCCAACCGATCTACGACTATAAGACGCATTTACGGAAAATTTGGACGTCCTAGCTCCTTTCGTTTAGATGCTAGAGTGCTTTCAACAGACGGACAGACGGACGGACGGACATGGCTAGATCGTCTTAGAATTTTATGACGATCAAGAATATATATACTTTATAGGGTCTCAGGTCAATATTTCAAGGTGTTACAAACGGAATGACAAAGTTAGTATACCCCCATCCTGGAGGTGGAGGGTATAATAATCGCAAAAATTAAAATAGTAACATAGCCATCTTACAAGCATCTCGTTGTGCTG
Organism: Polietes domitor; assembly: GCA_947397865.1. Classification (NCBI taxonomy): domain Eukaryota; kingdom Metazoa; phylum Arthropoda; class Insecta; order Diptera; family Muscidae; genus Polietes; species Polietes domitor. The sequence continues at coordinate 81,722,662 of OX377619.1, read as the reverse complement.
CATATGTACTTCAAATGATATAGTAAATCAAAAAATTTTTTTTTTTCAAATCCATGCTTTATGCAAGCAGAATTCTATTGGGCCTAGAAATTCTTTTTTAGTTATCTTTTGTAGAAGGAAAAATTACTGCGTTATCAGGAGCAGAAATAATAGATTTTTAATTTGTGGTTTGTATGGGAGGTACCACGCCCCTTTGTACAATGCCGCCCATATTTGCAGCAGCACTTAAAAAATGCACACCAAACCGACGTACCAAATTTTGTTCAAATACCGTTATCAGGAGCAGAAATAATAGATTTTTAATTTGTGGTTTGTATGGGAGGTACCACACCCCTTTGTACAATCCCGCCCATATTTGCAGCAGCACTTAAAAAATGCACACCAAACCGACGTACCAAATTTTGTTCAAATACCGTTATCAGGAGCAGAAATAATAGATTTTTAATTTGTGGTTTGTATGGGAGGTACCACGCCCATTTGTCCAATTCGTCAAATTTTTCCATTTCCTTGTATTGTCATCGAAAATGATTAAGTGAAAAATTTGAGCAAAATTGGTTGAGAAAAAAGCTTTCAAAAATTGATTTCAAATTTTGTGGCACACAAACATATATAGAAAGTAACCTTATATAAAGCAATGAAAAATATATCTCATCTGGTGTATATACCAAGCCGGCTACTCAGTGTAAAAGTTTACTGCGTTGTCGGCTTTCTAAAGGCCTTAAGGAATTTCTTTCAAAGCCGACTGCACAGAGTAAAGGTTTTCTGCTGGCCGGGCTTAAAGATTTCTCCTCTGGGGTATGTCCAAAACCGACTATCAATGGGCGACAAATTATGAATAACGACCCATTTTGGGCGACTTTTCACATTAAATATCGGCCATATTTGTATGTGGGTTATGGGTCATTTCATTGGATACTGAAACATTCGTAATTATGCCAGACACTATATTTAGTATATGTGCTTCCCTTGTGAACAAAGATTGTGTTGTAATTATCAATTGTTCTGACGTAAATATTTCGGCTCATCTCCAATGAATTTAACATATAGTTGTAACAGAAGATATGCCCTTTTTAGGAAAGCTTAAAAGTTAATTTACAGTAGTGTAAATGATCCAAGTTTTCGTTAAAATTGTATTTTATGTAAAAATGCCGCAAACCATTTGGTTACTACCACAGCTGAGATGTTTACAGTCCATCCATCTCAGCTATCCGTAATTGTGAATGACGAGTATGGATAAATGTAGACATTCCTACAGACATTGTAGACGCAAGAGAATATGAACTATAATGATATTTATTATTGGTTTATATTGTCCATTTAACAAATAGATCGTAGAATACTTTGTTTTATTTTGAAGAATATCTAGAAGTTATGTATATTAGGGTCCATTGAGAAATATGTTTTAAGCAATTTCAAAACGTTAAAAAAAATGTTCACGACTATTTTGCCTTACATTAATAGAATCGAACGATGGCATCAAAAATAGCCTGATATTCTCGCCAGGAGGGTTCTTCAATCCGCCTCGTCGTAGCTCCGCCTAGTAAACCTTACCACGTAATAGTCGAGCAGACAATAAACTATTCTCCGTAACGTACTTTGCTGGACAACGGGAGTTGAAGGTAACTTTATATACCAATTATATATATTCATTCGTTATTCTTATGCAAAATTAATGTATCAATACGCATGGATGAATCGATAACAATTCACTAATGATAGCCGTTAACAGTAATTAAACATCATTAGTATTGAAATTCATTGGGAAATCAAATCAGATATCGATAATGATGATGTTACGTCAAAAAAGTAGAAGAAAACCACTCGAACGATGGATGGAAAACCGAACAAACAACACTAAATTTTGTTTATTCCATAATGACCATCGATTGCAAAACAAACTCCTGTTACTTCATACATTCAATCCGTCTTTACATTCATTAGACACGATAAGACCGAACGAATGAACGAACGAACGCACTATCGAACATACATATGTATGCACGCCACATGAAGCTCTAGATCAGGGGTGGGTGAACTGTGGCCCGTCGTTTGCTGTGTTGCGGCCCGCGGAGCTATTTGAAATTAACATAGCCAAGAGAAACCTTTTTTTTAGGAAACTTCATTAATTTTAATCTACACGTTTTTTTGAGAAAATTTATAGATGTTTGATTATCCAAAAGATTTATTCCATGTCAAGCGGTAAGATTTTTGAACTTGGTAGCTTCGATTGTTTTGAAAGTTTGTGTATGTGCGAAAAAATATCATTCTGATGCTTTTTTCTGGTTCAATTTGCCCAAAAAAATCGTAAAAAATAGAGCCCACGCTCAGAAAAAAGTGAATCCTATAATGAGTTAAAATGAACTAAAGTTTAGGAAAATTGAACTTCGTATAGCGCTAAAGCAATATTTCCGTATATCAAGTTCAAATTTTTCCTTGAAAGTAGTACATGCTTTGAACTTGATTCTAGTTCAATTTTCCTCAAACCAAGTAAATATTTACTCAAACTGAGGAAAATTGCAGTAAGTTTTTATCAAAACAAGTACATTTTTACTTAATCGAAGTAAAATTTTGCTGAAATTTTCCTAAAACTAAGTAAATTTTAGCTCAAATCAAATAAATATTTACTTAAACTGAGGGCAATTTTGCAGATTTTTTCCTTAAGACAAGTAAATTTTTACTTAAACTGGGGAAAATTTTACTTGATACAAGGAAAAAAAGTAAACTTAAAATAAGTCAATTTAACAAAAAAAAAAATCAAACAAATGACCGGAATATGCAAAACTAGTACAAAAAATGGCCACATGAACTATTTCTCAAAAGTTCCATGATAACTCTGCCATAAAGAGTTGAGGTATTACACCATGATTGCTGCAAAGGCAAGCTAGGCGCCTTCGCAGTGGTTGTTTGGTATTTGAAGTATTTAAGAAATAAGTACCTTCAAACGAACGAGAATTGCTCCTTAAATTAATATTCAAGTGATTTTTTATAAGTTCATTAATACTTAAATGTATGAAGAACTCGGCATAAATTTCAGTTTATACATATTAACTTAATTTTAGAAAAAAATACATTTTTAGTTAAAATTTCCGAATTGGAATTTTTTCAATACAAAAAATTTCTGATTTTTTTTCTTACATAAAACCTTGGAAATATTCTTCCACACAAGTATGAATTTACTCAATTGTAAGAATTTTTTATTAAATTCAAAGAAATGTTTTTAAGTAAATTTACTAACCTATTTCCAGTAAATGAACTATTTACTATGGCTTTTCCTTCAAACTTTACTCATACTTAGTTAATTTTCCTACTTTTAAGGAAATTTTAACTGAACAGGAGTAAAATTGTCGAACTATATTGGAGTATGGATTTTACTCAAATTTAGGAATGCTACTTTTCTGAGTGAATCATTTCACCAATTCCAAACTCACACAGTCGCATAAAAAGAGACCTAAGAACACTACAATACAATTTCACAAAAATGGATTAATGTAATCATTTCGAAAATCAAAATAAATGAAGTTGTACTTGTAAAAACTTTAAAAAATCTAACCAGGATATAACATACCACTTCGTCATTTTAAAAGTAGTTGAAATTTCCTTCAAAACAAGTGCATCACATTAAAATCTGTCATATGAAAAAATCTTATTTTTTCACAGTTAAATTGGTCATAATTCGTAAAAAATCTATTTTTTGTCCAGAAATACGTATGCAATATTTTTATGAGAAGAATGCATACACAAACTTTCAAAACAATCGCAGCAGCCGAGGTCAAAAATCGTACCTCTTGACATGGAATGACACAAATACGTTTTGTAACATTTAGAAATTGTTTGACTTAACAACGGATGTTGCTTCAGGTCAGGCTTTGCCAAATGAACTTTTTCCTTGTACCAAAAATTGTTATGAAAAATCCCCAAATTTCGCCAAAACTGAAAAAAATATTTTATTTCAAAGGAATCTGGGAATATTTTGATCATCCTATGTTAGCTATAACAAATCTGAACCGATTTGGCCCACTTTCACAACAGATATTTCTAATTGCCAAATTTGAAGAAAATCGGTTAAAACAACATAGAGGGGAAAAGGTTAAATCAGGAGCGATATTTGTATGGGAGCTAAATATAAATCTTCATTCCTTCAATTTCGATTTATGTTTTCTCAATTTCAAATTACATTTCGTTTCTATTTTCATACCCTCCACCACCAGGATGGGGGTATACTAACTTTGTCAACTAACTTTGCCGTTTGTAACACCTTGAAATATCGACCTGAGACCCTATAAAGTATATATATTCTTGATCGTCATAAAATTCTAAGACGATCTAGCCATGTCCGTCCGTCTGTTGAAAGCACGCTAGCATCTAAACGAAAGGAGCTAGAACGTTCAAAATTTCAATAAATGCGTCTTATAGTCGTAGATCGGTTGGGATTGGGAAAGGGAAAAAATTTTCCCTCACAAGGACTAAAAATACCCATAATAATCCCTAATATTTTAGGGTATTTAAGCAGGTGTTATCAATATTTCTGTTTATATTGGCTTGATATTTGGTATGCGCATTCCCCTTATAGCAAAAACGTGCACCATAACGTGATTCTTATTTGTAGGGGCAAAAATGGTACATATTAAACGACAACGCAAGAAACACCAAATTCGGTGTGTAGATTCCTCTAATTGAGTAGATACATAATATAAAAGTATTTTTTCCAAATTCTTACTTTTAAGGGTTAAAATGGGAATAGAGGGATAAAAATGGTACCAATCAAACGGCTGTACCTAGAATAATGAAATTAGGTGTATACATTCCTCTGATTGCATAGACAAGTAAAATACACGGATTTGTCAAAATTCGTACTTTTTGGGGTTAAAATGAAAAAAGGGGATAAAAATAGTACCAATCAAATGACCGCAGCTAGAGTCATGAAATTCGGTGTATACATTCCTCTGATAGCGTAGACACTTAAAATAAACAGATTTTTCGAAATTCGTACTTTTTGGGGTTAAAATGAAAAAAGGGGATAAAAATAGTACCAATCAAATGACCGCAGCTAGAGTCATGAAATTCGGTGTATACATTCCTCTGATAGCGTAGACACTTAAAATAAACAGATTTTTCGATATTCGTACTTTTTGGGGTTAAAATGAAAAAAGGGGATAAAAATAGTACCAACCAAATGGGCGCAGCTGGAATCATGGAATTCGGTGTATACATTCCTCTGACTGCATAGACACCCAAAATAAAAAGTTTTTTCCAAATTCGTACTTTTTCTTTTACGGCAATAATTGGTTGAATCATGAAGTTAGGTTATTTTGCACTATGTACGTCTAATATGGATTTTCAAAATTTGTACTTTTGGAATTAACATAGAATGGAAATACAACCAACTGTAGCACCTACTATCTCCAATCCAATATTTATGGTATTTAAGCTTTTTGAAAATATAAGTATAAGAATATTTATTTTTTGAATTAACGTATTGCTAGCCTTGCCTTATAAGCGTGGTTTGAAATAATTAAAATATTATATTTATTTATAAAATTATTTTTTCAATATTTGTATTTGTTTTGGTTTGGCTATATTAAAAAATTTATATTTTCCTGTAATATTACTGCACTTCTACGAACACCGACAACCTCTGTGGAATGCAGTCCATGGTGGAGGGTATGTAAAGTTCGGCCCGGCCGAACTTACGCCGTTTTTACTTTGTATTTCCCAATATAAGTTTTTATTTCCGTCCTTGGCCTCCAAAAAAACGTTTTGTGCAACGTTTAATTGTGATCAGACAATAATTGCGACCTGTATTTTGATTACAAAAACGTATGGGCAGACAGACAAAATATTACTATTGAGATTTGGCCCGCCCGTTGAAAAGGTTGGCCACCCCTGCTCTAGATAAACATACATATGTACATCGGTGTTGTACCTACCAATCAACCAACATACATACATATAGACAGTCAGTCATACATTCGAACATTGTTACGATGAATGGTTGCGATAAGATAAGAACACTTGAAATTGTATTTAAAGTGTTTATGCCTTGAGTATCCATAGAATTTATACCTGAGAACACAGTTGTTGTTGCGGTTGTATGCATTCGCTCCACCATAGATTGAGGTTGAATATGTCGATATGCCGATTGTCATTCCGTTTGTAACACCTTGAAGTATTTATCGGAGACGATGGAATCGACCGTCTCGAAATAGTCTGTTTGCCCGTTCGAAGGTATATCCGCGTGAAATGAGCCATAACACGTATTAAGATATACTGAATTTATGCCCCATCATATTGAAAACTATTTATGAAATATGTTCATAAATAGTAGGAAGAAAGATGGTTTCCGTGTACTCGTTATTGAAAGTAATCTCCTCAAATTCAAACGCTAGAAGCTCCTTCATTTGAACATATGCAGGTGTTTAGTTTGCCTCGCGTCACCGTGAAGGGTATTTACGAAATTCGCATTTGCCTCAACCTCAATGGCAATACCTGTTGTTTTTCCCAAACAGGTTTGCTGGTTGTTGCTATTGATTGGAGTGCGTATTGCATATTCGGACTTTTGAATTGCAGTTTTAATGATATATTTTATGCAGTTGCATTCGATTTGGTCGCTCCAACGCACAAATACAAACATTCCCCTTTAATTCCATTGAACAGTGAAGTAAAAACTTTACTATGGATTTAAATATTATTTATGATTAAAATTTATTTACAAGTGTTTATTTATCAGTACTCTCCCCCATTTAAAAAGCATTTTTTTAATTTGACAGGTTAAGCTGAGGGTTTTTTTGTGCATTAAAGTCTCTTCGATTTTTTATAAATTATGGGAAAAGGCATTTGATGCGGGCTAAAAAGTATTATTATTGTTATTATTATTATTAATATTGAACGAAGGTTTTTAACGAGTTTTGTTTTATCTTTCAACAGTACACGATTATATGCTTAACAATGCGAATGACAGTGAGTGATGCTTAGGCGGCTTTAAAGGACATCGAACCGTATAATTTTACGATGATGATTTCTGTACATTAGTTGAGAGGGAATAAGGGTCATTTCGCTGAACAACCACGACATTTATTTAATTTCTGTTTTTATCCAAAATACGATTTTGTGATGATATATAATTCTGCGGTTTTCGCGAATAATTAAAATGTTTATTAGAGCCAAAATAAGTTTTTATACTGTCCAAAAGGAAGCGAGATATACACATAGTCTGTTATACCGATCGCCATAGATTGATATTCTGAATCGATTAAGCTTTGTCTGTTTATCCGTGTATTCTTCTAATCAAAGTCCGGGTCACATTTTTTGTCCGATCTGAGCTAAACTTTGCAGAAGCGACTTCTCTATTTGATATAGGCTTCGAACAAATGTCCACATAGTTTAACTCAAATTTGGCAGAGCTCGTTATATTTAAAAAAGAAATAGGTCTGCTGAAATTGGCTCACATCGACATACAAATAATATCTTCCCGATTTGGGGTTTTGTCCCTCTAGAAGTTCCATATTACATGTTAATACACATTAACATTATTGTTATTAGAACATTACATTGTTTATATGGTGAAAAACATGGACTTCATTCCACAGTATTTTTATATTCTCCACCTTACGATGGTGCTGTGTTCATTTTGCCATTCCGTTTGAATCATCTTGAAATATTCAACGGAGACTACGACCTAGTCTGTCATTTGAAAGCATGTGAACGAAATGTTTCTTAATGGTTGCGGATCAGTTGGTATTGAAAATGGAAAACGGGAAAGCCGGGTTTTTTACATCGGTCTCAAGCGGTTTTTATACACTCCACGAGAGTATTATGCATTTGTTTGTAACACCCAAAAGGAAACGATATAGACCCATTGTTAAGTATACCGATCAACTTAGAATCACATTTTGAATCGATTTAGCAATGTCCGCCTTTCCGTCCATCTATTGTTTTAATCAAAGTACAAGTCGCAATTATAGTCCGATCGAATGGCACCAGTTAGTCTTGCGGTCCTGGGACAAACCCTATGTAATTTAAAGGAAATCGGTTCAGATTTATATATAGGCTCCATACAGATGTCGCTGCCGATTTGACTTTTTCCTCTCTAGAAACCACATATTTTACTCGACTTGCTTCAAATTTGGCACAGTACCTTATAATTAAACTGGAAATTCGATCCCAATTTGGCTTTTTCGCTCTAGAAATCACATATTTTATCAGATTGTTTTCAAATTTGGCAAACTATCTTATGTTTCCACTAGAAACACCCCTGGTGAAAATGGGTCAGATCGGTTTAGATTTAAATATATAGCTCCCATACAAATTCCGCTCCCGGCTTGACTTTTTCTGCTCTAGAAACCATATATTTTAACAGATCTTCTTCAAATTTGGCACAACACGTTATACTTGAACTGGAAGATCCTATTGTGTAAGTGGGTTACATCATTCCATGTTTGTATATAGCCCCGATACAAATATTCTTCTCGGTTTGACAAATTGGGTCAGATCATATTAGCCTATGATTAGGAAGCATACAAAAATCCTTCCCGTTTTCTATTTTTTACCGAATTGAATTGTATTCGGAAAGAAAGTGGAGTGTATAATATAGTCGACCTCGCCTTTACTTACTTGTTCATATTGCAGAAGAAGCATATTTTTCAGTGCAAATTGACCATTTGCTGCGTATGACGACCAGCCGTACACATAAGAATATATGTGAGCGTGCGCAATCAGCGTATTTGGAAGGAAATTGAAAAATTTATTATTTGTATAGGTATTTTCAGGAGTGATTAGCTCACAAACGGTTTGAACCAACTAAGAAATATTTTGCAGATCATCATTAAACAATCAAGTATTAATTTCTGGGGGTGATCACAAAATTTTTTCGCGATGCAGTGCAGACCATTTTGCATCCATATTTAATAGAGTGCAAATTTATTTACAAATGGCATGGTGACATTTATTAGTTGGCTGCAGACTAACACGATCATGATTTCGACCATGTCAAAAGTCTTTTCAAGTGGCTTCGCAGCGACTTTTCAACATCAAACCCGGCCTCTATAAGAAGATGATTCTCACAAACGAACGAGAAGCACAACTCACTTGCCGAATTTACTTTTAAAGGATCGCACCAAGTAATAAAGTACACATGCCATATAGTCTTCAGCCAAGTAATAAATGTCACCGTGCCATTTGTAAATAAATGTGCATTCTATTAAATATAGATGCATAATGGTATTGAGCCAGGACAATATTCCAATTCAAATCAAATATTGATTACACACCAAAAAATACAAACGAAAAAAACTAAAGCAAATGAGCGTTTGCACGGCAAAAGTATTGCTGGGTAACTATACCTCCATATACACATACTTACATATACAACTCAATGAGATGCTTGTAAGATGGCATGTGTACTTTATTACTTGGTGCGATTATTTAAACGCAAATAATAGTGATTACAGACAGACAGCTCAGTCTGGACAGCTCATCAATGCACTGACTTACTAATGTAGATATTATGCGGTTAGATCTTAGAGATAAAACGGGCAGCTTGAATGTCTTCCTATGCTATTCCTATGTTGTGGCTACATAGGAGAGTCTACTGCATGCTTCCTTGTTTGCGAAGACTTCCGCCTGAAAAACGCTGCAGCTGTTAGGGAGTCTAAATGAACATGCTAGGCCATTTTATTCGGGAACCACCTCCGCAATTCATTTTCACTCCAACCTTGAAGGGGATGTCATCCTTGTCGGATAATGGTCGCAGTGTGTGCGGAAGTTTTTCCAGACATGTCCGTATGTTCTGTGTCTCCAAGATTCGGCGGAAGATAGCCGAGATGCACTGTACGATGCTGTAGCCATGATGTGCATGTCGATAGTAAGTATGTGCAGCATTGTGTTAAGAGAACCGTACCCCAGTAGTACCTATACAAGCTGATCTTTGAACACTATGTAGAGCTTTCACATTCGGTCTGTCGACGGGTTTATCTCGTTTGCTTTTGGATGTTACAAACAAATGCTCAGCGACATAATACCCTAGTGAAGGGTATACAGATACTACTGCCAAACAGGGTTGTCAGATTATTTTGTACCTGTATCGCCAAATCAATTGTCAGAAATCGCAAAAAATCGTCAAATTTAAACACTTCAGTTTTTGTTAAAAAATCAACAAATTCCATTTTATATTTAGTTCTTGTAAAAAAGGTATGGAATTCAGATATTATATTTGAATTGAATATTGTCAACATTTCATGATAAATAATTAAAACGTATTTTATTAGTATTTGTTATTCTTAATAATTTTCTTATACTGTGACCTAGTTTAGGCAATTCATAATGCAGAATACACTTGCAACGCAGGATTACAGGTTAAAAAACAATTAACATAAAAAAATATAGTTTTTCTCCATTATGGAGCAGTTTCAAAAATTGAGTTGATCTCTTTCTTCCGTTTTCATGGACCAATTTCTCCTAAATATTATTTCAGTTATTTGAAATGGAACGAAAAAGAAACAAATCTCAATAAAATCATATAGAAGTATTTTGAAAAGTCTATTTTATACATTCAATGGATACATTCGTTCAAAAATAGCATTTTCGGTCGTCTACATTTATCATAGTTTTTTAATTATTATTATTTCTCAACTCTAAAATGTACATGGTTTGTTTATAATCGATGTGAATACGCCTTTTTGGACTTTTTAAGAAAATCACAAAAGATAACAAAATACAATTATCTTTAAAATAAGCATTCATTCTTTGAATTGTATTTACGCGTTTTCACACAATATAATTTTCAATGATCCTACCTTAAACCTTTTATCTTGATTTTACTAATTCTCAATTGGTCATATCTTTAAAAAAATTCTGTTTTCATCCTCTATAAATCAAATATATTATAGAGTGCAGTTATCTACTAAGTTGCAAAGAATCGGAAATGGTGATTTAAAAAGTGTTCGGTTTGATATGAACGCATATCTATGAATTGCATACAAATTGTAATATATTTCTCTACAAAGTAACGCCAATATAATAAAAGGAGGACAGATTTAAAAATTTATAAAATTAGCCAAGATTTTATAAATCGCCATGTCGCCAAAACGAAAATAAAGTCGCCAGACATATTTAAAATTCGCCACGTTTGGTGGGAAATCGCCATATCTGACAACCCTGTTGCCAAATTTTACGACGATCGGACACTGCAACAAGTACTTTGATCACAAGCTTTAGATGGTCAGACGGACAGGCATCACTCAATTTGACTCATTTGGTAATTCTAAACTGATCGATACTATTACTATTCCACATATTCTTGTAGGACATATAAAACTATCGTACCGCTTTCGAGTATAGGAGAACAAAGTACACAAGAAAATATTGTACACAACCCTTCGACGAAATGATTGTAAACTAGAGCACTCATTAAATTTCCGCGTATTTCGATGTAGTATTTCTGCAGAATAACAATCACTCAGCACCCAGTGGTTTCCTGGGATGTTTTGCTTTCGAAAACATTGTCAGCCCTAAGTTTGCATGGATATCTTTAAAGCCTCCATAAAGTGGTCATAAGTTCTGGCTAAATGCGTGACGATGATGAAACTTTGAACGGTTCGGCAGTGGTATTATAAAAAATAACACTTTTCAGTGACTTTCAATCACAATCGAACAGCTTGATTACGCTGCTGCTTTATGGTCAAATGTTATTAATTGTTTTAATTAACACATTTTGCTATCCCCAGGAAACTGATGTGATCGTTATTTATGGGAGCTCGTCAAAAACGAAAAAAAATGTCGCTCTGGCTCACATGATCAATCACGTGCTTTGCGTCACCGCAGGTCATGCGATTGATATACTTCACTGTACAATTCAATCAATTACGATAGGAGAACTCTTATCAGTGGGCGGTAGGTAGGTAATACATGGTGTTGCCTACCACCTGTACATATGAACATACTGGCTCGCAGACATTTGGAATACTTCTTATTATCTACGATAAGGATTAGGGAAATCTATTAGCTAAATTCTGTTTGTATAGCATTTTCCTATTATTGGCGTTTAATGGCGTAACAACGAACAATTTAATAAATTCGACATTATGTTTGAGATTTATATGAAAATCATAAATTCATCATTATGGCCGTAGATAAAGTGTGCTATATTCAGCAAATAACTCTGAGCACCTACTTATCTACTACTTTTTTTAAACTTGACCGTTTTGTTTGTTTTTGTCTTGTTTAATAGCAGATTATCGGCGAGCTGAATAAACGATTTGTGAATGCAGTATGAACTGAATGAGTTTCGCTATTAAAACAAGTTATTTATCACATTGCATTCGCTTCTAATCGGATTTATTATCAGTTTTTTCTTTGTTTGTTTCAATGGTTAACAGTGGCCAACATTTTAATTAAAAACATATTTTTATAGGATTTTAATAACAATTGTATGAATGATAAAAAAATGTGACAATACACAATAGAAACACAACTTTTAAAACAAACATATGGGCATCTCCCAAAAAATAATGAAATCAGCCTTTAGCTTTATTTTTTCCTCATTTCAACAACTTTTTTTATTATGAAACTTGAAGTTAACCTGTTCTCTTTTGTTTTTATTATAAGTTGAAGTATTATAACGAAAATTACTAAATTTGTTTACTATGACTGGAAATTTTTGTCCCATCCGTTTTGTCGCGTCCGTATTTTTGCTGTACCTAATTAAAAAAATTTAATAGATAATTCTCATATTTCATAAATCTACGAACAAAATATATCCTCTGACCTTCATTTACATGTATATAAGGGAAAACAAAGTTCTCAAAAAATCGCTGTACTTTGTATATTTCTATAAGACCTTCAAAACTACTTCTGTTTTTTGTCGCGTCCGTTTCGATGTAAAATTGTTTATAAATTTGTACTAATTTGTACTAAATCCTGACGATATATTTTCAAAATGTAGTACTCTTTAAGATCTTTAGAACGATGATTGATTTTTTCATTTTCGTTCTTGTCTTTGGCGTAGTTTAAGGCGTGCGTATGTCGCGTACGGGCCACTGGGAGATGCCCATATATAAAAATATATATTTTTATTTTTTATCTCCATAGAAAGAAATGGTATTACATGATCTAGTGCGTTAATTTTGATCACAGAAACCAGGCAGAAATGTAAGAAGGAAAAACGGTGTTAAGTTCATCCGGGCCAAACTTATTATACCCTCCACCATGGATGGCATTCCACAGACACTGTCGATTTTCGTAGAAGTGCAGTAATATTACAGGAAAACATTATTTTTTTATGATAGCCAAACCAATCCAAATACAAATATTGAACAAATAATTTTATAAATAAATATATTAATTTTATTATTCCAAGCCACGCTTATAAGGCAAGGCTACCAATACGTTTATACTATATATATCGCAATAATACTTCAAGTCAATTCAAAAACTAAATACTTTTATCTTTATATAGATAGTGGGTGCTACATTTATTTGTATTTCCATTCTATTCAGAGTCCAAAAGTACGAATTTTGAAAAACCATTTTCTCACGTATATATGACTTAACCAAATTTTGCAGTAAAAGTAGCAAAATAAAGTATGAATTTAGAAAAATCTTTTTTTTTTGTATGTATATGCAGTCTGAGGAATGTATGCAACGAATTCCATGAATCTAGCTGCGGTCATTTGGTTCGAACCATTTTTATACACTTTTTCCTATTTTACCCCCCTAAAAGTACGACTTTCTAAAATTTACATTATTTTACGTGTCTACAATTAGCGGAATCACCGAACTGTAGCCGCTTATTTGTTAGTATTTTTATCCCTCTGTTCTGTATCCCTGGAAAGTATGAATTTAAAAATAACCTTTTATTTTTCGTGTCTACGCAGTCAGAGAAATATATATTCCGAATTTCATGACTGTAGCAACGGTCAACGGTTGGTACTATTTTTATCCCCTTTTAATCCCAAAAAGTACGAATTTAGAAAAAAACTTATATTTTACGTGTCTACGCAATCAGAGGAATGTATATACCGAATTTCATTATTCTAGGTGCAGCCGTTTGGTTGGTACCATTTGTATCCCTCTATTTCCATTTTACCCTTTAAAAGTACGAATTTGGAAAAAATACTTTTATATTATGTATCTACTCAATTAGAGGAATGTACACACCGAATTTCGTGTTTCTAGCTGTTTTCGTTTGACATGTACCATTTTTATCCCTTTTTGTCCCATTTCACCCCCTACGAATAAGAATCTCTTTATGGTGCACGATTTCCTTGCAGGAGGAATGCGCATACCCAATATCAGGCATATTGAAAAAACATGCTTAAATACTCTAAAATATTAGGGGTTATTATGAGTATAGTCCTTGTGAGGGAAATATTTTCCCTTTGGAACGATTTCGTCCAGTTGCAATCCCAACCAATTTGAACGTTCTACCTCCTTTCGTTTAGATGCTACTGTGCTTTGAACAGACGGACATGGCTACATCGTCTTAGAATTTTATGTCGATGAAGATACATATTTATAGGGTCCCAGGTCGATATTTCAAGGTGTTACAAACGGAATGACAAAGTTAATATACAAACATTCTGGAGGTGGTGGGTATAAAAATTGGAAAATTTTGAGAGGAAATGGTAAGAGAGAGAGAGAAAATATATGGAATTGACATGTTAGCCTGGGTATTATGCTTATATATAGTACTACTAGAGCTAAATTCCTGCAGCCAATGGCATGAGCATAAGAGGAATACCACCGACAGCTCTTCTTCCTCATTGTGTCAGATCCATATAAGGCATAACCATACGGCCTGATATACGGTCCGCCATATGCAGTGCCCTTTACGGTCTCCCGTAAGGATGCTTGTGTGTTCTTTGCCGAGTGCCAGTAGTTCCTTAATGCTACTAGGGTTAATTTGTGCGCGTTGTTCTACAGATGCGTAAAGTTGGTCTATCTGACTTAGTAACTCAATGAAAGGTGTGCGGATCTTCACAGTCTTGATTTTCGTTTCTAAAGAGTGATTTTTTTGAGGTTAGGATTTTCATGCATTAGTATTTGACAGATCACGTGGGATTTCAGACATGGTGTCAAAGAGAAAGATGCTCAGTATGCTTTGACATTTCATCATGAATCGTCTTACAAACGAACAACGCTTGCAAATTATTGAATTTTATTATCAAAATGCGTGCTCTGTTAAGAAAGTTCATTGCGCGCTTCCATTTTATGGTCAGTTTAATCGACCCACTGAAGCGGCTATTCGGGCTATTGTGACTAAATTTGGCACCAAATTTACATTGTTGGACATTAAACCACCAACACGCTTACGTAGAGTGCGAACTGAAGAAAATATCGCAGCTGTATCGGCCAGTGTTAATGATGACCACCAATTTTCGATTCGTCGCCGTTCGCACCAATTGGGTCTCTGTTACTCAAAAACGTGGAAATGCCAAAATTGGACTAAGCGGATGGACCACCTAAGACGCAGCCGCGGTCAACATTTAAATGAAATTATCTTCAAAAAGTAAATGTCATGGACCAATCTAACGTTTCAAATAAAGAACCGATGAGATTTTGCAAATTTTATGCGTTTTTTTAAAAAAAAAGTTATCAAGCTCTTAAAAAATCACCCTTTAGATACACCCTTGTGACAAGGGATGTCGAAAACCGGCCATATTCGGGAAACCGGTTTTCGGTTTTTATAATTTGATAAAACCGGTAAAACCGTAAGCCGTATATAAGCTAAAACGGAAAACAGAGTATTATGTCTTTGTGCATTTGTTTGTAACACCCAAAAATAAGTGAGATAGACCCATTGTTAATTATACCGATCGACTTAGATTCACTTAGATTATTCGGAAACATACATAAATCCCTCCCGTGTTCACTTTTTTACGAATTGAGGTGTCTTCGGATAGTAAGTGGAGTGTATCATATAGTCGGCCCCGCCCGACTTTAGCCTTTCCTTACTTGTTTTAAATTATTGAATACAAAAACATTAAACCATAAGAATTAAAATACTTTAACATAAATAAAATGTTAACTGGCCCAGCCACAACGAGTCGATGTTTGGCGTGGATTTTAGGCTGGCGGCATCATTGGGCCATGTAATTAGGGTGTCCAAAACTGTAAACGGTAAATCGGTTTCGTCACCAGCAACTGTCGGCCGTATGACCATTTTCAGTTAACCGAGAAAAAAATTTAAAAAAGATAGAAGACACATACGCCCAGGATTTGAACCAAAGGCTGATGGCGAGACTGGAAGAAAGAAGAGTAAAACAAGTAAGGAAAGCTAAAGCTGGGCGGGGCCGACTATATGATACACTCTAGTTTCTATCCGAATACAATTCAATTCGGTAATACAGTGAAAACCGGAAGGATTTTTGTATCCTTTAAATGTATGTGTTTGACAAAAAAATTTATATCGGAAAGGACATTTGTATAGGGGTATATTGAAACCTGGAACGAAATAGGTGAAATATAATATGCCGAAATCGGTTAAACATTTGGGAGCAACATTTGTGTTGGGGCTATATCTAAATCTGAACTGATCTTACCCACTTTCACAATAGATGTTTCTAATTGCATTATAAGATGTTGTGCCCAATATTTAGGAAAATCGGGTTGTTGTTTCTAAAAAGGAAGAAGTCAAATCGGGAGCGATATTTGTATGGTGGCTATATCTAAATCTGAACCGATCTTACACACTTTCTGCAAAGGTGTTTATAGTTGGATTATAGGATGTTTTGGCATATTTAAAGAAAATCGGGTACAATATGTGATTTCTAGAGCGGAAAAAGTCAAATCGAAACCGACCTTTGTATGGGGGCTATATTTAAATCTGAAGGGATCTTACCCACTTTCTGCATAGGTGTTTCTAGCTGGATTATAAGATGTTTTGCCAAATTTAAAGAATATCGGATTCAATATGTGTTTTCTAGAGCGGAAAATGTCAAATCGGGAGCGACTTTTGTATAGGGGCTATATCTAAATCTGAACCGATATGCTTCAAATTAAATAGCGTTCATCCTTGATTCACAAAACTTACTTGTGCCAATTTTTGTTAAGATCGGATTGATTACAACAATAGATGGACAGACAGACAGGCGGACATTGCTAAATAGACTCAGAAAGTGATTCTAAGTCGATCGGTATACTTAACAATGGGTCTATCTCGCTTCCTTTTTGCCGTTACAAACAGGTGCACAAAGACATAATACTTTCGTGGAGTGTATAAACATTGAATACACTTTTGCCTGGATGGCTGTTAGCCCTACATCAACATTTAGCGAGCGTGTTTTTTCTACGTCAAGCTTTATCAAAAGCAAATAAAAAATCGCTTACAAAATTATCACTTGAATTTTATACTCGTATTGCGATATTATTATAAGAAAGATTCTGCGTAAACTTTTTATTCAAGTTTTTGTACGTTCCTTATTTAATGTACCTTTACTAAAAATTAACTGTATTTACTTTCGTAATAAAAAAAAATAATTTAAATATTTTCGTTTAACCGGTTTTGTAAATAAACTAAAACCGTAAACCTAATATGCATTATGTCTAAATCTAAATAAATGTCATTTGCAAAGTCATATATTCGAAGATTAATTTGTTGATGGAAATATACAGGAGGTGTTCTCAAATTTTATACGTTTCGTTGATAATATAATTATTTTCGAACTTTTCAGCCTCCATTTTAATTTAATCAATCTTTTGGGAAAATGTAAACTCTGCGCTATTAAGAGGTCAGTCAGTTTATATTCACAGCTAGTAAACAAATCATGTGAGAGTTATGATTTTCCTTCGTATTTTTATTGTAGAATATATATACGAAACGCAAATGTTTTGAAATTTAAATACCGGTTAACCGACATGAAAGCAACGGTTTCGGTTTTGACATCCCTTCTTGTGACCCGGCACCCAGACAAGTGTGCTCGGAGTTGATTGAGGGATTCTAAACAATCGAGCACACATTTTTATTTGATAATATTAGAATTCAGGGTTTTGAGAGTTGACACACTGTCCACATATTTTCTGAATTTTGATGGATTGATATCCCTTTCTAGAATATTTCTAATAGTGAAGATAGTTTTTTCCTCATCGGTCATAACCGTGTTCTTCTTTGGTGGGGGTTTCTAAATTGAAGGTCTTATATAGCTGCATTATAGGAGTTAGAAAACTGGAACCGATGTCTAATCTCCCATATGACTCAGCGGCTCCTAGGATGGAGCTGTGTGCAAACGAGTCGTTTTTCAGCATACCGAGTATTCTTAAACGTAGTACTACCCACCTTTTTTTAATTTTTTTCCACTATGAGTTTGATTTTTATCAAATCATACGTAATGAGACAAATTTTGCAGTGGTTTTGACAATATCGCCTAGTATTTACATGGCTCACTTTTTCCTAAATCCAAGTAACATGTAAAATTGTATCTTCCAAAAAAAGCTATCAATAAAAACTCACAGTTTACGAATAAATCAAATTTCTAGACATTTGGGTTTAGAGTATAGTGTAAAACAGAGTCTATTATTCCTTCCTCTCATCTCTTATTTCACTTTAAGGCAATTGTTAAATTATGAATCAGTCTGAATGGAGTAGTATCTCTCAATTATTCAATTAAATTGGCTTACCATTACTATCTACTAATTAATTATCTTATTTTCTTCTTTTTATTTTAGTGATAAATCCCATAAACCGCCGCCATGGGTGATATGTTTCGCAGTGAAGAGATGGCTTTGTGCCAGCTCTTCATACAGCCCGAAGCAGCCTATGCCTCTGTAGCAGAACTGGGCGAAATAGGTTGTGTGCAGTTCCGTGATGTGAGTATAACCGGCCACTGCAAATTAATCACAACAACAAAGTGATTGAGGGCAGGCAAAAGCTATTGTTGTTGCTCAACCACTAAATTGTCTTTGAATCAATCAAATGAAATCAAAGATGAAGCTAATAATGAAATCAATTAATAACATCATTTCGCCTTAGCTCAACTCCGAAGTGAACTCCTTCCAACGGAAATTCGTTTCCGAAGTCCGGCGTTGCGATGAACTCGAACGGAGAATACGTTACATCGAAAACGAGTTGCGCAAAGATGAAATCGCACTGCCCAAACTCAGTGAGGAGAATGAACCTGCAGCTCCGAATCCCCGAGAAATCATTGATTTGGAAGCCCAGATGGAGTCCATCGAGACGGAGTTGCGGGAATTAAGCAACAATGGCGTCAACTTGTATACCAACTTCAACGATATGACTGAATTGAAGGAAGTTTTGGTGAATACCGAATGCTTCTTTGATGACGAAGAGGTCATGAATTTGGACACGAATCGTTTTGTTGATCCCAACGAGCAGCCGACCCAACAGCAGCGAGGCCAACTGGGCTTTATAGCTGGCGTCATAAAGCTGGAGAAATTCTTTGCTTTCGAACGCATGTTGTGGCGCATTTCGAGGGGTAATATTTTCCTCAAGCGCAGCGACTTGAGTGGCATGCTTAAGGATCCCGACACGGGCCATCCCGTGCTGAAGACCGTATTCGTGGCCTTCTTCCAGGGCGACCAATTGAAGCAGAGAATCAAGAAGATATGTTCGGCTTTTCACGCCTCCGTCTATCCTTGCCCCAGTGCCCACAATGAACGAGTGGACATGTTGCGGGATGTCTCCTCAAGATTGGCAGACTTGAAGATGGTCTTGGACAGCACGTCCGATCATCGTAATCGTGTGTTGGCTGGTGCTGCCCGTATGCTGCCCCAATGGACGATTAGTGTTAAGAAGATGAAGGCCATTTATCATACGTTGAATATGTTCAACATGGATGTCTCCAACAAATGTCTCATCGGCGAAGGTTGGGTGCCACTCAGTGACTTCCAGGTGGTTAGCAATGCCTTGTCGCAGGGTTCCAAAATGGTGGAGAGCACCATACCGTCGTTTGTCAATGTCATCGAGTCCAATGAGCAGCCACCCACATTCACGCGAACGAATAAGTTCACCAGTGGTTTCCAGAACCTCATCGATTCGTATGGTGTGGCCTCATATCGCGAAGCGAACCCAGCTCTCTACACGTGCATCACTTTCCCCTTCCTGTTTGCCGTCATGTTTGGCGACATGGGTCATGGCCTTATTCTGGTGCTGTTTGCCTTGTTCCTGGTGATCAAAGAGAACGAGTTGCGCAAGATCAAGGAGGAGATTTTCAACATATTCTTTGGCGGTCGCTACATCATCTTGCTCATGGGTCTGTTCTCGCTGTATACGGGTTTCGTTTACAACGATGTCTTCTCCAAGTCCATGAATATATTCGGCTCCAGTTGGTCGGTGCGCTACAACACATCAACTGTCACGGAAAACTCGTATCTGCAGTTGAATCCGCGCTATCACGTAGAGGGCGTGTACCCCGTCGGTTTGGATCCCGTGTGGCAGTTGGCCGACAATAAGATCATTTTCCTCAACACCTACAAAATGAAGCTGTCGATTATCTTCGGTGTGCTGCACATGATCTTCGGCGTCGTCATGTCTCTGGTCAATCACACGCACTTCAAGAAGGGCGTCAGCATTATCATGGAGTTCATACCGCAGTTGGTGTTCTTGGTTCTGCTCTTCGGCTACATGGTCTTCATGATGTTCTTCAAATTCGTGAAATACTCGGGGTCCGCGGAAGAGCCGGCCCTGAAGCCCGGCTGTGCCCCATCTATTCTGATCCTGTTCATCAACATGATGTTGTTCAAGAGCCAGGAAACCCTGGATGGCTGCGAGGAGTTCATGTTCGAGGGTCAAGATGGCCTACAAACCATTTTTGTGCTGATCGCCTTGGTCTGCATACCGTGGATGTTGTTGGGCAAGCCCATCTACGTTATGATTAAGCGCAAAAGTAAACCGGTTCAGGCTCATGTCAACGGTGACATCGAAAGCAATGGCCATGTTGAGGCCAAACCTGTTCCATCTCCGGCTGCTGCCGGTGGCCACGGCGGTCATGGTGGTGACGATGAGCCCATGGGTGAAATTTTCATACAACAGGCCATCCATACCATCGAATATGTGCTGAGTACCATTTCGCATACGGCGTCCTATTTGCGTTTGTGGGCCCTGTCATTGGCCCATGCCCGTAAGTATTCGGAGACACTCGATTTAGCACTCAACAATTTCATTGTATTCTCTTTTATTGGGCACAGAATTATCTGAAGTTTTGTGGAACATGGTGATGACAATCGGCTTTAACAACAGCTATGTGGGCTCTATTATGTTGTATTTGATTTTCGGCGCCTGGTCTTTGCTGACAGTTGGTATCTTGGTTCTGATTGAAGGACTCTCTGCCTTTTTGCATACCTTGCGTTTGCATTGGTAAGTTTGAACGTGTGCCACCTATGTTGCGCAGCTATAACAAAACAATATTTTTCAGGGTTGAATTTATGAGCAAATTTTATGAAGGTCTGGGCTACGCCTTCCAGCCGTTCTCGTTCAAATTGATTTTGGAGGAAACCGAGGAATAACTAAAATATTAAATCATTTCTAAATATTTCAAAAATGTTCTATTGAGATTATTCAAAGAAAATAAATTGCAATTCGATCGATATGCGTTGTGGTATTTCTCTTTTCTTCTAAAACTAACCAATGTTCAATTTGAAGGTAATTGGAACACGATATGTCGTGGCTGCCGATGAAAAAATATTGGAAATGGGATTGATACTGTTATTTATGAAATTGTGAATTATTACTCGATTTCACTTTGGATTACAATCACATTTGGTATGAAAAAGATATGGCTGTGCTTCCGAAGGTGGGTGTGCTTCTCTTATAGTGGTGACTTAAACATGTGCAACTTAGGGTAACTTACTTGAATAGGCTCTGTACGTATGCAAATTTGAATTACAAAGAAAACACTGTTGCTTAAATAAATATATTGATCTTTATTAGCATAAAGATTTCAAATAATTAACAAAATTCCGTTAAAATTTCTTTGTTATGGGCATTTTTATCGAAAAAATAAAAATCGGCGTGGACAAAACAATTTTGTTTTAAACAATAGAATTTTTGATTTTTTTATACCCTACACCACAGGGTATCATCAATTTGTGCATTTGTTTGTAACACCTAAAAGGAAACGAGTTAGACACATCGTTTATTATACAGATCGACTTAGAATCACTTTCTGAGTCGATTTAGCAATGTCCGTCTGTCCGTCTCGCATTGGTTCAGAATCAAAATCCATCGGCCAAAATTCAATAACTTGTGTTCTAGTAGACTTTTTTGAGTTCTGTAAAAAAACAAAATTAGCCAAGGGCCCAAGGATTATTATTTTGAAAATTGGAAAAACGTAATTTCTTCTTTTTGACTATGTCGAACTGTTTCTCTCATATTTTAAGAGATTTTACACTCAGACCTTTTTTATCGGAAATTGTGGTTTCTTAGCTTTATTATGACGCCAAAACCATGTTTGTGCCAAATACAGTTTGTTTGTAACAAATAAAGAGTGATTTTTTTGAGGTTAGGATTTTCATGCATTAGTATTTGACAGATCACGTGGGATTTCAGACTTGGTGACAAAGAGAAAGATGCTCAGCATGCTTTGACATTTCATCATGAATAGACTTACTAACGAGCAACGCTTGCAAATCATTGAATTTTATTACCAAAATCAGTGTTCGGTTCGAAATGTGTTTCGCGCTTTACGTCCGATTTATGGTCTACATAATCGACCAAGTGAGCAAACAATTAATGCGATTGTGACCAAGTTTCGCACTCAGTTTACTTTATTGGACATTAAACCAACCACACGAATGCGTACAGTGCGTACAGAAGAGAATATTGCGTCTGTTTCTGAGAGTGTTGCTGAGAGTGTTGCTGAAGACCGTGAAATGTCGATTCGTCGCCGTTCGCAGCAATTGGGTTTGTGTTATTCGACCACATGGAAGATTTTACGCAAAGATCTTGGTGTAAAACCGTATAAAATACAGCTCGTGCAAGAACTGAAGCCAAACGATCTGCCACAACGTCGAATTTTCAGTGAATGGGCCCTAGAAAAGTTGGCAGAAAATCCGCTTTTTTATCGACAAATTTTGTTCAGCGATGAGGCTCATTTCTGGTTGAATGGCTACGTAAATAAACAAAATTGCCGCATTTGGAGTGAAGAGCAACCAGAAGCCGTTCAAGAACTGCCCATGCATCCCGAAAAATGCACTGTTTGGTGTGGTTTGTACGCTGGTGGAATCATTGGACCGTATTTTTTCAAAGATGCTGTTGGACGCAACGTTACGGTGAATGGCGATCGCTATCGTTCGATGCTAACAAACTTTTTGTTGCCAAAAATGGAAGAACTGAACTTGGTTGACATGTGGTTTCAACAAGATGGCGCTACATGCCACACAGCTCGCGATTCTATGGCCATTTTGAGGGAAAACTTCGGAGAACAATTCATCTCAAGAAATGGACCGGTAAGTTGGCCACCAAGATCATGCGATTTGACGCCTTTAGACTATTTTTTGTGGGGCTACGTCAAGTCTAAAGTCTACAGAAATAAGCCAGCAACTATTCCAGCTTTGGAAGACAACATTTCCGAAGAAATTCGGGCTATTCCGGCCGAAATGCTCGAAAAAGTTGCCCAAAATTGGACTTTCCGAATGGACCACCTAAGACGCAGCCGCGGTCAACATTTAAATGAAATTATCTTCAAAAAGTAAATGTCATGGACCAATCTAACGTTTCAAATAAAGAACCGATGAGATTTTGCAAATTTTATGCGTTTTTTTTTTTTAAAGTTATCAAGCTCTTAAAAAATTTACTTTACTTTAAAAAATATGATTTTTGAACAAATGTCTGATTTGAACCAACACAACTGTTTTCCTTCAAAAATCTGAAAAACGTGAAAATCTGTAATACAAAAAATTAAAATTTTTTCTTCGCATTAAGAACAAATACGTAAAAATATGTTAAAAAACATAAACACAAAAAAATACAAATTTAAAATCGAAAAATACGAAAAGTAGTCAACTTTGGGCCGATTTCTAAAATATATCCGATTTCCCAATTTTTAATGTTAATATCTCATAATCCTTGGGTCCTTGTCTAATTGAGATTTTTTACAGAACTCAAAAATGTCTACAAGAACATAAGTTATTATACACTCCACGAGAGTATTATGGCTTTGTGCATTTGTTTGTAACACCCAAAAGGAAGCGAGATAGACCCATTGTTAAGTATACGGATCGACTTAGAATGATTTTCTGAGTCGATTTAGCAATGTCCGTCTGTCTGTCTGTCTGTCCATCTATTGTTGTAATCAAATTACAGGTCGCAATTATAGTCCGATCTTAACAAAAATTGGCACAAGTAAGTTTTGTGGATCAAGGACGAACGCTATTTAATTTGAGGCAAATCGGTTCAAATTTAGATATAGCCCCCATACAAATGTCGCTCCCGATTTGACATTTTCCGCTCTAGAAACCACATATTGCACCCAATTTTCTTTAAATTTGGCACAACATCTTATAACCCAACTAGAAACACATACGCAAAAATTGGATAAGATCGGTTCAGATTTAGATATAGTCCCCATACAAATGTCGCTCCCGATTTGACATTTTCCGCTCTGGAAACCACATATTGTACCCAATATTCTTTAAATTTGACACAACATCTTATAATCCAACTAGAAACACCTATGTTGAAATTGGGTAAGATCGGTTCAGATTTACGTATAGCCCCCATACAAATATCGCTCCCGATTTGACATTTTCCGCTCCAGCAACCACATATTGTACCCAATTTTCTTCAAATTTGGCTTAACACCTTATAATATAACTAGAAACCGCTATGGTGAAAGTGGTAATATCGGTTCAGATTTAGATATAGCCCCAATACAAATGTTGCTCCCAAATGTTTATCGGTCAAACTATATATATTATAATTCATCTATTTCGTTCCAGGTTTCAATATACCCCCATTCAAATGTCCTTTCCGATTTAACATTTTTTGTCAAACACATACATTTACAGGATACAAAAATCCTTCCTGTTTTCACTTTTTCACCGAATTGAATTGTATTCGGATAGAAAGTGGAGTGTATCATAGAGTCGGTCCCGCCTGACTTTAGCCTTTCCTTACTTGTTTTTTCCTTAGAATTTATATGTTTTGAGAAAAAAATCAGCAAACATTTCCTTGTTTAAGTAAAAATTTACTTGGTTTGAGGAAAAATTTACTTAGTTTAAGTAAATTTTCAAAATTTTACATGGATTTTGTAAAAAAAGTAATTGTCTTTAGTAATTGGTTCGAGGAAAAACTTAGTGGAATTTTCCTCAGTTTGAGTAAATATTTACTTGGTTTGAGGAAAATTGAACTAGAATCACATTCAAAGCATGTACTACTTTCAAGGAAAAATTTGAACTTGATATTCGCTATGAGAAGTTAAATTTTCCTAAATTTTAGTCATTTGAACTCATTTTAGGGTTCACTTTTTTCTGAGTATAGACAAATTAAATTTTTAAGGTATTAAAGGCATTCGGCTCAATATCCAAAGCGTTTTTTTAATATATTTAAAAAACATATTTTCATATCGGGTCTCACAATCCCAATAAACACAATCCCAAAAATCATCTATGAAAATGTAATAATTTTTAGAAGTTGGAGCAAAAAGAAGATTAAAAATAATTACATGAGACGAAAAATTAGTCTAAAGTCTTCAGTCGAGAGAGAAATATTGTTTCGTTGTGTAGACAAAGTATTAAATGGATATTGCTATTCTTGGGGTGATGCTGTCGGAACACGGGAAAGTAATTAAATTTATGAATGGAGGAGAACTCACACTTTAATCAGCTTTTCTATCAAATTCGCAATATTGCTATGCATGTCACATTACTATATTTTCTTTAAAATTAAAGGATACAATTTAAAGTTTAATTATTAATTACTACACCGCCATAAAAAGACACACACTCACTATAGTTTCAAGAGGCTATGTCTGAGTTTTCAAACATATTATTTAAAGGATTCCCAACTATTCCCAATTACTTTTATTTTTTTATTTATGTTAACAAAAATAAACGCAAAAATAAAGTGATTTTTTGACGTAACCCCCAAAACAGCTGTATATAGCTTGATAGTGTAATAGCGAAAAAGATGTAAGCGACAAAAAATTTCGTTATCTTATAGATATGTAAATGTAACTACGTGCATCACATATCATGGACAAAACAATGCTTACTTACCTAAGTTCACAGTTATACCCACTCATAAACCAAAGACAAATAGTAGGGCTGATATTCTTTAAGACTGGATAACTAAGCTGCAATAAGAAAAACCTAAATAAAAAGTTAAAATTTCACTCAAAATAAAAATTTTTTGTTAATTGTCGCCAACAGCAATATAAATGTGTGTATGAAAACAAATTTTGAAAAAAAAAAATATTTTATATTAAAAATATTGGACTTAGCCTGGATAATTATCCAGTGTAAGTCAAATTTGCTGTTATCAAGGCTAAGTCCGAAAAAGTCAATACAAACTAATTTATGTGAAAAAAAATCGCAGCTTGTTATCCCGGCTTAAAGAAAAGCAGCCTTAGTAAGAAGTAAAAAGGCATTAAGTTCGGCCGGGCCGAATCTTATATACCCTCCACCACGGTGTGCATTCCCCAGTATTACCGGTAGATTAGAGGCTTTCGACTTTACAAAGAAGTGAAGTAACATATTTTGAAAATTGGGATATTTTTAATGCGCATTGTGACATTTTTGTTTACTATTTCAAACTATGCGCAGTTTTAAAGAAATTTCATCGCTTCATTATTATGATATTAATAGTCTACTACTATATATAATACTGCAACAGTAATCAAAAAGTGAACATGAGGGAGTAATCTTTAAAAATGTACTCTAACTATTGGTGTATTGTCAGTCGTCATTAGGGGAAACATTTTTCCTCAGGACCGATTTCTACCATATTGGAATGAACGCATTTAATTTCATGATTCTAGGTACATCCGTTTGCTTAGTACCAATTTTATCCCGTTTTGATCCTAAAGGTACAAGTATCGAAATATATCTTTATTTTCTATGTCTACGCAGTCACAGCAATGTACACACCGAATTTCACTATTCTAACTGCAACCCTTTGATTGGTACCATTTTTAACCCTTTCGCCCCATTTCCCGCCTAAAAGTACAAATTTCGAAAAAATCCTTTATGTTTCACGTCTACGCTGTCAGAAAAAATCCTTTATGTTTCACGTCTACGCTGTCAGATAAATGCATATAACGAATTTCATGATTTTAACTCCAGCGATTTGGTTGGTATCATTTTTATCCCTCTTTTCCAATTGTATCCCTTAAAAGTACAAATTTCGAAAAATCTGTCTATATTACGTATCTACGTAATTATAGGGATGTACACACCGCATTTCACGTTTCTAGCTGTTGTCGTATCATTGGTACCATTTTTATCCCTTTTGCCCCATTTCTCCCGCTAAATCTTTATTGCACTTTTTGGTGATTACACGTTACTAGGGGAAGGTACGAAACAAGTTTCAAGTGTATACTAATGAGAAATTTTCAAAAAAAATGGTTAAATAGTCTAAATATTAGGGGTATTTTCAGTCCTTGCTAGGGAAAAAATTTTCCCTCCGGGCCGATTTCGCTCACTTTCAATCCCAACCGATCTGCAACCATAAGACACATTTATGGAAAATTTCAACCTCCTAGCTCACTTCGTTCGGCCGTTATCGTGCTTTCAACAGACAGACAGACAGACGGACATGGCTAAATTGTCTTAGAATTTTACCAGGATACAGAATATATATACGTTATGGGGTCTCCGATGAATATTTCAAGGTGTTACAAACGGAATGACAAAGTGAATATACACCATCCTGGTGGTGGAGGGTATAAAAACCTTCTCTTGTATATAATATTGTTTTTGGCGTTTACGCTTTTTTCGTAAATAGGGCTCGATATATTCAACCCACGCCTTTCGACTGCACTTGTTTGTTGTGCATCATATTGATTTCGAAGACTTGTGGTTTAAATGACAACCATGACGCTATTGAATGAGATGCACCCATGTCACATCATATTTCGACTTTTTCCTGTGGGCATTTTCTTTTGAGATTATCCCGAAAATAGGTTCAATGACAAATGCCGATTTGGATTTGGCAAAGAGCTGTCAAACACCATCCCTTAGCTACATCGCCAGCACAGTTGTCCCCTCCAACTTCAAGAACATTAACAATCTTTCGTATTATGTTTTTTTTTACACAGAACTCTGAATCATTGGTTTTAATGTTATCAAATCAACAGCAAATTTACTGTGGCGCAGTGGAGAAATTAATACGCATCTAATCCCTGTAAAGTGCGAATCTTCAAAAAGGACTTGAAGGCAATTAAATTTATGGGCCTAAAATACCCTTAAAAGATATTCAAATCAAATTTTGTGCGTATTATGTTGTCATTCAGCGTCCACATCAGCGTCAGCTGCAGCATCGGCAACAGCAGCCAAAAGGAATCGCGGTTAAGTGTCTCTCTACTCCTTGGATTACGAAGTTGCTTTAAGGAAATATTAAATTATGTGGCTCTTAATTTCGAAGTAATAAATTTTATGCGAAAACGCCTACTTCGTCGGTTATTGTCCATTACTGAGGAACGTGCTGCAGCACAATGCCATGGTATTGCTTTTGACAACCATTGAGGACATAAAATATTTTAAACATTTCTAAGCAAACAAAGCACGAAAAAAAAACACAAAAAACAGAAGAAGCCAAACACAAAACACCCAAGAATAATTCATGCGAAATACTCTGAAAAGGAATTTTCGGTTGGTTGAACGTCGTACAGTCCGTTGTTATGTCCGTGGAGTACACTTAAACATTGGAATGTCCTTGAGACATGTTATAGTGGTTGTCCGGCTTTTGTCCTGCCAAGATGGCCACTTTGTTCTGGCATATTTGGTTGGTTCAACGTTTCGGTGGTTAGGATTTGGACATGTTCGACAAATACTAGACATTTTCTTTGATAAATGTCTAAAAGGATTATATTTTCTCTGTTTTAATTTGCATCGTTGGCGGGTAGCTTTCGGTCGCTTCATATCGTAGCAACAAATGGAAATGAATCCATGCTAATATGATTATGATTTGTAGTATTTATTACTGGTTAGCAGTCTTTGACCTTTTTAAGACAGCCGAAAAAGGGCTTCTAAGCAACGAGGACTCAGGTTGAATTTGTAACCGAAAATATATATTTTAAACAGTTAAAGACAGCTGTATTGCTATCATAATCCAATTTATTTATCTACGATTGCAGCATTCCTTTTATGAAAGAAGTTCTCAGTCGTCGTTGGTAAGGACACGTTTATTAGATGTAATTCAATTCATGCCATTGGCTGACGATTTCGTAAAATATTTCCATGGACCACTTATAGCACAGGGTGGTTAAATTTTCAGGGTCTATGTTGATTTTGAATAGAACACAAATCCATCCTGGAGGTGGAAGGTATAAAAAAACGCTCGGAAATTAGAATTTTAAATTCGAATTACAGAGCGTTTAATGTATTGCAAACACTGATTCTAATTTCTGGATGTTCGAATTACTGAAAGCTCTAATTTGTGAGCGTCTACTGTAATAAATTTAATTAGTATTTAATTGCGTTATATATTAGATCATATTAAATAAACATTTTGTTAAGTTTAGTATGAATTATTTTATTTAGTATGCATTAATATATAACGCAAATTAATTTTAAATTAAATTAGCATTAATTAAATTAACACTATTCAAATTTGTAGTATTAATAATATATGCAAAATAAAGTAGTTGAAATACATTAATAAAACAATAAATTTGTGGTTTTAGCAAAAATATGTAAATTGTTAAAATTATACAAATTTATTGTTTATTTATAAAGGTAATAAAAAATGTTTTTTGCAGAGCCCCGATTCGAACCCGAGACCTTCTGTGCATATGTGCAAAGCAGACACCTTACCCCTGTGACCTCATACTAAAAATTCATGCACTTCTGAAAATTCTATTCGTAAAATGTTACATTTATCGACTTTTTGGAAGTTGTTTAAAAGAACTTCCTCAAAAGCGGGAAAATGCACATTTGGATTTTGAGATGCGATTAAAATGTGCTTCCTACGGAAGTACTTCCAGAAAGTAGTGAATATGGTCATTTCCAAGTGCAATAAGTACTGTCGCACGGTGTTATAAATTCAAGATCGTTTATAATCATGAATGTTTGGTAATAAAATCTTGTAAATGGATTAAGAGTGGAGGGTATCGTATAGTCGGGATCTCCTTTCTATACAAAGTATATATATTCTTGATCGCCATAAAATTCTAAGACGAACTAGCCATGTCCGCCCGTCCGTCTGTTGAAAGCACGCTAGCATCTAAACGGAAAGAGCTAGGACGTCCAAATTGTCCATATAAGTGTCTTATAGTCGTAGATCGGTTGCGATGGGCGAAATCGGTCCAGAGGGAAAACATTTTCCCTCACAAGGACTGAAAATGCCTATAAAAACCCCTAATATTTTAGATTATTTAAGCATGTTTTTCAATATGTCTGCTTGTACATACTTGATATTTGGTATGCGCATTCCTTCTACAACAAAAACGTGCACCATAAGGTGATTCGTATTCGTAGGGGGTGAAATGGGGCAAACAAAAAAAGATAAACATGGTACCTATAAAACAAAAACAGCAAGAAGCACAAACCTCGGTGTTTACATTCCTCTAATTGAGTAGATATATTTATATTATAAAAGTATTTTCCCAAATTCGTACTTTTAAGGGGTAAAATGGGAATAGAGGGATAAAAATGGTACCTACCAAACGGCTGTACCTAGAATAATTAAATTCGGTGTATACATTCCTTCGATTGCACAGACACGTAAAATAAAGGGATTTTTTCAAAATTCGTACTTTTGGGGGTTAAAAAGGAAAATGGGGATAAAGATAGTGCCAACCAAATGACCGCAGCTGGAGTCATGAAATTCGATGTATACACTGAGTATATACTCTGGCTCCGTAGACACGAAAAAAATGGTTTTTCCAAATTCAAGCGATATAAAGGGAACAGAGGGATACAAATGGTACCAACTAAACAGCTACAGATAGAATGATGAAATTAGGTGTGTACATTTTTCTAATTTCAAGTAAAATAAAGAGATTTTAGAAAGTCGTACTCTTAAGGGAAGTTAAGGAAAAATGATAATAATAGTACTAACCAAATGGCCTCACTGCATAGACACGAAAAGTAAAAAAAGATTTTTTCAAATTCGTCAGATTATAGATTTTCAAAATTTTTACTTTTGGAATTCAAATAGGTTGGAAATACAACCAATTGTATCACCCACTATCTACCAATATTTATATTTATATTTTTATTTTATATTTACTTTTTGAATTGACTTAAAGTATTATTTCGATATATATAGAATAAACGTATTGGTAGTATTGAAATAATAAAAATATTGTATTCATTTATAAAATTATTTTTTTCAATATTTTTAGTTGTTTTGTTTGCCTATATTAAACCAGTAAGGAAAGGCTAAAGTCGGGCGGGGCCGACTTTATAATACACTCCACTTTCTATCAGAATACAATTCAATTCGGAAAAAAGTGAAAACGGGAAGAATTTTTGTATGTTTCCTAATCATAGGCTAATATGTCTTGGTTCAATTTGTCAAATCGAAAATAATATTTGTATCAGGGCTATATCCAAACATGGAATGAAGTGACCCATTTCACAGTAGTTTCTTTCAGTTCTCAATTTGAAGTAATTCGATGAAAATACGTGGTTTCTGGGGAGGAAAAATCAAGCCGGGAGCGAAATTTGTATAGGAGCTATATATAAATCTGAACCGATCTGACTTACTTTCATCATGCGTGTTTCTCATGGAAATATAAGATATTTTGCCAAATTTGAAGAAAATCTGTTAAAATATGTGTTTTCTGGAGCGGAAAAACTCAAATCGGGAGTGCAATTCGTATGTGGGCTATATCTAAATCTGAACCGATCTGGCTCAGATTTATATATAGCTCCCATACAAATTTCGCTCCCGATTTGATTTCTTCCGCTCTAGATACCACAAATTGTATCAGATTGTCTTCAGATTTGGCAAAACATCTTATATTTCAGCTAGAAACACCTGTCGTGAAAATTTGTCAGATCGGTTCAGATTTATATATAGCTCCCATACAAATTTCGCTCCCGATTTGATTTTTTCCGCTCTAGAACCCATAAATTGTATCAGCTTGTCTTCAGAATTGGCAAAACATCTTATATTTCAACTAGAAACACCTGAGGTAAAAATGTGCTAGATCGGTTCAGATTTATATATAGCTCCCATACAAATTTCGCTCCCGATGTGATTTGTTCCGCTCTAGAAACCACAAATTCTATCAGATTGTCTTCATATTTGGCAAAACATATTATATTTCAACTGGAAACACCTGTGGCACAAATGTGTTAAATCGGTTCAGATTTGTATATAGCTCCCATACAAATTTCGCTCCCGATTTGATTTTTTCCGCTCTAGAACCCACAAATTGTATCAGCTTGTCTTCAGATTTGGCAAAACATCTTATATTTCAACTAGAAACACCTGAGGTAAAAATGTGTTAGATCGGTTCAGATTTATATATAGCTCCCATACAAATTTCGCTCCCGATTTGATTTTTTCCGCTCTAGAACCCACAAATTGTATCAGCTTGTCTTCAGATTTAGCAAAACATCTTATATTTGAGCTAGAAACACCTATGGTGAAAATAGGTCAGATCGGTTCAGATTTACATATAGCTCCCATACAAATTTCGCTCCCGGATAGACTTTTCCACCCCAGAAATCACGAATTTTCACCGAATTTCTTCAAAGTGAGCGTAACACGTTATATTTGAACTGGAAGAACTTATTGTGAAAGTTAGTCACTTTAGATTTAGCCCCAATACAAATAGTCTTATCGATTTGGACAATCGGACCAGGTCATATTAGCCTATGATTAGGAAACATACAAAAATTCTTCCCGTTTTCACTTTTTTTACTGAGATAGAAAGTGGAGTGTATCATATAGTCGGCCCCGCACGACTTTAGCCTTTCCTTACTTGTTATTTTATATTTACTTTTTGAATTGACTTGAAGTATTATTTCGATATATATAGAATAAACGTATTGGTAGCCTTGCCATACAAGCGTGGTTTGAAATAATAAAAATATTAATTTATTTATAAAATTATTTTTTCAATATTTTTATTTGTTTTGTTTGCCTATGTTAAAAAATTGACATTTTCCTGTAATGTCACTGCACTTCTACGATAATCGACAGCCACTGTGGAATGGCCCGGCCGAACTTAACGCCGTTTTTAATTGTTAGTTATTGATTTAAACTCTAAATGTTCGTAAAGTGAGTACATTTTGTATTTTTTATCTAATTTTATCTTTTCTGACATTGTCATAGTCATTTTATTATCACTCGGGTATTTCTCTGCCGTGATGGCGGATATACAGCGATATTTTATCAAAATAACTCTGACTTAAGAATTTGCTCCATACGAATGAGAACCACAACACATATATATCGAATATCATTGTTTTTGGGTAGTAGGATATAAGGTATTTTCAAGTATTAACACTAATAATAATAACAAAATGAATCAACCTTTACATATGGAAAAAATGGGATGGAAGCAAGCAAATTGATAGACGTAAACGTGCTCACGAATCATAATGCTCTCCATTGAACGTATTTATAATTGCCACTTATGCATTCCAACGGATAATAATGGACTATTTCGAGCCTTTGTTTAAACTAAATTACAAGTGGTAGACAAATGCTTCCTTTGGCACAGCTGACCAACACGCCAACGACTAACCAACAACGGTAACGGTTTGTCTTTGTTTACCAACCTCTCAAACTGACCTTAGCAAACATTTAGATACTGTCTGACGGCCGGTTTCGATTAAAACCCTATGACATTTTTTAGAAACTAAATCATAAAAACACACGTTTGTTACCATGACAGAGGCAGAAAACAATAGCACCTATCAAACTTCAAAAAAGTTTATGGATTTTTTACCAATATTTTATTTTGATTGTTGGTACGTATGAACATCCATGCGATAAGATGTATGTTTCTGTCGACAGTGCTTTTATGGTGATTAACGAGAATTTCAATATTATCGATGGGAAAGCGGTAAGTGCCTATAAGCGCCAGAGCTTCAGGTACGAATCGACAGTCGAAGTGATTTGGAAACAATGCGTGTATTTATTTTTGGTATGATGGATTACTCGTCTACTAGAAATTGTCATTCCTCTCATGTGTATTTAATTCTATTACAAATATATCAGCATTTTCCAACATACAACATATGGGTGATTCCATTGGAGCGAGTGTGACACTTTTGTTTAAATGTGCTTAAATATCTTCCATATTCATTGACTGAGATTTTTACGATATTACGAAACGCCTGCTTAATCGGAATATTATTTCAAATATAAATATGTTTTGGCGTTTTAAATATATATAAACAAGGGCGTCATGTATGTGATATTAGATTTGAAGAATTGTGAGGTTCTACTTACTTTCTTGAATTCTGTAATATTCTTCCATGATATGGCTTTATTCATTTTTGTTCATCAAAAGAGTAGTTCATACACTTCCACGCAAAGCATACATAACCTACATCTCATTGCGAATATAGGATATGTAAATAAACGGGCGTGACATTTCGGCGGAATTTCCGTTACGACACTGGACTATATCTTATTATCTTTTTGAAATAGAATCAAAACGTATGTATTATGAGAAGTCTTAACATTACGGAAGTTTAGCGGTGTTGTCTTAGATTATAAATTGATTTTGAAATGTTGCGCAAAAAAGGTCCAATTTCCATGAAATCACCCATATATAAAATAGAGTTAATGTCAGAATCCAAATATGATATATAAACAAGTAAGGAAAGGCTAAAGTCAGGCGGGCCGAATATATGATACCTTCCACTTTGTTCAACTGAATTCAGGGAAAATGTGAAATGCCATTTGTAAATAAATTTCCATTCTATTAAATATAGAAACGAAATGGTCTTGAGCCAGGACAATATCCCAGTTCAAATCAAATATTGATTACAGACCACAAAAAAAATGCAAACGAAAAAACTAAAACAAATGAGCGTTGGCACGGCAGAAGTATTGTTGGGTAACTATACCTGCATATACACATACTTACATATGCAACTCAATGAGATGCTTGTAAGATGGCATGTGTGCTTTATTACTTGGTGCGATTTTTTAAACGCAAATTCGGCAAGTGAGTTGTGCTTCTCGTTCGTTTGTGAGAATCATCTCCTTATAGAGGCCGGGTTCGATGTTGAAAAGTCGCTGCGAAGCCACTTGAAAAGACTTTTGACATGGTCGAAATCATGATCGTGTTAGTCTGCAGCCAAGTAATAAATGTCACCATGCCATTTGTAAATAAATTTGCATTCTATTAAATATAGAAGCAAAATGGTCTTGAGCCAGGACTATCCCAGTTCAAATCGGGAATGATTTTTGTCTGGCTATAGTACCCAGACACATGAACTGATGTGACATACTTTTACAATATATGTAGTTCTAGTTGATATATAATGATTTGTCAAATTCGAAAAACATCGATTAAAATAAAGAGTGATTTTTTTGAGGTTAGGATTTTCATGCATTAGTATTTGACAGATCACGTGGGATTTCAGACATAGTGTCAAAGAGAAAGATGCTCAGTATGCTTTGACATTTCATCATGAATAGACTTACTAACGAGCAACGCTTGCAAATCATTGAATTTTATTATCAAAATGCGTGCTCTGTTAAGAAAGTTCAGAAAGAAAGAAATTGTGTTCAGCGACGAAGCTCATTTTTGGCTCAATGGGTACGTAAATAGGCAGAATTGTCGATTTTGGAGTGAATATCAGCCAGAGGCATTGCAAGAGCTACCAATGCATCCAGAAAAAGTCACAGTTTGGTGCGGTTTATGGGCTGGTGGCATCATTGGACCGTACTTCTTCAAAGATGATGCGAATCGTAACGTAACTGTGAATGGTGAGCGCTACCGTGAGATGATATCCAACTTTTTTTTGCCCAAAATGGAAGAACTGAACTTGGTTGACATGTGGTTTCAACAAGATGGCGCTACATGCCACACAGCTCGCGATTCTATGGCCATTTTGAGGGAAAACTTCGGAGAACAATTCATCTCAAGAAATGGACCGGTAAGTTGGCCACCAAGATCATGCGATTTGACGCCTTTAGACTATTTTTTGTGGGGCTACGTCAAGTCTAAAGTCTACAGAAATAAGCCAGCAACTATTCCAGCTTTGGAAGACAACATTTCCGAAGAAATTCGGGCTATTCCGGCCGAAATGCTCGAAAAGTTGCCCAAAATTGGACTTTCCGAATGGACCACCTAAGACGCAGCCGCGGTCAACATTTAAATGAAATTATCTTCAAAAAGTAAATGTCATGGACCAATCTAACGTTTCAAATAAAGAACCGATGAGATTTTGCAAATTTTATGCGTTTTTTTTTTAAAAAAAGTTATCAAGCTCTTAAAAAATCACCCTTTATATGGTTTTTCGAGCAGAAAAAGTCAAATTGGAAGCAACATTTTTATGAGTCCTATATCTAAATATGAATCGACCTGACTCCCTTTCACAATAATGATTAAGTCTTGAGCAGAAACAGTTAAATGGAGAGTGAACTTTTTAAGGAAGCTTTATCTAAATCTGAACCGATCTTGCCCACTTTCACCACAGATGTTCTTGTTCAAATTTAAGGTTTTGTGCCAAATTTGAAGAAAATCGGTTGAAATGTGTTTAAACGTGTGTGAAATAATCGTTCTCGCAATGTTTTTAATTGTGAGTATATTTGACAGTTCATAGTCTCAACTTCTCGACTGAATAATTTACAGAAACAGTTTTTCTCGCTTTTTTCCAGTAATGCGAGAAAAAAACATATGGTGGCAGAAAGTTCAAACAATTCAAAGTTACAGATAATTTACAACGTTTCTGTTTCATTTCACGGACGCACTATGGTCCCAAATCCATTTTTTTTGCAGAAATTCAAAAAAATTAAAATTGGAAAGTGGTAAATGTGTATATATTTTCTTTTTGGCAACACTCCAAGCAATCAAGAAAATATACTGGAGAAAATTAGGTGGCAACACCACAAGCCTGAATGGTACTTAAACTTTGCGGTTAAAAAAAAGTGGGATTAATTTTGATATAAAACAGTTTTGCAAATTAATTAAAATCAAGACTTAAAAAGAAAATAATAAAGTGACTATATTATGAAAATTGACGGAAAGAGTTAGTAGTTGAAAAATTATATTTAACATTTTATGATTATTGTGGTCTTGTAAGTATTCATAGGTATTGTAATTTTGTGATTTGTAGAGAACATAATCTATAAATGTCGTGGACAAAAAGTTATATGTATGACTCAACTTGACTCAAAGTGTAAATGTGAAAGTGTTCGTCTGAGGTTGTAGTTTATGGTGGAATTAATATCTCGTCAGCATTTTTCGGTAAACTCCAAAAATTGTCATTTGATTTTAGCACAATTTTTGATTAGCCATAGACATATATATATGATTATATCTCTGAATTCGTTTTGTGTACGAGACCCATCAATATTTTATTTAAAAGGTATTGAAAGTACCTTCAAAATGGTATACAACACCATTCACCTTTTTGTACACATGTATACATTTTACTTTATTTCTTGAAATAATTATTTAAATTGCAGTTTAAAGTATACTATTTGTATGCTATATTTTGCTTTTGTAATAATGTTTAGAAAAACACATTTCTCAAAATAAACAACTTTTCATTCTTTTAAGCTTTCATAAAATTTTGTTTTTGGTCCCCTGTACCAATACAGGGTGATAATTATGTTGGTTATATATTGAGTTTATATGGGAGGTGGTAGTGGGCGTGGTCCGATCGGCCCAATTTTATTTTTATATTTTGCGTATGATATGTCTAGCAAATGTGCAAAATTACAAGACTGTATGTTTATTTTTCGACTTTATGCCATAAAAAATGGATCTGGGACCTGTGTGGGACGGACGAACAGACAGACGATTCAAAAAGTGATTCTAAGTCGATCGGTATAATTAACAATTGATCTAATGGATCTACTACATAAACTTTTTTGTTTTTGTCGTATGGGCGGAACCACTGTGCAATTCTGCATGATTAGGATCCATACAAAAATCCTTCCCGATTTCACTTTTTTACCGAATTGACTTTGTGCATTTGTTTGTAACACCCAAAAGGAAACGAAATAGACCCATTGTTAATTATAATGATCGACTTAGAATCACTTTTTTAATCGATTTAGCAATGTCCGTCCGTCCGTCCGTCCGTCTGTCCATCTATTCTTGTAATCACGATACAGGTTGCAATTGTAGACAGAACCAAATGAAACTTGGCGTAACGAAGTTTTTCGGTACAAAGACGAACGCTATTTAATTTGAAGAAAATCGGTTCAGATAGATATAGCCCCCATACGAATTTCACTCCCGATTTGACTCTTTTCACTCTAGATACCACATATTACAACAGATTTTCTTTAAAATTGGCAAAACATCTTATATTTCAATTAGAAACACCTGTGGCAAAAATGTGTTAGATCGGTTCAGATATATATATAGCTCCCATACAAATTTCGATCCCGATTTGACTTTTTCCGCTCTAGAGACCACATATTTCACTTGATTTGCTTCAAATTACCTTGCATTATTTTATAATTCTACAAGAAACATCTGTGTTGAAAATGGATTAAATCGGTTCAGATTTAGATATAGCCCCCATACAAATATCTCTCCCGATTTGACTTTTTCCGCTCTAAAAACCACATATTGTATCAGATTGTATTCAGATTTGGCAAAACACCTTATATTTCCACTAGAAACAACCATGGTGAATATAGGTCAGATCGGTTCAGATTTATATATAGCTCCCATACAAATTGCGCTCTCGATTTGACTTTTTCCGCTCTAGAAACCACATATTGTATTAGATTGTCTTCAGATTTGGCATAACATCTTATATTTAAACTAGGAACACCTATGGTGAAAATGGGTCAGATAGGTTCAGATTTATATATAGCTCCCATTAAAATTTCGATCCTGATTTGACTTTTTCTGCTCTAGAAAACACATATTTTAACAGATCCTCATCAAATTAGGCGCAATATCTTATATTTGTTCTGTAAACAGCCGTGGCGCAAATGGGTTAGATCGGTTCAGGTTTATATAAAGCTCACACACAAATTTCACTCCCGATTTCACTTTTTCAACTCTATAAACCACATATTTTAACAGATCTTCTTCAAATCTTTCAAAATACCTTACATTTCAACTAGAAACACCCATGGTGAAAATGGATCAGATTGGTTCAGATTTACATATAGCTCCCATACAAATTTCGCTCCTGGATAGATTTTTTCCGCCCCATAAACCACGAATTTTCACCGAAAATGAGCATAACACGTTATATTTGAACTGGAAGAACTTATTGTGAAAGTTAGTCACTTTATTCCATGTTTGGATATAGCCCCGATATAAATATTCTTTTCGATGTGACAAATTTGGCCAGGTTATATTAGCCTATAATTAGGAAACTTACAAAAATTCTGCCGTTTTCACTTTTTTACCGAGTTGAATTGTATTCGGATAGAAAGTGGAGTGTATCATATAGTCGGCCCCGCCCGACTTTAGCCTTTCCTTACTTGTTTTGTTTTCTAGTATGATTTTCCACCTATTTATTTTAATACGCTGCGGTCTTAATATCGATTTTGCGAAAAGAACAAAGCAGGGCATATTAGCAAAATTGAGGGAAACGTATTAATCTATGACTGATGCTATACGTAATGCATGTTTACAACCAGACCAAAAGTTGGAGCTGAACCACACCATATACACGGGAAACTAGACATCGTATATAGGAGAACCGTTTACTAAGTGTTCCATTTGGTGATATTTTGTCCTTTTTACAGTATTCCAAAAAATATGGATGTTTAATTATTTATGTTCGTACTTTACTGAGCCATACAAAGACGTTATGGGTAACAAATGAAAGAGAAGAATGTCTGTTAGAAACAATTAAAACTTCATTCTTTTATCCGCATTAAGAATCATTTAAATGTTACCCCTTCAAAAATAAATAAACTTTTACTTTTTATGGGGGAAAATTTAAACAGTTGTTAGTGCTGTGATAATACAGATAGATGAATGGAATTTTAAGTATTTTAAACAGATAACCTTCTCATTCATTTGATATTCATATCGTCTTTATATGAATCGGAAAAGTACTAAAATAAAATATTAAAACACATATATTAAAACAAATATAAACATATATGTACGCAAAGTGGGCGTTATCGTTATACGACCACGCCCATTTCTATATATCGAAATACAATATTTTTGGAGACGAGAGCTTATGCCGAAATTTTCAGCTCGATATCTCTTCTTTTATTATTTTTGACGCTCTCTCCCATACAAATTGATCCGCAGTGCATTGTGACCCACTCTCATAAGGTATGTTTCAATGTAATATATAATCAGATAATTAAAGCGCGATGTGATACAATATATTTATATAGCAATAGACTTTCAGCAGAAGTAGAATCTGCAATCTTCGGGAACCAGAAACTCTTCAGCACTTCCTTGGCGAATGTCCTATAATGCACGCACTTAGAAGAAGGTTCCGAAATGTAACTCTAACGCGCAACGAAATCATAGGCATCTTAGATGGACAGCAGAGCACAGACTGGAGGAATCTGGTTGAATATTTAAATGCGGCAAGCCGTTATAGAAAACTACTAATAATTTAGTAATAATGCAACTCCGGCTGACGACATACTTGTCATAGCCGTACAATCTTTTGTTATCAAGCAAATGGATAATACGTACGCATTTAACTTTTTAT
Source organism: Polietes domitor (assembly GCA_947397865.1). Lineage (NCBI taxonomy): Eukaryota > Metazoa > Arthropoda > Insecta > Diptera > Muscidae > Polietes > Polietes domitor. The sequence continues at coordinate 81,681,757 of OX377619.1, read as the reverse complement.
TTAGAAGTAAACCAATTGCTTTGAAAATAAAGATTACTTACTACTACTACTACTACTCATCAGATACTTGTTTGGGGGCAACATTGGTATGGGGGCTATATCTCACCCACTTCCACCATAGATATTGCCAGCTGGTGTGCCAAAATTGAGGAAAATGGAGTAAAATATGTGGTTTCTAGATCGACGAAAGACATATTGGGAGCGTCATTTGTGTGGGGGCTATATCTAAATTTGAACCGATCTTAGCCGCTTTCGCAACAGGTGTTTCTGATATGATGCTGTGCAGGCCCGTGCGCAGGATTTTCCCCTGGGGGGGGGGGTTTCATCTACACTCATAAAAAAATTAACCCTATAATGAGTTAAAATTAACTAAAACCAAGTACATTTTTATTAAATATAAGTAGAATTTTGCTGAAATTTTCCTAAAACTAAGTAAATGTTTACTCAAATCAAGTAAATATTTACTAAAACTGAGGACAATTTTGCTGATTTTTTTTCCTCAAAACGAGGAAATTTTTACTTAGACTGAGGAAAATTTTATTTTATACAAGGAAAAAAGTTTAATTAAAATAGTTCAATTTAACTAAAAAAATCAAACAAATAGTTTTGCTTCAGAGTATGCAAAACTGATACAAAAAATTACAACATTAAATATTTCTCAAAAGTTTCATGTTACCTCTGCCATAAGGAGTTGAGCTATTACTCCATGATTGTTGCGAAGGCAGGATAGGCGTCTTCGAATAATTAGAATAATTCATAAAGTATTTGAGAAACAAGTCTCTGCAAACGAACGAAAATTGCTTTTAATCTAATATTCAAGAATTTTTTAAACAATTTCAAATGTTTTTTATAAGTTCATTAATACCTAAATGTAAGAAGAACTCGGCATAAATTTCTGTAAACGTGTTAACTTACTTTTAGGAAAAAAACACATTTTTAAGTTAAAATTTCCTAAATGGAATTTTTTCCATACAAAAAATTTCAGATTTTTTCTCACTTAAAACCTTGGAAATATTCTTCCACATAAGTTTGAATTTACTCAATTGTAATTGTGTACCCTTTTTCTAGTAAATGAACTATATAATATGGCTTTGAAAGATGGAAACTTTACTCATACATAGATAATTTTTCAACTTTTTAGGAATTTTTTACTGGAGCGTTTGGAAACCACTCATATTGTATTGCCAGGATCTTCGAGAAATATTTTGATACATTTGTCCGACAGACATTGTCTGCAAAATTGCATTTATGTCAGTAAAAGAAAGTAGAAAGTGTACCGAAAGAGCAGATTTTCTGCTGTTAAAAAAGAGACAGCAGATTTGTATATGCTGATATGCCAAAAACAGCTGTAATTGCAGAAAAGTGTCTGCTGACAATCGCTGCTTTTATTAACAGACTTGTTATCTAAGTGTAGAACTTTTTTTAAATAGTTGCTTGAAATTACATACATACATACATATCGAGGGCTTATATTCATAAGTGGCTATGAACAAAAACATAACTTTTCAGGAGAGCGAAAAACTTATTTTCTCCTTAATGTTGTATAGAAAACGCATTTTCTATGCTTCCAGCTTCATCCATCAGATTGGTCGCTTGTAACATATATGTAGCCAGTCACGAAAATCGCTGCAATTGATGAAAAATCCAAAATACGCCGTTGCAATTCCTTATATTTTAACTTTCTTCATTCATAATTCTGAAACTTTTCATACACAAATAGTCCCCATGAAGTCAGCAATCACATGCCAAAGAATTATTTTGGTATTCTCAATATAATAAAAAGTTACGCCGGTTTTTCTAAATATACTTTTCACAATTTTTGACTTTACAGCCACCATTTTTCCTATTTTAGCTTCATAACTGGGAAATCAAAATGCTATTAACGCGAAATGATGGAATTTGATAGTATGATATGCCCTAAATCTAGAAAAATGTTTTAAACAAAATCGTTGTAGCGAATTATAAAGTTCGGTTTTATGCTGCTCCATTGTTGAACTATTTTATTTCTATTATTTTTATGTTCATAGCCACTTATGCAGTCACAAACTAACGTGCGAGGGGATATCCAAATCAGAAAATTAAAAAAATGGCTTTAGAAAAAAATATTTTCCAAATTTATATGACAAATGACATCCAAATCTAAGAATAGTTTGGCATCAAAAACTCATTTTCGAGAAAATGGTTCATAGCCTCGATATATATTTTGATGAAATATTACACAAAAAACAATTAAATTCCTCGGCGTTTAACCCTTCAGGCCGGCATTTTTTTCTATGATAAATGCAGAAAAGTTGATATGCTTTTTGACAAAGTATGGGTGTAAATTAGGGCGTACCTCAAAAAAAAAGTTCGCCGTACACCTTCGAATATGAAGTATTATTGAAAGGTAGTTTCAAAAAAAAAAATTTTATTTTTTTATGCCGAACGTAGGGGTCGCGCTTTTACATTTTTCTATATAACTTGTATTTATAAACGGATTTTAAAGTGTGATACATCGATGTTTTTGTCTCGACGAGGCCGATTTTTTTGTCTTTGAAGTCATTGAGCTCAAGCACCCCCTTCTGGTACTTACCCATCATTTCTCAGTTGCTACTACCCTAATGTACCACTCTAATAATCGAAAATTAAAGCTCGCATAAAATCATGAATCATGTTTGAGCTCAATGACTTCAAAGACAAAAAAATCGGACAAAAACATCGATGTATCACACTTTAAAATCCGTTTATAAATGCAGAAGTTATATAGAAAAATGTAAAAGCGCGACCCCTACGTTCGGCATAAAAAAATAAAAAAAATTTTTTTGAAACTACCTTTCAATAATACTTCATATTCGAAGGTGTACGGCGAACTTTTTTTTTTTTACTTGTAACCTGGTACGCTCTAGTGTAAATAGGATGTCTAATGAGTTTTGGGGTTTTTAAATAAAAAATATTTGGAAATGTTTCTTCATTTTTATAACAGTTTTTTGTACTCGATAAAATGCAAGAAGGAACACCTAGAAATTGTAATTCCAAAAAAAAAAAACAAATAATTGGTAGATCCAATTTACTGAATTTGTTGTTTCCCTTTTGAATAATACTTGTTACATATGTACAAAAGAATACTAACACTGAAAAATATTTGACACAAGTGAGAAATATAACAAAAATTTGAGTAAGTTAAAACTTTTGTCTTACTGTTTCGCGGCTTCAAAGTAAATTTTAAAATAGAGACCTACACGCAGAGAAAAAATGCATTGCGTAGAAACGAAATTTTAGTCACCTGAACATCGTTTTTGAGTTTCTTTGTGGGAACAATTAGTTTGTTTGTAGTAAACATGTCATTAGTTGTTGTAAATGAAAAAAGAGAGATATGTATTATCATTGCAAACTCCCAAAACATTAGAGGTAACAAAAACCGTTGTTGTTGCATCTGTGATGAAAATAGGACACATAAAAATAATAAAAATGTCGCATCGCAAATGTTACATCTTAGTGCTCTACAAGCATCAACAAATTATTTGCTTTTATTAAGAATGATTTTTAGATATCATAGTGATACTTATCTACACTTTTTTAAAATTACTAAAATATTTTTTTATTAATTTTCTAAACTTTTATTACAATTAACTAATTAATTGAACTTATGAACTTTTAATTAACAATTAAAAGTTCATAAGATATTGATCTAGTCGAATGTCAAGAAGTGGTATCGGTTAATAAAAAATGAAAATTTTCCGAACAATTTGGTGTCCATTAGCGAAATTAGCACTGCACAATCTTGAAATTGACACAATTCGTTTAGTTTGTTTGTACTTTTCCTAACCTTTGTCCCAAATTCAAGGAAGTGTCCACGATTTTTTTGTAATTTTCGCGTTTTCACGATTTTACTGCAAAATTACCATTTCAGACAAGTTATTTTAAAAAGACCTTACAAATTCTATTTTTTATTGCTTCAGAAAGTCTAGAAGGTTTTAAAAAGTATATGTTCGAAACCTCCCTGGGGGGGGGTTTGAACCCCCAAAACCGCCCCCCCCCCTGCGCACGGCCCTGATGCTGTGTCAAATTTAAAGAAAATCGGGTACAATATGTGGTTTCTAGAGCGGAAAAAGTCAAATCTGTAGCGGCATTTGTATGGGGGCTATATCTAAATCTGAACCGATCTTACCCACTTTCTGCATAGGTGTTTCTATTTGGATTATAAGATGTTGTGCCAAATTTAAAGAAAATCGGGTACAAAATATCGTTTCTACAGCAGAAAATGTCAAATCAGGAGCGACATTTGTATGGGGGCTATATCTAAATCTGAACCGATCTTATCCAATTTTTGTATATGTATTTCTAGTTGGATTATGAGATGTTGTGCCAAATTTAAAGAAAATCGGGTACAATATGTGGTTTCTAGAGCGGAAAATGTCAAATCAGGAGCGACATTTGTATGGGGGCTATATCTAAATCTGAACCGATCTTACCCACTTTCTGCATAGGTGTCAAATCAGGAGCGACATTTGTATAGGGGCTATATCTAAATCTGAACCGATCTTATCCAATTTTTGCATAGGTATTTCTAGTTGGATTATAAGATGTTGTGCCAAATTTAAAGAAAATCGGGTACAATATGTGGTTGCTAGAGCGGAAAATGTCAAATCGGGAGCGACATTCGTATGGGGGCTATATCTAAATCTGAACCGATTTGCTTCAAATTAAATAGCGTTCGTCCTTGATCCACAAAACTTACTTGTGCCAATTTTTGTTAAGATCGGACTATAATTGCGACCTGTAATTTGATTACAACAATAGATGGACAGACAGACAGACAGACGGACAGACAGACAGACACAAGGACATTGTTAAATCGAATCAGAAAGTGATTCTACGTCGATCGGTATACTTAACAATGGGTCTATCTCGCTTCCTTTTGGGTGTTACAAACAAATGCACAAAGCCATAATACTCTCGTGGACTGTATAAAAATCATAGTCTAATATGACCTGGTCCAATCTAGAAGAATATTTGTATCGGGGCTATATCCAAACATGGAATGAAGTGACTAACTTTCACAATTCCAATTCATGTATAACGTGTTAACGGTTTCTGGGGCGGAAAAAGTAAATCCTATCTGACCCATTTTCACCATGGGTGTTTCTAGTTGAAATATAAGACATTTTGCAAGATTTGAAGATGTGGTTTCTAGAGCAGAAAAAGTCAAATCGGGAGCGAAATTTGAATGGGAGCTATATATAAATCTGAACCGATCTGATATATTTTCACCATAGGTTTTCCTAGTTTAAATATAAGATGTTTTGCCAAATCTGAAGACAATATGTGGTTTCTGGAGCCGAAGAAGTCATATCGGAAACGAAATTTGTATAGGTGCTATATTAATCTGAACCAATCTAACACATTTTCACTACAGATGTTTTCAGATGATATATAATGTGTTTTACCGATTTTGAAGAAAATCGGTTAAAATAGTTGGATTCTAGAGCAGAAAAAATCAAATTGGGAGCGAAATTTGTATGGGAGCTGTATATAAATCTGAACCGATCTAAGACATTTTTACCACATGTATTTCTAGTTGAACTATAAAATGTTTTGCCAATTTTGAAGAAAATATGTGGTCAAATCGGGCGTGAAATTCGTATGAGGGCAATATCTATATCTAAACCGATTTTCTTCAAATTAAATAGCGTTCGTCCTTGTCCCGAAAAACTTCGTTGTGCGAAGTTTCGTTTGGTTCTGGGTACAATTGCGACCTGTATCGTGATTACAAGAATAGATGGGCAGACAGACAGACGGACATTGCTAAATCGATTCAAAAAGTGATTCTAAGTCGATCGGTATAATTACCAACGGGTCAAATGCACAAAGAAATAATAATCTCGTGGAGTGTATAAAAATGTTTGTAGTACTCATGAAAGCAAGCAGTGAAAGGCTAAAGTGCGGAAGGCCGAGTACAAGATACACCCAAAAGAGATTCTTATTAATCTTGGTGCAAGAAACTTTTGCGGGTCATGGTCGGACGCTATAGAATTTGGTCTGGGCCACCATTTTTCTGCTAAATCACTCATCCATTCAAATTCTGCAGAACACATTATTTCACAAAGACATATCTATGGTCAAATTGGGTCGCATAGGTATATGTTTCGCACACAACTGTCCATTCATATTTGTCTTTTTCTGTTCAATGTTAAATCCTTTCCACTGTAGAAATCCATTTTTTGTCCTTTAATTTGTAATGTTACATTCATCGTCCTATCAATATATTCCGTGCAGATCGGTATAAGGAAAGTCGATCTAGCTCTTCTATAGCTAAGAGGTGTATGCCATAAAGTTCACAGAGAGTTCAACTACCGATGAACATCAGTGAACAGCGGGGACTTAAATGTGTAATGAAATTGCTAACATTATGGGGAATATTAAAAATGAAAGGACTGAAATATTCCCTTAGTACTGAAATCCTATTGATTAAATTTGAGTTCATGTCAGTTAAAGCGTAACCACAAGAGGTGCTTACACTCAAGCAAAATTGTTAGTATTCGACTACATTTTGTTGATACGAATTGAAATGACTTTGTTGCATTTGTATTTTCAATATTTTTATCTTTCAGTGGCTGTAAAACAATAATCCATATTTAAAGCCGGCCAACATGTGAAGACTGCAAATGGAAAAATGTAAATTGTAGACATATTTTAGGCATGCATCTAGTTAATTGTATTATTTCTCAGATCTTTATTTACCATATATATATATATATCTTACATAAATTTTATTGAGATAAATTGGCAGAATAACCTATTAGCTATATATGTCACAAATGCAGTTTGTTACCATAACAGCTTTAAGAAAACACATTCTAAAAATACTTTTTTTAATTTTCAATATCTGAAAAGGCTGAAAGTCTGTAATACTAAGAAAACTTTCTGCATGTTAGGAACAAGAACGTAAAATATATAAAAAAATAAAAAAACGTTTCATTTAATTCCGTACATACGAAAAGTAGTCAACTTTGGGCTAATTTCTGAATTTCTAATATATTTTTTTTTTCAAATCTCAAAAATGTTTACTATTTTGGATGATAGAATTTGATTCTGTGTTCTACATCTACACTTCATTTGTATTTTTAGACGGTTCACTAAATCCAAACATGTATATTTCCCGCTTTTGGGGAAGGTCTTATAAACAATTTCAAAAAATGATGATAGTATGTTTTTATTCTGCATCGAATAGCTTTTACACAAGTGCATTTAAATACATTTTTGGATGGCGTTATAGAGCTATAGTTTCGGTTTTGCACTCAGAAGGCCTCCGGTTCCGGTTTTCATTACTGTTGTAAAAAACTATTTTAAAAATTAATTGTTTTAGTCACACATGTCTTTAAGTATACAAATCGGCTTTAAGTATACAATAGAGTCGACTTAGCGAAGTATGTTTGTCCGTCTGTACATCTAAATTCTGTTATCAAAGTACATGTCGCTATTGTAGTCGGACTGCCGCGCAGTTTGCTAAGAGTATTTTTTCTGCCAGGGACGATCGGTATTGAATATGAAGACAAATTGGATCAGATTTACATCCTTTCCCATACAAATATTACTTCGATTTACACTACTACCGCCCAAGAATCCACATTTTGCATCGGATCTTGATCATATTTTTCAGATCAAATTATATTTCAACTAAGAATACCTACACTGATAGAATTATCTTCATACTACTTATGACTTGGTCTGATTTCTTGACAAACCAATCAACCCAATGCGAGCGTCTTTGCAATGAGTATGTCTTTGACCTTAATCAGGGTAAATACTTATGTCAAAATTAACAGAGGACAAATGAGAATTGCTAGAATTCAACCGAATAAAGTCGACACACTAAAAATTTAGTTATAAGTTATGAAACATTTCACAAAAACGCTGTTATATTTATGAAGACATTCCATAACACAAATATTTTTTGGTTATGACATATTTCATAATCTTTAAGAATTGTTTCTTTAATACTATGAAATCTTTCTTTGTTCTTATGCAACTAAGTTTCACTAATTTAACAATTTTGTTTTATGAAATATGAAATGTTTATGAAAAATGGTATGAATTTTATTTTATTTATGAATTCATTAAATTTATGAAAAACCTTTTATTAAATCGCTTCATAAATATAATGAAGGAAAATTCTTTCAGTGTAGAAACAGATAAAATGAAAGTGGATGAACAATGTCCCATACATATGTACCTCCGGTTTTCAGTATTACTGAACTAAAATGCACATTTTACATCGGATCGTGATCACATTTCCCACATCATATTATACAGTCCTCGTCAATAGGATAGACGCACCTATTTAAAATTTGCTCAGTATGTCATATTTCTATGAAATGAACATAAAACAAAACAACAACAATATAGAAATAGTGTCTATGGAGTACTAAAAATAAATACAACAAAAACATATAGGTTCTCTCGGAACTAACGGTACTTTTTGCCACAATTGGAAAGCAAATGCAAAACAATGCATATTTTTGTGCTTCACATGATTAGACGCAGTGTCGAAATTGACTTTGTGCGTGCAAGATCGAACTAATTTGATTTACATAATTACTTCTCGGAATTAAAATAATCTGTGTGTTAGCAAAAATGGGTAAACAAAAAAGTATGACCTTGATCGAACGGAAAAAAATTGACTTTTTCCATGGTGAAGGGTTGTCGAACCGTGCTATAGCTCGCAAATTAGGCCGAAGCTCAAGAACTGTTGACCGGTACTTAAAAGACCCCAATTCATATGGAAAAAAATATAAAGGAAGAATTCCAAGCGCATTGACAGAAAGGGATAAGCGAAAAATCCTCAGGATTGCCTCTAATTCAAAACTGACCATACCAAAAATCAAACAAAAAGCCAATGTTGACGCCAGTGTTTCTAGTGTTCGTCGAGTTATACTGAATGCCAAGAATATAAAACGAAAAAAATTGAAGAAGAAGCCCCCTCTGGATGCTGCTCGCAAGTAAAAACGCCTTGAATTCTCAAAGAATCACATGAGTTGGGACGTACAGGTAGATACGAGACTTAATGACTGCCGGCACGTCGTTTTTACCGACGAAAAGAAATTCAATTTGGATGGCCCAGATGGATACCAGTATTATTTTCATGATATACGAAAAGAAAATTTATATCTGTGTCGCCACCACAGCAGAGAGGGCGGTGTAATGGTGTGGGGTGCTATCACCTATTATGGCGCGATTGACTTAGTAATTGTGAGCAATAAAATGAATGCCAACAGCTACAAAACGCTATTGGAAAACGCTTTCCCTGAAATAAACAATATTTTTGGACTGCTTCCATGGATTTTGCAGCAGGATAATGCACCAATACACAACGCACGCATTGTAAAGTCCTTTTTTTCAAGCCAGGATGTGCAGCTGTTGGACTGGCCACCATATTCTCCAGATCTTAACATAATTGAAAACGTCTGGGGCTGGCTAACTCGTAAGGTGTATGCAGAAGGAAGACAATTTGACAACAAGGAGTCACTAATTGAAGCTATAAAGATATCTTGGGCCGAAATCTCCCTTGAATATCTGAAGTCCTTATACAGCTCCATGAAAGATCGTATTTTTGAAGTGATTTCAAAAAACGGCGGAAATACTCATTACTAAACATTTTTTATAAACTTGCTGTGTAACAGAAATAAAAATATTTTTGTGTAAAATGTATGACTACATTAGTTTTCATTAATTATCTGATGCGTCTAATCAAATGAACTGTTAGAATATGTGTATTTTTGCTGTTGTTTTACAAATGGAATAAGAATACCGTAAGACATGAGAGGAGAAAACAATTGTTGATGTATTTAGTTTGTGTAGCCTATAAGCTTTCTTTTTTGGTAGTTGTCATATTTCCTATTCATGATTAGTAAATATCAGAAACCTATTTTGAATTTCAAATAGGTGCGTCTAACCTATTGACGAGGACTGTATTTCGCATAGAAACTCCTACAATAAAAGTCAAATATATTGGGTACATGTTATAGTTTATCCTCCATACAAATGTGCTCCCATTACCGCTGTATATTTCAACTATGAATACCTACATTGAAACTGATCTATATGGGTCCACTTTTCAATGTATCGCCCTTACAAATGGGCCCCAATTTTTATAATTACCGCTATAGTACTTACATCTTACATAGGATCTTGATCAATTTTGCAGATTATGAAATATATTCAACTAGAAATACCTACCGTAAAATTGGATCATATGTGTCAATGTTTTCAAATAGCATCCATACAGCTGTCCCTCCAATTTTCATTTTTACCGCCTTAAAACTGTCACAATAGATGGTATTTTGAATATTCCGTATCATGGATTATATCACATAGGAACAACTACTAATAAATCGATGTAGACCCAGACAAATAGGCCTCCGATACGATTTTAGACATATTTTCCACATTATGTCCCTTCCAATTTGTTTACACTCAACGATAAAGTTATTACCGCCATTCTTCATGAAAATGATCTTTATTGTTATTCCCAAGATGCAGCTAAAATAAAAGAGTATCACACCGATTTTCTAGTAACATAATGCAAAAGATGTTGATCCATTTTACCATAACAGTTAAATAAAACCGTTGACTAATTTATATGCATTTATAGTATACTGTATAATTTATATGGACTGCATAAAATCGACCCCCATAAAGCACGTGGGTTTTGTAATCAGAAACTGGTATATAGGCTGGGATTGGTATAGGTCATACAGGCGTGGCGACCCGACTTTAGTCTTTCCATACTTGTTATATCCTACACCACTTCGTGGACTAGGGTATTATAGTTTTCCGCCAAATGTTTGTAACACTAGAAATAATCGAGCTAGACCCACCTTTAAGTATACGGATCGGCTTAGAATAACCACCTGAATCGATTTAACGATGTCTGTCTGTCCGTCCGTCTGCTGCCCATCTAAGCTTGTTCGCATTCTACAGGTCGCAATTGTTGCCCGATTGTCATGGAATTTGGCAGAAGTTACTTTTCTGGCCAAGGACGATTGGTATTGCATTTGGAGGAAATAGCCAGGAAAGCCACCAAACAACCCAGTTCACACTACTATCGCTCTAGAACCCACATCTTACATTGAATCTTGCTAAAATTGTGCAGACCATGTAATATTTCAATAAACAATACCTACTTTGAAATTGATCTTGATTGATCAATTTAATATAAATTGATCTTTTTAATATAGCGCCCTTACAAATGGGCGCCATTTTTGTTATTACCACTCTAGGACCCACATTTTACATCGGAAGTTTATCAAATTTAGCAGAGAATATATGCAATGAAAGTCAAATATATGGTTCCATATTTTGGTATAACCGCCATAGAAATTGGGCCCCCATTCTACTCTATTACAGCTCTAGAACCCACATCGTGCAGTGGAACTCGATACAATTTTGCAGATCATGTTCTATTTCAACTAAGAATACCTACTTTGAAAGTGATCTATATGGGTCCACTTTTTAATGTAGCGCCCCTTACAAATGGTCCCTATTTTTATTATTACCCCTATAGGACCCACATTTTACATCGGAAGTTTTTCATATTTCATAGAAGAATACAACCATGAAAGTCAAATAAATGTGTCCACACTTTGGTATAACCCAAATGGGGCCCCATTGTACTCTATTACAAGTCTAGAAACTACATCTTACATCAGATCTTGATTTTGCAGATCATGATATATTTCAACTAGGAATACCTACTGTGAATGAGAACTATATAGGCCCATATTTTGGCACAAATCCCAAGTGTTGTTATAGACCCCCTTCAAATGTCCGTCCGATTCATCCTATTACCGCTGTATAATCTGTATTTGCCATTGGATCTTGATCAATTTTCCAGATGTTATATTTATTTTACTCAGATTATATGCCGGAAAATTTAATAAATTACCTTATTATTTACCATATTCTTCAACTTTTGTTAAAGATGAATTTATAGTACACTGTATAATTTATATAAACTACATGAAACATCTGGGTTTAGTATTCAAAGCGAGGTATATAAGCAGGAAGTGGTGTAGGGTATTATATAGTCGACTTTAGCCTTTTCTTACTTGTGTTACATTTCCATTTCAACTGATTTTACTTTTAACCGCTCTAGACGTGACATACTTTATCCAATTTTGCCAGATACCCTGTATTAATTTATATTTCATCTAGAAACAGTAAAACTCGCCTGTCCATGCTTTGATGAACCACCGTATTATGTTTTACTTGGGAATATCTATTTTAAAATATTTGGATAACAGCAGGAGAGCAAGCCTATTGTCTGAAGATGCCGAGCTACCTCTGCCTTGGGTTCTGCATTCTTTAAAAGCTTAGGCGACTTGGCGTCAGTCCTACATGTTAGTTCAGATGAAAGGTGTAAAAGAACGAGTTACCACAATGGACCTTTTCGTTTGTGAGTACGTCAGAAGCTTGCTTTCTGACAGCCACGACAACATAAATGAACATAAGCTAAAGTAGACAAATAACCCATCCTATTTGGATTTAAATTTTACCAATGATGAACGAAAAGTACTCTTCTCCAGTTTACGAATGTGCCCTTCATTAAATTTTCACCTATATTGCAAACAGTCTATACACATCGCCATACGAAGTTCAGTATCTTAAAAAAATATTTCTTTTTTACATTTTCCTGAGTGTATGATTAGTAATAAAATGTTTGTAATTGGGCAAAATGTGGAGAATTTCCTTACATGTTTTTTATTAGTTTATTTCAACAAATAAGCGATTTTTTCTTTTTTATATAAAATGTATTTGTATGTATTTTCTCGAGCGTTTGTTACGACTTTCGCGACAAACACTTTTGTATGTTTGACCATAGCATTAATAACTTAAAACAAATGGCCAAATTTTCAAATGCCACGTGTAAAATACTAAATTCACAAAAGAAAGCGAAATCCAAATCACTTCAGACACCTCTGACCTGTGTAAACCTCTGGGGTGACTACAATTTGTCACAACTCATAAAGCAGGTACAGAATTCGTTAATGCACTTCTTGTCTATGGGCAAGCCAACCCCACTCCACCGTTCCCCGTCTCTGGAGAAATGTGACAACAATGGAAATGGCACGAAAGGAAATTTTCACCTTTTAACAGAATTTTTCATGAACGGCAGCAGCATAAAATAAGTTTTATTGAAATCAACCGAGATAAAAAGCGAACCGAGAGTACAAGAATGAAAAGGAATTATTTCGGTTGTTTTTTTTTTTGTCCTTCGTCATTTTGTGTGTAATGGAAAAGTATCAAAATGTGGCCCGTGCCGTTCCTGCGAAGCTGTTGAGAATGCCGTGCTCGCACTTTTCGCATAAATCACGAAATGGCTTTTTTTGTGCCCACTAAAGATCACAGTAGCGTAAAATTGAAATATCGTGATTTCAGCTTTTTACCCACGTATGCGAGCAGGCATTACTGAGAGTGTATTTGTCGGGTTTATATTTCTCGTTTCGGAGGAAATAGTCGAAATACAGCATAGAATTTCTTACGGAACGGAAAACCTTATAGCTAAAAATAAATTATGACAACAATTCAAGCATCACAATGCTTCTGGCAAAAGTAGGTAAGGGTAAGATTAAATATTGTAAAACTTGGCCGAAAATAACAGACCGCATTAATACCCGTCTTAACGATATCGGACACCAGTAGAAGTGACGCGTGCCACACATACACGAGGTGTGAAAACCGGTGGGAAACTGTAGTGCCATTCAGGCGTAAACGTGTGATAATGACAGATTTTCCGCAATTCGAAATTTTAGTGGCCGTATATTTCGTCTTCCTGAAATAGGCGTGATGTTTTAGCAATTAAATAAAAGCTGAATAAAAATGCATCTCACGAGAAATCGCCACAAATTGAAAATTAAAATTTATGATAGAAATTGAGAGAGTAACCTAAAACTCCATAAATCCGTTTCAAGTTTTTCTACGCTGTTTGAACCAGTAGCCCAGTAGTTTCGTGAAACTGGATGGCTTCACTCAGGAAAAGAGCCTTCCTAAATTAGAGTAAATTAAATACAACAATTTCAATAAAACAATTACTCCCGTTTAGTTAAAATATCCTTATATACATCGGTTCCGATGTACATATAGCTCACGAAAAATTCGTATATGACTCCACATATTTAATTGACATCGTTTACACCGTGCGACAGACGTCGTATTTAGGATAACTGTGTACTCAGTTTTTCATTTGGTGATATTTTCTCCTTTTTACAGGACTTTTTATTTCCAAAGGATATAGATGTTTTAACATTTTTTTTTGTATTTTTCAAGTCATACAATTGTGATATGAAATAAAAGAGAAGAATATCTGTTAAAAATTCTTCAAATTTCATACTCCTATCCGAATAAGATCAGCATTAACAGTCATTTCGAATTTCCGCCTTAATAATAAAAATATTTACAATTCAACTTTTTAAAAGGGAGAATACAGAATTATTTGAATTATTTTTACCAGATATTCTTCTCTTTCATTTGATACCCATAACTTTTGACACGCAAAAGTACGAAAATAAATTATTAAAACTCTGATATCCTTTTAAAATTAAATGGAGAAAATATCTCCAAATGAAAAATTGAAACTGTATATATATTAGAGTGGCTTCTTTTGTGAGAAAGGGAAAAATGTTGTTGGTGTTCCCGGCTAAAATAATAGATTGGTGTGTTTTATGTATTCTCCAAAAATATGTATTTCGCTTTTATCATTGTCAGTTCGTGAGCTGGACGTGTTCAAAATAACCTCTATAAATCAGGTTTTTCTTGAATAAAATTCACGATGAGAATGGTATTGAGAAAAAAATCAGATAGAAATTAAAATCCGACCCGAGCCTTATCAAACCACATTAAAAACTTGCAATATAAAGGACAGATTTACACTATTTTAGTGCAATTTTTTATAAAACCGCAATAACTTCCACATTTTTAGTTCGATTTATGTTTTTAGGGGCTCGTTGGAGAGGTATTGATAACCAATTTTAGAAATTCCAAACCCATTAAGGGCCGCAATTTTTTTCTTGCTGTTAATACTCAGTGGGTTAAATGTGAAGTAAAAACTGAAATATTGGGTAATTTGCATCGTAAACACATTAAAGTTTTATATAAAGCAAATTTTTGGAAAGAAATTCAACCATTTCAAAATTTCCCCCTTAAAAGTATATTTCAGTTGATACCCATATCGCCATTATAGGACTCGCAGAAGTACGAAACTAAATTATTGAAACATTTACATCCTTTGGAAATTAAAAGTCCTGTAAAAAAGACAAACGGCCACGAAATAAAAAACGGAGTATTCCTATTAGTGACCTATAGTTTCACTTCTATATAATATCGTTCTTGGGAGGGAAATCATGTCGCACGGTTTTATTATAACATCTCATGTGAAGTTTTCCTCCCAATTCATCCATCGATAGACCAAAATTTCAGATTTTTTTAAATAAGATTTTTGTAAGACTAGACTGTAAGACTACGATGCAAACAAACCCATATTTCAGTTTTTACGTCACATTTAACACACTGAGAGACAACACTATGAAAAAATTGTCGGCCCCTAATGGGTTAGGAAGTTAAAAAAATTGCAATTGGTGATCCCTTTCAACGATCCAACAAAAACACAAACCGAACTAAAAATATTAATGTTATTGCGGTTTTTATAAAAAAATTCAACAAAAATTGCACAAAAATTTTTAAATTCTACTCTCTATGCTTGGTTCAAATGCAAGTTTATAATATGGTTTGATAAGGCTCGGACCAGGTTTTAATTTCTAGCTGGTTTTTTCCAAATACCATTCTCATCGTGAATTTTATTCAAGAAAAACCTGATTTATAGAGATTATTTCGAACGCGTCCAGCTCACGAACGGACAATGAAAAAAGCGAAATATTTTGGGAGAACACATAAAACAAAACAATCTTTAATTTTAGTTGGGAACATCCACTACTTTTATTTTGAAGCCACTCTAATAAGGGGTGTTTTTTATTGGGGTATAGAACTTTAAGTTGGCATCACTTTTTTAACTGGCGGCCATTTTGTCAGCTGTCAAGTGATTAATATT
Organism: Polietes domitor; assembly: GCA_947397865.1. Taxonomy (NCBI): domain Eukaryota; kingdom Metazoa; phylum Arthropoda; class Insecta; order Diptera; family Muscidae; genus Polietes; species Polietes domitor. The sequence continues at coordinate 81,665,676 of OX377619.1, read as the reverse complement.
TAGTTTGGTTTGCCATTTCATCATGAACAGGTTGACAAAAGAACAACGCTTGCAAATCGTGCAAATTTATTTCGAAAGTAATGGTTCAGTTCGCGAAGTTCACCATTTTATGGTCGACATAATCGTCCATTAGAGCAATTAATTCGGTTAACCATGGATCGTTTTCGCACTACGTTTACTCTATGTGATAATACGCATCCGCAGAGACGTCGAACAGTGCGCACCGAAGAAACAATTGCCGCTGTAGAGCAAAGTGTTGAATAGGACCCGAATGAATCGATTCGCCACCGTGCACAGCAATTGGAGCTGCACAGTAATTGGAGAAAGTGGTTGAAAATTGGACCTGTAGATTTGGCTATATTCGAGCCAGCCGCGGCGGCCACATGCCCGAAATCATATTTAAACATTAATGGCATAAAATTATCCTTCCAATAAAGCCAAATTGATGGACATTAAAACGATTTTCTTGTGTTTTATTTCAATTCGAAGTTCTATACCTCAATAAAAAACACCCAAATCTATGTAAAATTGTCGCACGGTGTTATCAGTGCCAGTTTGTTCGATGATTTTATTTTCGTGATAAATTCAATCACAATACGGGTTTCAGGATTAAATTTCTAATGTTTTAATCTTTCGTTAGCAATTCAATCACGAATACCTGTATGCAAATTTCGTAAATGTTTATAGCTTGTATAGGCTGGGCCAATTAACATTTTAAATTTGAACTTACTTTGATTTTGAAAGGTAGAATAACATTATTTTTTTATTTTCAGGTTTATGTTTGATATTGGACGCTATACGCTTGAACAAAACTGGGAAATATTAAAAACTTACTTCCAAAATAATGAGTCCTTAACGCAAACTGTAAGAAATTTACGTGGAAAATATTCGAGAGGGGATCGGCCATCAGTTAAGCTGCATGAAGCCCATTTTCAACTCGGTGGCTATGTCAATAAGCAAAATTGCCGAATATGGGTTCAGAAGACCCACACGTGACTATTGAGAAGCCAATAAATCCACAACGAGCCACAGTTTGGTTTTGATTGTGGCTGTACTGAAAAATTGGGTTGATCGGCTGAGGTACTGTCGAATCATGTGGTAGGTCATGTGAATGATGTTGTATTCTAGTATTAAATGATAAAGTTCAACCAGAAATTTAAAGCTCCACCTCCTCCACCATGTATTGCACGAACATATTAGAAAAACAAGTAAGGAAAGGCTAAAGTCGGGCGGGGCCGACTATATAATACCCTACACCACTCCCTGCGTGTGTACCTCGCTTTGATTACTAAACCCAGGTATTGCATGGGATCAATTTTATGTAGTTCATACAAATTATATAAATTATATTCATATAATTTATATGCTATAAATTCATCTTCAGTCAAATTTAAGGAGTATGGTAAATAATATGGTAATTGATCTAATTGTCCGACAGACAAATACAAATTATACAGTAGTATACCAAAGTCATTTCAAATTATGGACATTTGGACATCACCCAAACAATTCTCATTGCAATTCAATTCGGTAAAAAAGTGAAATCGGGAAGGATTTTTGCATCCTGTAAATGTATGTGTTTGACAAAAAATGTTAAATCGGAAAGGACATTTGTATGGGGGTATATTGAAACCTGGAACGATGTGACCCGCTTTCACCATGTCTGTTTATTGGTGAAATATAATATGTAAAATTTGGCCAAAATCGGTTAAACATTCGGGAGCAACATTTGTATGAGGGCTATATCTAAATCTGAACCTATCTTACCCTCTTTCACCATAGATCTTTCTAGTTCGATTATAAGATGTTGTGCCAATTTTAAAGAAACACGGGTACAATGTGTGGATTTTAGAGCGGAAAAAGTGAAATCGGGAGCGACATTTGTATGGGGGCTATATCTAAATCTGAACCGATCTTACCCAATTTTTGCATACGTGTTTCTAGTTGGATTATAAGATGTTCTGCCAAATTTAAAGAAAATCGGGTACAATATGTCGTTTCTAGAGCGGAAAATGTCAAATCGGGAGCGACATTTGTATGGGGGCTATATCTAAATCTGAACCGATCTTACCCAATTTTTGCATACGTGTTTCTAGTTGGATTATAAGATGTTCTGCAAAATGTAAAGAAAATCGGTTACAATATGTCGTTTCTAAAGCGGAAAAAGTGAAATCGGGAGCGACATTTGTATGGGGGCTATATCTAAATCTGAACCGATCTTACCCAATTTTTGCATACGTGTTTCTAGTTGGATTATAAGATGTTCTGCAAAATTTAAAGAAAATCGGGTACAATATGTCGTTTCTAGAGCGGAAAATGTCAAATCGGGAGCGACATTTGTATGGGGGCTATATCTAAATCTGAACCGATCTTACCCAATTTTTGCATAGGTGTTTCTAGTTGGATTATAAGATGTTGTGCCAAATTTAAATAAAATCGGGTACTATATGTGCTTTATAGGGCGGAAAAAGTCAAATCGGGAGCGACATTTGTATGGGGGCTATATCTAAATCTGAACCGATTTCCTCCAAATTCAATACGATGGTCCTTGGCAAGAAAAAATAACTTCTGCCAAGTTTCATGACAATCGGACAACAATTGAGACCTGTAGAGTGCGAACAAGCTTAGATGGACAGCAGACGGAAGGACGGACGGACAGACAGACATCGTTAAATCGACTGGTGATTCTAAGCCGATTGATATACTTAAAGGTGGGTCTAGCTCGATTATTTCTTGGTGTTACAAACATTTGGGGCGAAACTAACTTATAATACCCTAGCCCACGAAGTGGTGGTTATTAATTAATTTTAAAGACCACGCCCACTTATAGGGTGTGTCTAAAGATATGCTTTTTATAGTTTGATTGACTAAATACATCAAAATATGTTTTCATAAAGACAGTAATCTTCAGATAATTGTACATATATTAAATATTTATTCGTTGTTAGGGAAGAAAGTTTTCCCTTCGGACCTGGTCCTCCATTTTCAATTCCCACCTTCCAAACAGTCAAGGGAGCATACAACCAAACAGCTGCACCCAGAATAATTAAATTCGATGTATACATCCCTCTGATTGCGTAGACACGTAAAATAAACGGAAAGGGGATAAAAATAGTACCAACAAAATGACCGCAGCTGGAGTTATGAAATAAAAAATGTACGAAATATAATGGATTTTTCAAAATTTGAACTTTTGAAATTAAAATAGAATGGAAATACAACCAACTGTAACACCCACATCCACATATCTACCAATACTTATTTATTTTTTTAATTGACTTCAAGTATTATTTCGATATGTAAATGTATTGGTAGACTTGTTTTATAAGCGTGGTTTGAAATAATAAAAGTATCATATTTATTTAAACAAATATTTTTTCAATATTTGCATATGTTTTGGTGTGGCAATATTAAAAAAATATATAGTTTCTTGTAATATTACTGCACTTCTACGAAAATCGATCTGTAGTATGCAATCCATGGTGGAGGGTATAATGCCGTTTTTACTTGTTCAAGAGCACTTAGCTCCTACTGTTATTAGCTTTTTGCGCAATTTGCACTTACTTATGGATAATCCCGTATGGAATCTTTTCATTCTGTCACAAATTTAGTTCCATAGTGTATATAAGGCATGCAACTCACCAAACAGTTTGTTAGGTATTTTATATGAAAAGGCTTTTGGTACTCCCAACAATTTTTACGCACTTATCGACTCCACGCTAATGGATGATTTTCCCTAAACGACACAGGAAAAAGATCGAGTTTAACTTTATAGATTCCTCAAAATAAAACAAAAACTATGAATACCTAAAAACATTAATGCTCTTTTTACCGTCGGATTACTTCCCCAACTACATATATGTGCATGAGGAAGCAAAAAACCAAAGAATTCTAGATATAGATAAATATACATTAGACCGGTCCCTTTTTAAGCTTTAAATGTCTAACACCTCTGCTATAAGTTTAAAAAAAATATATCTAAAGAACATAATAATACATAAAGGGTGGTTAAATTTTAAGGGCCAATGTTGATATTGAATAAAAAACAAATTATTTAGGATATTATTGTCATTTAATTTTATTATGATAATATTGGTATGGTTCAATTATGTATGGAACAAAATATCGGCCAAATGGCCTCCGCGACTTCGGCGGCACACTTCCATCAGATGGTCCAAATTTTCGCTGACGCTGATGCATAATTCAGGTTTAATGCCGTTAATGTGTCGAAACAGTCACTCTTTGTGGGTGCATTGGTTTTTCGACAATCACTCTTGGATTATCATTCGCCCAAATGCGGCAATTCTGCTTATTGAGGTGAAAATGTGCCTCATCACTGAAGATGATTTTCTTCGAAAATTGATTATCCAATGTTGCCATTTCTTGCCGTTTATTTGCACCAATCGTCCCGACTCATTTTGGAACCAGAACTCCTTCCGGAGCAAGTAAGATTCCTTCCTGTGTGGGCCAACTTAACACGCTAAGAGTTATCGCTTAGCAGTCAGTGGAGTGGATATCTCCATTATATCTTGTGTTTAACGATTTCGAAATGTCATTCGATAGGCTCGATCACAGCACCAAAAACTCAGAAGCAAAATTGATGTGATCGAAAGGGATGTGTGATGTAACCTCTAAGTATGGGTAATAGTACTAGAGGGTAGGCCATTTAAAATTTTATTTTAGAATCGGCAACAAAACAGTCCTTTTTTATACACTCCACGAGAGTATTATGGCTTTGTGCATTTGTTTGTAACACCCAAAAGGAAGCGAGATAGACCCATTGTTAAGAATACCGATCGACTTAGAATCACTTTCTGAGTCGATTTAGTAATGTCCGTCTGTCCGTCTGTCCATCTACTGTTGTAATCAAATTACAGGTCGCAATTATAGTCCGATCTTAACAAAAATTGCCCCAGGTAAGTTTTGTGGATCAGGGACGAACGCTATTTAATTTGAGGCAAATCGGTTCAGATTCAGATATAGCCCCCATACAAATGTCGCTCCCGATTTGACATTTTCCGTTCTAAAACGACATTGTATTGTACCCGATATTCTTTAAATTTGGCACAACATCTTATAATCCAACTAGAAACACATATGCAGAAATTAGCTTAGATCGGTTCAGATTTAGATATAGCCCCCATACAAATGTCGCTCCCGATTTGACATTTTCCGTTCTAAAACGACATTGTATTGTACCCGATATTCTTTAAATTTGGCACAACATCTTATAATCCAACTAGAAACACATATGCAGAAATTAGCTTAGATCGGTTCAGATTTAGATATAGCCCCCATACAAATGTCGCTCCCGATTTGACATTTTCCACTCTAGAAACCACATTGTATTGTACCCGATTTTATTTAAATTTGACACAACATCTTACAATCCAACTAGAAACACCTATGCAGAAAGTGGGTAAGATCGTTTCAGATTTAGATATAGCTCCAATACAAATGTTGCTCCCAAATGTTAAACCGATTTTGGCCAAACTATACATATTATATTTCACCTATTTCGTTCCAGATTTCAATATACCCCCATAAAAATGCCCTTTCCGATTTAACATTTTTTGTCAAACACATACATTGACAGGATACAAAAATCCTTTCCGTTGTCACTTTTTTAACGAATTAAATTGTATTCGGATTGAAAGTGGAGTGTATCATAGTGTCGGCCCCGCCCGACTTTAGCCTTTCTTTCGCTTTGAATACTACACCCAGGTGTTTCATGTAGTTCATAACATGATCTGCAAAATTTTATCAAGATTTAGAAAAATTTAACGAATTTGGTAAATAATAAGGTAATTGATCCAATTTTCCGGCAGAAAGTCTGAGTAAAATAAATATAACATCTTGATAAATTGATCAAGATCCAATGACAAATACAGATTATACAACGGTAATAGGATGAATCGGACGGACATTTGAAAGGGGTCTATACTTGGGACCTCTGCCAAAATATGGACCTATATAGTTCTCATTCACGGTAGGTATTCTTAGTTGAAATATATCAGGATCTGCAAGATTTGATCAAGATCTGATGTAAGGAGTAGTTTCTAGACTTGTAATAGAGTAGAATGGGGCCCCATTTGGGTTATACCAAAGTGTGGACACATTTATTTGGCTTTCATAGTATGTATTCTTAGATGAAATATGAAATTTGAAAAACTTCCGATGTAAAATGTACATTAAAAAGTTGGCCATATATATCACCTTCAAAGTAGGTATTCTTAGTTGAAATACATATAACATGATCTGCACAGTTGTATCGAGTTCCACTGCACGATGTGATTCTAGAGCTTTAATAGAGTAGAATTTGCATGGGGGTTATACCAAAATATGCAACCATATATTTGACTTCCATAGTATGTATTCTTAGATGAAATATAATATAATCTGCAAAATTTGATAAACTTCCGATGTAAAATGTGGGTCCTAGAGTGGTAATAACAAAAATGGGTTCCCATTTGTAAGGGCGCTATATTAAAAAGTGGGCTCTTATAGATCACTTTCAAAGTAGGTATTCTTTATTGAAATATAACATGATCTGCAAAATGTTATCAAGATCCAATGTATGATGTGAGTTCTAGAGCGATAATAGTGTAGGCCCATTTGTATTGGGGCTATACCAAAACATTGACCCATATAGCTGGCGTTCAAAATAGGTGTTTCTAGCAGTAATAGTGTAAATTATAGAGATATTTGTATGGAGGCTATATCTAAATCTGAACCGATTTCCTCCAAATTTAATACCTATCGTCCTTGGTCAAAAAAATAACTTCTGCCAAATTTTATGATATGCGGACAACAATTGCGACCTGTAGAGTGCGAACAAGCTTAGATGGACAGCAGACGGACGGACAGACAGACATCGTGAAATCGATTCAGCTGGTGATTCTAAGCCGATCGGTATACTTAAAGGTGGGTCTAGCTCGATTATATTTTGGTGTTACAAACATTTGGCGCGAAACTAACTTATAATACCCTAGTCCACGAAGTGGTGTAGGGTATAATAATATTTTTAATTTTTATGAACTAATTCCCCTTTCGTTTTCAATGTTGTTATATTTATTTGGAAAATTGTTTTTCGTCATTTTTAAAAAGCACTAAAAATTACTATAAACGTCCAATTCGGATACTTAGATATACTACCATAAGAACAAAGTTGTATATTAAAATATATTTCAAAGCTACATTTATTAAAACAGGTAAGGAAAGGCTAAAGTCGGGCGTGGCCGACTATATAATACCCTACACCACTCCCAGCGTAAATACCTCGATTTGATTACTAAACCCAGGTATTTCATGGGAGCAATTTAATGTAATTCATATAAATTCTACAGTATACTTTAAATTCATCTTTAGTCATATTTAACGTATACGGTAAATAATAAAGTAATTGATACAACTTTCCAGCATATATAGACTAAAGTAAATATAACATGATCTGGAAAAATTTATCAAGATCCAATGATAAATACAGATTATACAGCGGTAATAGGATGAATCGGACGGACATTTGAAGGGTGCCTATAACAACACTTGAGACTTGTGCCAAAACATGGGCCTGCATAGTTTTCATTCACGGTATGTATTTCTAGTTGAAACATATAATGATCTGCAAAATTTGATGAAGATCCGATGTAAGATGTAGTTTCTAGAGCTGTAATAGAGCAGAATAGGCCACATTTGGGTTATTCCAAAGTGTGGACATATGGACATCTCCCAAACAAGTAAGGAAATGCTAAAGATGGACGGAGCCACTATATTATACACCCCACTTTCTATCTCATTACAATTTAATTCGGTAAAAAAGTGAAATCGGGGATGATTTTTGAATTATGTAAATGTATGTGTTTGGCAAAAAATGTTAAATCGGAAAGGACATTTGTATGGGGGTATATTGATACCTGTAACGATGTGACCCGCTTTCACCATGTATGTTTATTGGTGAAATATAATATGCAAAGTTTAGCCAAAATCGGTTAAACATTCGGGAGCGACATTTGTATTGGGGCTATATCAAAATCTGAACCGATCTTACCCACTTTCAGCATAGCTGTTTCTAGTTAGATTATAAAATGTTGTGCCAATTTTAAAGAAAATAGGGTACAATATATGGATTTTAGAGCGGAAAAAGTCAAATCGGGAGCTACAGTTGTATGGAGGCTATATCTAAATCTGAACCGATCTTACCCACATTCAGCACAGGTGTTTCTAGTTGGATTGTAAGATATTGTGCACATTTTAAAGAAAATCGGGTACAATATGTGGATTTTACAGCGGAAAAAGTCAAATCGGGAGCTACATTTGTATGGGGACTATATCTAAATCTGAACCGATCTTACCTACATTCAGCATAGGTGTTTCTAGTTCGTTTATAAAATGTTGTGCCAAATTTAAAGAAAATCGGGTACAGTATGTCGTTTCTAGAGCGGAAAAAGTCAAATCGGGAGCGACATTTGTATGGGGACTATATCTAAATCTGAACCGATCTTACCCACTTTCAGCATAGGTATTTCTAGTTCGATTATAAAATGTTGTGCCAATTTTAAAGAAAATCGGGTACAATACGTGGATTTTAGAGCGGAAAATGTCAAATTGGGAGCGACATTTGTATGGGGGATATATCTAAATCTGAATCGATTTCCTCCAAATTAAATACCGATCGTGCTTGGCCCAAAAAAGTAACTTCTGTCAAATTTCATGATAATCGGGCAACAATTGCGACGTGTAGAGTGCGAACAAGCTTAGATGGACAGCAGACGGACAGACGGACGGTCGGACGGACAGACAGACATCGTTAAATCGATTCAGCTGGCGATTCTAAGCCGATCTGTATACTTAAAGGTGGGTCTAGCTCGATTATTTCTTGGTGTTACAAACATTTGGCGGAAAACTAACTTATAATACCCTAGTCCACGAATTGGTACACTGGAAAACATAAGTTTGAGGTGTGTTTAGCTAAATGATGGCTTGTCATTATCATATTTAATCATAACTTTATTTTACAGGGTAGCTGTAAATTATTCTACCCAGCCTAATGTTTATCCACCAAGAGATAACTACACCTACAGATACACATTCCCATACACATACAACACAATATTGGCCACATTGTTTCCTTAATGCATGAGATACATTTTACTCGATAAGATTCATCCACTGAAAGATATACGAGAGTATCAATACACAGGAGTGTAGTTGGCTAAAGACACACACCGGAGTAACGGTCATGCGGCCATTCCATACAAACAGATTACAACAACAATGCCAAGAACGGCAGCGGTAATACCAACAACACAAAAAATGGCACAACAATAGCGCAAAGGCAACTCCTGGAAAAAACCAACGGGTAAAGGCAGAGCACACGTTCAATTTGAAGCCACATTTTATTTTTGTATACCTTTTATATCATCTATCAAGGGATGGCGGGTATATTCACTCTGTCGATATGTTTGTAGCACGCGAAATACTCACAGAGGTTATTTGGGGGGTTTGGGTATTCGGGGTGGTCGCGAAATTCCAGGCGCAGTCTTTCCCTGTGTCCATTTGTGTGCTCTAAATAAATCCTAAGACAAACGAAAGAATGCTCTGTTAGTCTAATCTATCGGGAAAATCCGTCAATACAAAAAATCCTCTAACAAGGACTTTTGGTTTTATCTGTCTGAAAGTAAGCATCAATTTCACTTGGACCAGAAGATGTCATCTACCAGGAATGCCGCCCACCCATTCATCCCTAGCTAGGACGTGTATGCTCTAGTTCTTGTCAAACAGAGCCACTGGCGTGGTGTAGTCCATGAAATATGCAAGTGGAGGGTAAATACGATTCGGCCTGGCCGAATATAAAGCAATTTTATATGTGTTTTTTGCTAAACAAGTGTTGGTAAGAAATGTGGGAAAACGTAAGTGAATGTGAATGCGAATATCGTTTGGGTGAAAAAGTATAAAAATATCGAATTCATGTAGCTATACACTGAAAGAATTTTCCTTCATAATATTTATGAAGCGATATCTATGACATATATGAAAATTTCATAAATAAAATAAAATGTTTCATACATTTTTTCATAAACATTTCATAGTTTTTGTTTTAACTCTTATTCATATTTCATAAAACAAAATTGTTAAATTAGTGAAACTTAGTTTCATAAGACCAAAGAAAGATTTCATTGTATTAAAGAAACAATTCTTAAAGATTGTGAAATCTGTCATAACGAATAAATTATTTGTGTTATAATAAAGGATAATAAATATAATAAAGGATTTCATAGTTTTTATTTTTACAACTACACTTTTAGTGTGTCGACTTTATTCGTTGAATGCTAGCAATTCTCATTTGTCCTCTGTTAACTCTGATATAAGTATGTACCCTAATTTTGGTCAAAGACATACTCATTGCAAATATTCTCGCAATTAGGGTGTACATCGACTGTTTAGTCAAGAAGTCAGACCTTTTATTGTTCATATTGGAGACTTCAGCATAAATTATGAAACTTTTCATAAAACTAATGAAGTTTCTTCATAAAATCTATGAAAATTTTCTTAAATCATATTATGAAACACAATGAACTTTTTTGGCAAAAGTGCATCGAATGACAACTGCATTTCATAGTTTCGAAGAAATGTTTCACACATTCTATGACACTTTTCATTGATTTGTGCATTATGAAACATGACTTGGCGACTTTTTAATGAAAATTTTCACTGAGGTTAAGACAAAATCATAAATAATATGAAGATAATTCTTTCAGTGTAGCTATGCGAGTATTATCAAATGAAGTTTGGTAGTTTTGCGGATTAAATTTTAGAAGAATTGTTTGAATTTAATCTCAATGAAATATTACAAATGATATTCATGACATTAGATTGTTGACAAATCGGTTCAAATATATTCAATAAATTCGTAGAATATAATTAATTAAATGTTTGATCCGAAATATAATAATAATAATCCATTTCCACAATCAATTACATTTCAAAACAAGTAAAAACGTCGTTATGTTCGGCCGGTCCAAACATTAACAATGGATGGTATTCCACAGAGCTTACCGAATTTAGTAGAAGTGCAGTAACATTACAGGAAAATGTTATTTTTTTTAATATAGCCAAACCAAAATAAATAAAAAATGTTAAAAAATAATTTCATAAATAAATATAAAATTTAATTTATTTTAAACCACACTTATAAGGCAAGGCTACCAATATGTTTATAGTATGTATATGTCCATCGAAGTAACACTTCAACTCAATTCAAAAAGTAAATATAAGGCAGCAATCTACAAAAAAAAGCTTAAAACCCCTAGCGGACAATGGGAGAATTTTCTGCTACAACCGTTTGGTTGGTCGAATTTCCATCCTATTTTAATTCCAAAAGTATACATTTTGAAAATCCTTTTCTCTCACGTACACAGTGCAATATAATCCAACTTCATGATTCTACCCATTTGTGTCGTCAAAGCAACGTAATAAACTTCGAATTTGGAAAAATCTTTTTATTTTACGTGTCTATATACCAATTTCCATGATTCTAGCTGCGGGCATTTGGTTGGTACCATTTCTATCCCTTTTCCAAATTTTACCTTTTAAAAATACGACTTTCGAAAATCTCTTTATTTTACGTGTCAACGCTGTTAGCGGGATGTACACAACGAATTTTATCATTCTAGCTGTATCCGTTTAGTTAGTACCATTTTTATACCGTCCACTTTTGTCATTCCGTTTGTAACACCTTAAAATATTCATCGTAGACCCAAGTATATATATTCTAAGTCGTGGTAAAATTCTAAGACGATATAGCCATGTCCGTCTGCGTGTCTGTTGAAAGCACGCTAGTTTCCAAACGAAATGAACTAGGAGGTTAAAATTTTCCCTAATTATGTTGCAGATCGGTTGGGATTGAAAGTGGGCGAAATCGACCCAGAGGGAAAATTTTTCCCTAACAAGGACCGAAAATATCCCTAATATTTAGAGTATTTCAGCATGTTTTTTTAATATGTTTGCTTGTCTTTACTTGATATCTGGAGTGCATTTTCCTTACAGCATAATAGTAATTTTTATTTGTGGGGGGCGAAATGGGACAAAAAGGAGTTAAAAATGGTACCTATCAAACGACAACCGCTAAAAACACGAAAATTTGGTGTGTACATTCCTCTAATAGAGTAGATACATAATATAAAAGTATTTTTGGATAAAAATGGTACAAACCAAACTGCTGTTCCTAGAATAATGAAATTCGGTGTATAAATTCCTCTGATTGCGTAGTGACGTAAAATAAAGGAATTTTTCAATGTTCGTACTTTTACATAGGGGATACAAGTTGCACCAACCCAACGGCTGTTCCTACAAAAATGAAATTCGACGCATACATTCCCCCGACAGCGTAGACACGAAAAATGTTTTACCAAATTCATTTTTTTTTAAGGATACGATGGGAGGAGAGGTATAAAAAGTGTACTCCTTATCCAATACAGCTAGAATAATGAAATTTGGTGTGTACATCCCCGTAATTTCATAGATATGCAAAATTAAGTGATTTCTGAAAGTCGTACTGTTAGGAAGATAAAAGGGGTTTGTCCGCAATGTGGGGGTTTCGGGTTTTTCGAAAACCATGATTTCAAAAAAACCCCCGTTGTCCGTTTTTCTTTTTATTAAAATCCGTTTGGACCGGGGTTTTCGGGTGTTTCTTGAAACAGCAAAAAATGGGGGAATTTATTGATTATAGGGTATGTGACGACCCGCCCACTTGGCACTATCTCCTCGGGAAATGACTACCTTCTGGCCCACGGCCTTGTTCAGTCTTGGGGTAGTTAATTTCCCTTGGAGTGAGATTTTTTTGTTTTCTTTACCCGCCCTGCCATGCTGACTATTCCGAAATCGGCCGGTGTCAGCCCGAGAAGGTATCCTTTATCTAGTCCTCATCATCTTTCGTGGTTGAAAATAACATGATTTTAAAATATCATTTCAACAAAAACTTATATATTAGACATATTTCTACTGATTTCAACAGAAAATAAAATTAATGAGAACATAATGAAGATTCGATTTCAAATATCTTATTTTAAGTTGAGGTTGTTTAAATGAAATTATTTTACATTAAACAGTTAATAAAGTATGTTTGATAATAAAAAACTTATAAATTATTTCTGAATTTTGTTGAATTAGTACCTTTGATAGTTAATTAAAGAATCTGTGTTCATAAAAAAAGCTTATCGTTACCAAAATATAAAAAAGACTCAACTAACATTTTTTAACAAATCGACATTATTGTTTATTATGATCGAAGTTGTTGTGTTTTGTTACAATAACCAAAAATGTCGATTTGCAAAAAAATGTTAGTTGAGTTTTTTTTTATATTTTGGTAACGTTATACAGTATGAAAGAAACGAAATGTTGGGCTACCATTTACATCCTCATAGTCCCAGGCCTGTTGATGGAGGATCTTTATTCCAATATGATATGATCTATTTTATCGTAAGATTTTTGTACTTATGCTTTCAGAACGTATAGCTCTTTTGTAATTTCCGGTTCATGTTGGGTTTTTATATATAACTAGTGCCATCAGAGTAATTTGTTGTTCCAATAGGTTAATATATATATATATATATATATATATATATATATATATATATATATATATATATATATATATGAAACTGCCATTGTTTTCTTAGTAAGTGAAGTTATTGGTTAGTTTTCTTAATCGTCTCATCTTCAACAGGAAAAAGTAATGCTTTGACTAATGGAGACATGCAATATAAAATGTGGTGTGGGATAGGGTTTGGAATTCCACGAATCTATACGCGTCCAAGACCTAAGACGTGATAATTAAAAAGAAGCCACCGTCAATCTATCAACAATCTCATTATCCTCTTACCACACTGGATTGATCCTCACGATGTCCGTCCAATATTATATAAAATGTATTCGGTTGAATCTTCTGCTCCCGCTATTGAAACTAATTGCTATACCTCGGTTGTGAAATCTTCATCTTCAATTGGACCACAAATGTATAGAATATTTGGGCGCACGATTCGTCCACAAGTTACTCACAAAACACGCGCAAGGAAAAAGCCATGGATGCAAGTAACGGATGAAAAAAAAAACGTCTGTATTCTTCAAGACGATTTTCGATTTCAATATAAAAATCCGAAAACTTCTGTCAATGAAAATTTCATAAAATTTTCAATCGAAGGAAGCTAAACATATCAAAAAGTAAAATACAGTAGCCTCCAGATAAAACGTTCTCCCTTATAACTCGTCGAACATATTGCGGTACGAGACCTCACAGGTAATTACACAAAATGTTGATCCTTTGTACATACCATTCTTGGGGATAGGACAATTTTGGTGTCATCATCAGATTGACTCCAATCATTATTGAATTAGGATAATTTTGGTCCATTGCCAAAAAAAAATATTTGGCGATTTTTTTATAATATATCAACCCAAAATATCAGTTTATAACAGATGTGAAAGCCATGAAACTACTGTTTGAAATATATTTTCACTTTCTCTTACATTCGCAAAGTTCATGAACCTCACATTACATACAAGGACGAGTATAATATACGTATAAGGCTGGATCGCGAAAAAATTGCTACGGTCACCCCCTGGTTTATTGGATGATGATCTGCCAAATAATTCGTCCTTGGGTCAAACCGTCTGTGTGCTAAACGCCCCTGAAAATACCTATACAAATAATCACATATGTTCTTATATGTATTGCTGGTCGATATCCGCAGCAGCAAATAGTTGTGATTGTTTGGTTTTTTGGTTTAAAGGACCAGAATGCTCCTGCACTCTGAACACTCGGAGACCCAGTCGGGTCCATTGTGCAAATCCTTTCGTTATCTGAAAAATAAGATTGTAGTTTATAGGAGAGGGGTAGGGAGTGATAGGATTTAGGAAGGGGTGATAGATGATATATGGAGTGTGAGGGAAATAAGAGGATTTTGGAAAGGGGATATGGGGGTAGGAGAATATGAAGTTGTGTTATTAGTTTTTTCTAATGGTTGACGACTAGGTAAGAAAATTTGTTGAGAGTCATCCGGTATAACTATGGTGGTGGTAAGCCTTTATGGCTCTCTTTCTTTGTTAGTCGCCAACTGTCTATGCGGTTACATCCATGTTCCTTACTAGCCACGCCTGATCCGATTTAGTCCTTTT
This sequence comes from Polietes domitor, assembly GCA_947397865.1. NCBI lineage: Eukaryota > Metazoa > Arthropoda > Insecta > Diptera > Muscidae > Polietes > Polietes domitor. The sequence continues at coordinate 81,650,505 of OX377619.1, read as the reverse complement.
GAGAATCCCAAAAGGTCATAAACGGTGCGGGTTGCAATATCCTCTATGTTGTTAATAAAATAACTTCCTAGGTATTTGTTTCTACGTATACAAAGCGCTGGACATCTGCAGATTATGTGCTCGATAGATTCTAACTCCTCCTCATCCTCACATAATCGACAGTGATCCTCAATGTCCAACTGCCATCTTGAGATCCTACTCCTAGTGCAGTAATGCCCTGTGTAGATACCTATCAAAGTTCGAATTTCTGCCTTGTTTAGCTCTAGTAGAGTTCTGGTTTTGCCCCTATCGATCTTTGGCAATGTGGCCCTGGCGATCCTACAGGTTGACAAACTATTCCATGCTGCGTTCATCTGTGACCATTTTCTTGATTCAATCAGTCTGTAAAACGTGGTTTTACTAGGTTGTCAGCTCTATTGATTTCCAAGGACGAACCATTTCTAGCCAGTTCATCTGTTATCTCGTTTCCTTTGACATTGCTATGTCCGGGAACCCAGCAGAGACGGACGGTATGGTCGTTGAGGTTATCTAGTGAGCGTTTACAACTCAGTACAAGCCTTGATTTGACAGTGTGTGACATGATTGATTTCATTGCTGCCTGACTATCTACGTAGAAATTTATATCCGTGGTTACCGGAATGTTCTCACTTGATAGAAATCTTGCTGCCCTTTCTATTGCCAGTAATTCTGCTTGGAAAACACTACAGTTGTCGTCGAGTCGGAGAGACTTGCGTATCTGTAGTGATTCAATGTAGAATCCCGCTCCTGTGCCCTGTTCCATCTTTGAACCATCAGTGTAGACCGAAAGCCCTGTGAAGGGCTCACCATTGTCCCAATCTGATCTCTTTGGTATAAACATCTGTGGTAAGGGTGAGAAGTCCAGAACCGGCACCATGTAGTCTGTACCTCCATTGATGACCGATTCGTGAACACCCAGTATTCCTCCTTGAACTATCCTTGCGTGACCATAAGGTCTATTTTTCCAGCATCCTGATTCTTTGAGTCTTATAGCACTCCTGGCAGCAATCATCTCTGTGAAGTGGTCCAGAGATGGGTGATGTAGAATTACATCCATCGCTGCTTGTGGAGTATTTTTATGGCTCCCGTAATGCTCAGTCCTGCTAGCCTTTGCGCTTTCATTAATTTTGCCCGGAGTTTACTCACTCTCATTGCGCTCCACCATACCAGACAACCATAAGTAGTAATGGGTCTAACAACCGATCGGTAGATCCAGTCTACAACTTTTGGTTTCAGACCCCAGCTCTTACCAATGGAGTTCCTGCACATGTAGAGTGCATTTAGACCCTTTTTATACCTGATTGTTGGTAGGAATTTTCCACCTACCAATATAACAACGTCATCTGCATATGCAACTACTTTTTTACCCTCATCAGAAGGGGATCTGAGGATATTATTGACAGCAAGAAGCCACAGAAGAGGAGATAAAACTCCCCCCTGTGGCGTTCCCCTGGTCACCAATTTCCTTATAGTTCCAGCTCCCAAGGTTGAATTTATTACTCGATGTCGTAGCATCGAGTCAATCCAGTCAGTCAGGAAGTTAGGAACATGTAGATCCATTAATGAATTAGTTATTGTGTTGGCCTCAATGTTATTGAGTGCTCCTTCTATGTCTAGAAACGCTGCAAGAGTGTAATCTTTACATTCTAGGTTTCTCTCTATGTAACCAACGACCTCATGAAGAGCGCTCTCAGTAGATTTGCGGATAGGAGATAGGCATGCTGAGCGTCGCTTATGAGATTGTTGTCTATGCTTCCTCTTAGATAAAATAGTTGTGATATAGCATGTGAAATCTAGGACGAACTTCGTCATTTTAGACTCACAGTATTGCTGTGTTCGTAAATTTGTATAGCTAATTTGCGGTCCCTAATCTTCTGATAATATAAATAGTGACATATTATAAACAAAAGAGAACTTTAAAGAGACTTTTGTACTATGTACTATGAAAAACCGGTTGAGACCGACATAAAAAATCGAGTTTCCAGGTTTTCCAAAAACCGCGATTTTAAATTACACGACTTTCTGCCTTATATTAATTTTTGATTTGACTTATTTCGATATATATTGCATAAACATATCGGTGGGCTTGCCTTATAAGCTTGGTTTGAAACAATTACTATTTTAAAAGATTTTAAAATTAAAACCATAATTATGCATTGGCAAATAATATATTTCCCGGGGAATTAAAAAATGTCTCCACTATTCCAGGAAATGATAGAATTCCTTTGGTTTCGGCGCGGTCGAAGATGAATTTAAAATTAAAACCATAATAATGCATTGGCAGATAATACAAGGTGGCGCAGAATGAGCTATATGGTTTATAAGTTTTTTATTTATGCGATTATTATGTTTTTTTAAATAAAATTTTTTGCAATTAGCTTTGAAAAATTATATCTGTAAGTGATGTCAATTTTCTGCATCGCACATACGTGCTCTTTTTAGTATATTTTCCATAATAGAGATTGAGACACCACTTTCATTTTCAAAAAAATATGGGACAATTAAGAATACACTTAAGTGGGCGTGATTGTTGCTGATGAACTGCTCTTGGATTTTCCGTAGCCCAAATCCTGCCGGTTTGCTTGTTGACATACCCATTTAATAGGATGTGGACTTAATCGCTCATTACCAAATTGTGATTGTTGGTTTGAAAAATAAAATTCAATTAATTTTGTACGTTGTTCGATCGTGTCATGATTCATAATTAATTCCCCAAGTTTCTGTAATAAAATGTAGGAAAAAAACAAAGAAAGTATAATAATAAAAAAGTTATAAAGAATTCAAACCTTATAGCTCATTCTGCGCCACCCTGTATATTTGCCGGGGAATTAAGAAATGCCTCTACTTTTCTAGGAAATGAAAGAGTTCTTTTTGGTTTTGCTACATCTGCCTGATCGGCTTTACGTCTGTCCGAACTTCTCCAATATCCCTATACAATCCTAACAAAACAGGGCAATTTTGCTGAAATTTCCATGCTTTCCGTCTGTAGGAGGAACACATTTATTTTTAGGTCCAATGTTAATATTTAATTTATAGTCTAAACTTATTTTCTAAGGATCACAACCAATTGTTGTGAAATTTCGTTGAATGTTTACTTACGGAAACAAACTAGAGAACAGTGTTTGCTTTCAAATATAATCCATCAATTTTAGGTGAACGATTTCTTCAGCAATGTCTTGTCTTTATAAAAGTCAGAACATCCCTTTGTGTCCATGCACTAATGTTTACTCTTCACATCATACTAATGGATTTTCGCAGAATTACTAGTAATTATCTCCATTATTTTGTCTTAATCATAACTCAAATTACTTCACAACTTTGCCACCAAAATATTGCTCTTTCACTGCAAGTAGAACAATAACATTAATAATAATGCGAAAATTTATTTATAATGCAAATTGTTGCCATTCAAGTGTCATTAGCATCAATAGTTGTCAGCAGGGTAAACAAGTTTGTGTATAGTGTAGTTTTTGCGGGGATAAAATAATAAGTTATGGATTCTGAATATTAGGGCTTTGGGGGATTTTGGCACACTTTATCTCAAGGAGTATTGGAACAGGGCTCTATAAACATGATTTTCTGAAAGCCTAAGAACGCCTCACATTGGTTGAAGAGTGTCCGAAATTAATTTTTTCATGTTCGCCGATTTGGATAATTTGTTGGTATTTTGTTGTCAGATATCTGAGTATTATGATTCTGTAATATTAGGCTGATATATTTATTATTTCTTCATTTCATTTTGATTTTTCCTTTTTTTCTTGATTTAAACAAAAAATGCCTATGTGCCAAGTTTCATTGTCCTTAGACAACTTCTTCTATTTTTATCTGCTCTATGAACCTCAACCAATGTGCGCCTTTGCAACATCTCTCGTATTATTTCAAAAGATTTATAGAACTTTCTGAGCTATTCTCGTAAAGCTAAATTGCCAAGTATGATGAGGCGGAACCTGTAGATACTGGATATTTCGAACAGTTATGTCGTTCTTACTGTATAGCGGTTATTGAATGTCTGGAATACACAGTGCAAAACGAAAAAATATAAATGAACAGATTTCCATCAGGATGATGGCACTGTTGGTCTTTCCTAGACGTAGTTTAGAGGAGACAATTTATTTTTATTTATTTAATTTTTTTATTATGAATTACAATACAAAGTAAATTTATATTCTAATTTTTGGGTCCAGGGATTGAGCCGGGGTGACTAAGACCATTGTAGCTAGTTATTGCAGCGACAAACCAGAGCCTCTGGTGGGAATCGAACCCACAACCCCCACGCTGATAGCCGAGCACGCTACCAACTCGACAACCGGGGCGCTCACGACAATATATTAAAACACACAACAACTTAGTTTTTGCAATATTTTATTCCAGCAAGTGCTGCTACTTAAAAAATCGATTTTTACCTTTTTCTCCTGTTCAGGTCCATAACTAGCAAACCGTTGAAAATTCAAGGAAATAATTCACTTCAAAAATGTACCTAGGATCTCTTGTCTTCTAGAATATATGAACTTCCTAGGAATGATTCTTAACACCGTTTAGGTAGGAAAATATATCTTGCAGGACTGTTTCTGTTAATTGTCAGTGCGACTACAGTACGTATGAGTGACATTATCCTTAATAAACATCACGTATACGTATAAGTTTTTATACACTCCACCTCCACCTTAACAAAAAGAGGGATTTATGAATTCAAAAAGCTGGATTTCGCAGGATTTTGTAGAAAAAAGGCGGGATCGTAAAAATCTACCAAAAAACGTAAAAAACTAAACTATATAATGTAATATAAATAAAAATTGCTGCGTTTAGAATATTTATGCTTTTGCGGGCGTGCAATTAAAATTTCAAATTCGTACTTTTAATGGGAAAAGAGGCAGATGGTACCAATCATACGGTAGAACCAGAATCATGAACTTCAGGCTCCCCTGATTGTGTGGGCTATTATTGTTAATAGTTAAAATTGGTCAGAGGCATCAAGTTTCCCTAATAAGGAATGAAAATAGACACATGTTTTGAAGATTGCTGTGGGAATGTTCTTTAAAATTATTTAACATTTTTCACTATTTCACCAATGAAACATCACAATTTATTTAAAATCAGGCTCCCCTGATTGTGTGGACTATTAGGATTGTAAATAGTTAAAATTGGTCAGAGGCATCAAGTTTCCCTAACAAAGACTGAAAATAGACACATGTTTTGAAGATTGCTGTGGGAATGTTCCTTAAAATTGTTCACTATTTCACCAATGAAACATCACATAGTAAACATATGTCGACGTGTATGTTGACTTCTACGCAAAGTCGACAGCCTAGAATCGGAAATACTGTGAAATTCACTCCATGGAAGATTAGCAGTAGCTGAACTCTACGCCTTTTACTATTTTTTATGTATCTTTCAATATAAATTGTCATAGTGTTAAATGCAATCTTTAAAATGTAAAGAAATTTACACATAATTTGTATATAATAACGTTTTTTAAAGAGCTGGCTATTAGGCTAGAATTCCATGGGTCTATATTTTGTTAATAGTAAAAAACGTTCTACAGGTGCTTGTGAACCTGTCACAGAAATGACTATATTATATAATATATATATATATTATAATGTACCAAAAATAATTTATAGCAAAAAGCGGGATTATACAGGACTTTTTGTAAAAACGCGGGATTATGCGGGATGGAAAATTATAGCGGGACTGGGCATCAAGAAGCGGGATAGTCCCGCGAAAAGCGGAATGGATGGTCATCTTAGGGGTATACTAACTTTGTCATTCAATTTTTAACACCTTGAAATATCTGAGACCCTATAAAGTATATATTCTTGATCGTCATACAATTCTAAGACGATCTAGCCATGTAAGTCCGTTTGCTGAAAGCACGCTAGCATCTAAACGAAAAGAGCTAGGACGTCCAAATTTTGCATAAATACGTCTTATAATCGTAGAGCGGTTGGGATTGAATTTGGAAATCGGCCCAAAGGGAAAAATTTTCCCCTCACAAGGACTAAAAATGCCCATAATTATCCCTAATATTTTAGAATATTTAAGCATATTTCTTAAACATGTCTGCTTGAACTTACTTGATATTGGTTATGCGCATTCCCCATATAACAAAAACGTGCACCATAAAGTGATTTTTATTCATAGGGGGTGAAATGGGATAAAAACGGTACCTATGAAACGACAACAGCTTGAAACACGAAATTCGTTGAGTACATACCTCTAATTGAGTAGATACACATTATGAAAGTATTTTTTCCAAATTCGCACTTTTAAGGGGTAAAATGGGAATAGAGGGATAAAATGGTACTGACCAAACAGCTGTACCTAAAATAATGCAATTCGGTGTATATATTCCTCTGATTGTGTAGACACGTAAAATAACGGGATTTTTTCGAAAATCTTACTTTTTGTGGTTAAAATTGAAAAAGGGGATATAAATGGTACCAACTAAATGGCTGCAGCTATAGTCATGAAATTCGGAGTGTACATTCCTCTGACTGCATAGACACGAAAAAGAAATTCGTACTTTCAAGGGTTACAATGAAAACACAGGGATACAAATGGCACCAACTAAACGGCTACAGCTAGAATGTACATCCCTTTAACTGTGTCGGCCCGTAAAATAAAGAGATCTTAGAAAGTCACTTTTTAATGGGCAACAGTGGGAAACAGAGGAAAAAGAAGTTCCAATTAAATGGCCACAATTAGAATCATGGAATTCGGTGTATACATTCCTATGACTGCATAGACACGCAAAATAAAAAGATTTTTCCAAATTCGTACTTTTTACCTTTATGGAAAAAATTTAAGTTATGTTATTTTTCACTATGTATGGGATAATGGAGATAATGCATTTTCAAAAATTGTGCCTTTGGAATTAAAATAAGATGGAAATACAACCAACTGTAGCACCCACTATATCACAATATTAATGGTATTTAAGTCTTTTGAAGATTTCTGTCATATAATTACTTTTTGAATTGACTTGAAGTATTATTTCGATATATAAGGTATAAACGATATATATTATATTTACATACAACATTGGAAATCTACAAATATGTTTTTAATCGTGTGTCTTTTTGACACCCGTATGGACGGTTTATTTAGACCTAATTTTTTAGAAAAGACGTAATAGGCATTGAGATCTTTGATGAAACAAAACTTCATCCAGGCTATCTTGGCTATAGCCCTTCCTGTAATTCCCATTTTCTAGTAGCAGTTTCGCGAACACGATACGATGAATTAAGTTTCCATTGAAAATATTATTTCTCTCCGCGCATTTCATTTTAAATATAATCGAAATCCGACCATTAATATTAAATTAAAAATGAAAGAAAAGCGGGTTTTAATTAAAAAATAAAAAATACTTAGTAAAAATATTTAAAAATACATTGATGCCTTTATTAAAAAATGTTTAGCCGGTTTTTTATTTTAAACCCGAAAACCAGTTTTTTGAAAATGTGAATTCTCGAAAGAACGGAAAAGGCTCGGTTTTTGACATCCCAAGTATCGGCTTCCATATACCGTAGCAGTTCTTCCAAAAGGTAAGGTCCGACAGTGCAACTTAATGTAACTGCACACCACAATGTTACTCCAGCTGGATGCTATTCTCCCTCACGTGTAGGGTGGGCCATTTTCAATTTCCGATGCGTTTTCGGTTCGCCCAAAATACCGAAAAATCGTGTTTCCGGATGAAACTCATTTTCATCTCTATGGCTATGTCAATAAGCAAAATTGCCGCATATGGGCTTCAGAGCAACCACACGTGACTATTGAGAAGCAAACGCATGGTCAAAGAGTCACTGTTTGTTGTGCATTTTGGGCTGGCGGCATCATTACTGCCGAGCAGAGACACAAGCCGACCGGTTTTTTAGCCGACAAGCCGCCGCAAGGGGGCCATACAAGCTGCGGCAAAAATTAGAAAGAATGATGTAGGACCTTGAAATTTCGCACACATCCCTTATACACCGAATTTCATTATTCTAGGTGCAGCCGTTCGGTTGGTTCCATTTTTATCCCTCTTTCCCCATTTTATCCCTTAAAAGTACGAATTTGGAAAAAAATAATTTCAGATTATGTATCTACTCAATTAGAGGAATGTACACACCGAATTTCGTGTTTCTAGCTGTTGTCGTTTGTCGTACAATTTTTATCCCTTTTTGCCCCCATTTCACCCCATACGAATAAAAATCGTTTCATGGTGCACATTTTTATTATCGGGGAAATGCGCATACCCAATATCAAGTAAGTACAAGCAGACATATTGAACAAATATTTTTAAATACTCTAAAATATTTGGGGTTATTATGGGTTTTTTCAGCCCTGGTGAGGGAATTTTTTTCCCTTTTTCGGCCGATTTCGCCCAGTCCCAATCCCAACTGATCTACGACTATAAGACGTATTTATGCCAAATTTTGACCCCCTAGCTCCTTTCCTTTAGATGCTAGCGTGCTTTCAACAGACTTAGAATTAAATGACGATCAAGAATATATATATACTTTATAGGGTCTCAGGTCGATATTTCAAGGTGTTACAAACGGAATGACAAAGTTAGTATACCCCCATCCTGAAGGTGGAGGGTATAAAAATGTGGATCAGATTGATTACACAAAAAAGTTATAACCTTTATTTAGGTATTGTCAGTCATCCTGTAGAAAACATGAAATTCCGTGGGTAAAAAGTGGAGAAAAAATGGTACGAACCAAAGGGCTGCAGCTAGAATAACGAAATTCGGTGTGAGTAATATTTCGATACTCGTACATTTACGGCTCAAATGGGGAAAAGGGGATAAAATTGGTGCCGACCAAATGGTTGCAACCAGATCAAAAAATTCGGTGTTTAGATTGCTTTGAATGTGCAATGATTTATTTTTCGAAAAATACATTTAGGGGGAAACGGGACAGAAGAGGACGCAAATAGCACCAACCAAATAAAATATTAAAATTTGGACTGTGTAGACGCGCAATGTTAAAGGATTTTTCCAAATCCTTACTACTATAGGTTATATAGGTAAGAGAGGGATAAAACTGGTAGCAAATGGCTGAATCTAGAATGATAATAGTTGGTCTGTACCTTGTGAATGTAGCTGGAATCATGAAATTGCAATTGGGTGAAATCGACCTCATAAAAAGCGCGATTTGGAAGTTGTGAAAATTTCGATCATTACCAATCTATTTAATACGGAGTTGAGTTGAGAAGGGATATTCTTATTCTATTTAAAGGCTAACCATCAATTTCACCAAGTCCGATTAACCTACAGCTAGAGCTAACCAACAGTTTATATGGACGTCTTTAACTGCTGGCAACCTCTAACCAGGCATTATGAAAATGAAGGTAAATTTGATAAACGTGTTATGAAACGGGATATTAACATATTATCAATTTTTTTTTTGAGAGGAAGTTCCTCGAATGCGGGGAGTATGCACATTGTGATTTTGGGATACTACTAAAACTAGCTTCATACGGAAGTACTTCCACTTTATATGTTGGAATAAAAATAATGTGCTGTTATATGTGGAAATATGAAAGATGCATTTCGGATGCAGCAAAATCAGTTTCCGATAATACAATCGTTCCATGATACGGACGAAGTGAATTCCCACAAAATATATATATCCCAATTCCGTCTGCCAAAAGTGCAGACGGAAAACTCTCACCGGAAATAACTGCAACTAAATATGAAGACACTGAAGTCTCCGCTGGACAAATGGACGTGCAGTGCAATCCAGACACGCACACACACAAATAGATGGAAATCCAACAGAAATAATGTTATGAGTTATTTATTTAGCAAACATCAACGCCAACGAGAGGGGACTCAGATATGAAGAAAATATTGCAATTATTATCAAATGGACAACAAAAAAACTGCACCCAACAGTGAGATAATGATGATGATGACGACGATGGTGGGATGGTGGCAAAAAAATTAGACGACGAGGGCAAAAAGGACGAAGGACCAAACGAACCGTGGAATAATTGAAAGTATGAATGGATGACAGAAAAACGACAGCATTACATCATTTGTCAGCAAATAACAAAAGTTTTGTATGAACTCATACACTTCGTTAAACTTTCAATATTTTTTCTTCATCCTCTGTTGCTGCTACTTGCTGCTTCTATCGTTCTGGTTGATGATGTGGCTGTTAAAGCTGATGCTGATTATGTCGTTTTTAGCAACACATTTTTAGTGAGCAATGACACAGCCACATCAACAACACCATCAGCTGGTGGACAGATTTTTTCTGCAACAATAGTTTGGAAGCAATGAAAATTTGCAGTTTATAAAATTACGTCGTGCTGCAGGAAGGGTCCTTAACTGGCACCAAGTACGAAGAATGCTTAAAAAGCATTAATTACTGCAGAATGCAGCGGCATTAGCTCACTCACCTCGCCCTTCAGTTCTAGAAAAGCTTAATTTAATTTGTACATTTGCCTGAAACTGTTGTTAGTGTTCTTTAAAACAAATTCAACAACTTTTTTATAATTATAGTATGGTCAACTGCTGAGCATCGTTGAAGGTTTCGACAATCGGAAAGATAAAAAGCTGTTTATCCACAAAATATAAATCAATTTAAAAAATTTCTTATAGTACTTGGTATCTGTACTTGATATTTGTACTTCTGAATAAGGGAAATAGAACTGCATTTCCCGATTTTCAAAAATATGATATTGTTGACAGTAGCGTGGATCGAAAATCAGGAATTTTGTCTTAAGACATTCAATTCGGTGAGTATTATGGAATTTGACCTATATCAGCAACATTTGTATGGAAGCTGTATATACAGTGGTGGTCACGAATTTAGCACATTCAGCACATGAAACTTTATAAAGCAACTATTTCAACTTATTTTTATGTTTTTTGCCCGGTGTTTTTTCTAAAATATTATGTACGATAAGGTGACCATTTAACATTGTTTTTGTTCGGTTCTTTTGTTGCATTTCAGTTTTATTCCATCTAAATTACAAATAATACGAAAAGTGATTGGACAGTAATTTAGCACAAATTAAAAAATCTTTATTCAAACCGAAAAAAACTAGGCTATCCAATTTATTTTAAACTTATTTTATTAATAAACTTAAACTTAATATTTGGTTGGATATTCACTATTTTGAGTACTAGCTGTACATCTTCTGGACAATATCATATCAGGAATTTTGCATTTGATTCAACAAATTGGACATTTTTTTGGGTTTTATTGCTATAATATGTTGTTGAAGTTCATTCAATAGATTATCAATGTTTTGCTTACTTTCCGTGAAAATTCGTGGTTTCTGGGGCGGGAAAGTTCTATCCGTGAGCGAAATTTGTATGGGAGCTATATGTAACCGATCTGACCCATTTTCACCATGGATGTTTCTAGTTGAAATATAAGATATTTTGAAAGATTTGAAGAAGATATATTAAGATATGTGGTTTATAGAGCAGAAAAAGTGAAATTTGTGTGGAAGATATATATAAATCTGAAGCGATCTGCCTTATTTTCACCATAGGTGTTATTTGTTTAAATATAAGATGTTTTGCCAAATCTGAAGACAATCTGATACAATATGTGGTTTCTAGAGCGAAAAAATTCAAATCGGGAGCGACATTTTAATGGGAGCTATATATAAATCTGAACCGATCTAACACATTTTTACCACGGGTGTTTTTAGATGAAATATATGATGTTTTGCCAATTTTGAAGAAAATCTGTTGTAATATGTGGTATCTAGAGTGAAAAGAGTCAAATCGGGAGTGAAATTCGTATGGGGGCTATATCTAAATCTGAACCGATTTTCTTCAAATTAAATAGCGTTCGTCCTTATACCGAAAAACTTGCAACCTGTATCGTGATTACAAAAACAGACAGACGGACAGACAGACGAACATTGCTAAATCGACTCAGAAAGTGATTCTAAGCCGATCGGTATAATTAACAATGGGTCTATCTCCCTTCCTTTTGGGTGTTACAAACAAATGCACAAAGACATAATACTCTCGTGGAGTGTATAGGAATCGTTACACATGGACCGGATGATATACGTATTAAGCTGTATGCAAGATGGAGTTACTTGACGTTTTTAGTTTTTCATTTCCTCATCCTGGTCCCCTTCACAGAACTACAAGGTTCCAAATGATACAATTTTTCAAAATAATTATTTTATATACTTTTTTGCACCCTATGATAACGGAAAATGATACAATTTTTCAAAATAATTATTTTATATACTTTTTTGCACCCTATGATAACGGAAAACTAAATAGGAGAATACCTATTAAAAATACTTCGAATATCATGCTTCTATCTGCATTAGTTCAGCATTAACATCTATTTCAAATTTACCCCTTAGTTTTTCCATTTTGTTCATATTTTGCTTTTTAAGAGACAAAACTTTAAATACTAAACTAATACAGATAGAAGCTTGAATTTTAATGTATTTTTAGCACATATTTTCTTTTTTGATTTTGTATTTATACCGGTGTTGTATGGTGCAAATAAGTAATAACAATATTTTAAAACCAGTAAGGAAAGGCTAAAGTCGGGCGGGGCCGACTCTATGATACACTCCACTTACAATCCGAATACAATTCAATTCGGTGAAAAAGTGAAAACGGGAAGGTTTTTTGTATCCTGTAAATGTATGTGTTTGACAAAAAATTTTATATCGGAAAGGACATTTGTATGAGGATATATTGAAACCTGGGACGAAATAGGTGAAATATAAAATGTATAGTTTGGCCAAAATCGGTTAAACTTATGGGAGCAACATTTGAATTTGGGCTATATTTAAATCTGAACCGATCTTACCCACTTTCACCATAGTTTTGTTTAGTTGGATTATAAGATGTTGTCCCAAATTTAAAGAAAATCGGGCACAATATATGATTTTTAGAGCGCAAAATTCAAATCGGGAGCGACATTTGTATGGGGCCTATATCTAAATCTGAACCGATCTAGCCCGCTTTCGCCACAGGTGTTTCTAGTTAGATTATAAGATGTTGCGCCAAATTTAAAGAAAATCGATTAGAATATGTGGCATTTAAAGCGGAAAAAGTCAAATCGGGAGCGACATTTATATGGGGGCTATATCTAAATCTGAACCGATCTTACCCAATATCTGCATAGGTGTTTCTAGTAAGATTATAAGATGTTGTGCCAAATTTAAAGAAAATCGAGTACAATATGTGGTTTCTAGAGCGGAAAATGTCAAATCGGGAACGACATTTGTATGGGGGCTATATCTAAATCTGAACCGATCTGACCGATATTCACCATGGGTGTTTCTAGTGGAAATATAAGATGTTTTACCAAATCTGAAGACAATCTGATACATTATGTGGTTTCTAGAGCGGAAAAAGTTAAATCGGGAGCGAAATTTGTATGGGAGATATATATAAATTTGAACCGATCTGTCCGATATTCACCACGGGAGTTTCTAGTGGGAATATAAGATGTTTTACCAAATCTGAAGACAATCTGATACAATATGTGGTTTCTAGAGCAGAAAAAGTCAAATCGGGAGCGAAATTTGTATGGGAGCTATATATAAATCTGAACCGATCTGACCGATATTCACCATGGGTGTTTCTAGTGGAAATATAAGATGTTTTACCAAATCTGAAGACAATCTGATACATTATGTGGTCTCTAGAGCGGAAAAAGTCAAATCGGGAGAGAAATTTGTATGGGAGCTATATATAAATCTGAACCGATCTAACACATTTTTACCACAGGTGTTTCTAGTTACAATATAAAATGTTTTGCCAATTTTAAAGAAAATCTGTTGTAATATGTGGTATCTAGAGTGAAGGGAGTCAAATCGGGAGTGAAATTCGTATGAGGGCTATATCTAAATCTGAACCGATTTTCTTCAAATTAAATAGCGTTCGTCCTTATCCCGAAAAACTTCGTTGTGCATAGTTTCATTTTGTTCTGTCTACAATTGCGACCTGTATCGTGATTACAAGAATAGATGGACGGACGGACGGACGGACAGACAGACAGACGGACATTGCTAAATCGACTCAGAAAGTGATTCTAAGACGATCGGTATAATTAACAATGGGTCTATCTCGTTTCCTTTTGGGTGTTACAAACAAATGCACAAAGACATAATACTCTCGTGGAGTGTATAAAAATTGTATCCTTTGGAACTTTGTAGTCATTTTAAGGAACAACAGTATGAGAAAACAAGTAAGGAAAGGCTAAAGTCGGGCGGGGCCGACTATATAATACCCTACACCACTCCCTCGTATGTATCTCGCTCTGATTACTAAACCCACGTATTTCATGGAAGCAATTTTATGTAGTTCATACAAATTATACAGTTACCTTAAATTCATTTTTAGTCATATTTAACGTATATTGTACAGACAAATACAAATTATACAGTAGTAATAGGATGAATCGGACCGACATTTCAAAAGGGGCCGATAACAACATTTTGGGCCTGGTCCAAAACATGGGCCTATATATTTCTCATTCACGGTAGGTATTCCTAGTTGAAAAATATCATGATCTGCAAAATTTGATGAAGATCCGATGTAAGATGTAGTTTCTAGAGCTGTAATAGATCAGATTGGGCCCCATTTGGGTTATACCAAAGTATGGACAAATGGGCATCTCCTAAACAAGTAAGGAAAGGTTAAAGAAGGACGAACTTTCTATCACATTACAATTCAATTCGGTAAAAAATTGAAATCGGGAAGGATTTTTGCATCCTGTAAATGTATGTGTTTGACAAAAAATGTTAAATCGGAAAGGACATTTGTATGGGGGTATATTGAAACCTGGAACGATGTGACTCGCTTTCACCATGTCTGTTTATTGGTGAAATATAATATGTAAAATTTGGCCAAAATCGGTTAAACATTCCGGAGCAACATTTGTATGAGGGCTATATCTAAATCTGAACCGATCTTACCCACTTTCACCATAGGTTTTTTAGTTGGATTATAAGATGTTATGCCAATTATAAAGAAAATCGGGTACAATATGTGGATTTTAGAGCGGAAAATGTCAAATCGGGAGCGACATTTGTATGGGGGCTATATCTAAATCTGAACCGATCTTACCCAATTTTTGCATACGTGTTTCTAGTTGGATTATAAGATGTTCTGCAAAATTTAAAGAAAATCGGGTACAATATGTGGTTTCTAGAGCGGAAAATGTTAAATCGGGAGCGACATATATATGGGGCTATATCTAAATCTGAACCGATCATACCCAATTTTTGCATACGTGTTCTAGTTCGATTATAAGATGTTCTGCAAAATTTAAGGAAAATCGGGTACAATATGTCGTTTCTAGAGCGGAAAATGTCAAATCGGGAGCGACATATGTATGGGGGCTATATCTAAATCTGAACCGATCTTACTCAATTTTTGCATACGTGTTTCTAGTTCGATTATAAGATGTTCTGCAAAATTTATAGAAAATCGGGTACAATATGTGGTTTCTGAAGTGGAAAATGTCAAATCGGGAGCGACATTTGAAAGGAGGCCTATAACAACACCGGCTCAAAACATGGGCCTATATTTTTCTCATTCACAGTAGGTATTCATAGTTGAAATATATCATGATGCGATGTAAGACGTAGTTTGTAGAGCTGTATTAGAGTAGAATGAGTTATTGGGTTATTCCAAAATGTAGACACATATATTTGACTTTGTATTCTGAAATATAATATAATCTGCAAAATTTGAAAAAAAATAATCCGATGTAAAATTTGCGTTCTTGAGGGGTAAAAATTAAAATGGGGCCATTTGCAAGTGCTCTACATTAAAAAGAGGTTCCATATAGATCACTTTCAAAGTAGGTATTCTTAGTTGAAATTTGACATGATATAAAAAATTATATCGAGATTTAATGCACGATGTGGGTTCTAGAGATGTAATAGAGTGGAATGGGGGCCCAATTTGTATGGGGGTTATACCAAAATATGGACCCATATATTTGACTTTCATAATATGTCTTCTTAGTTGAAATATATGAGGGCTATATCTAAATCTGAACCGATCTTACCCACTTTCACCATAGGTTTTTTAGATGGATTATAAGATGTTGTGCCAATTTAAACTAGTAAATCAAAAAAAAAAAATTTTTTCAAATCCATGCTTTATGCAAGCAGAATTCTATTGGGCCTAGAAATTCTTTTTTAGTTATCTTTTGTAGAAGGAAAAATTACTGCGTTATCAGGAGCAGAAATAATAGATTTTTAATTTGTGGTTTGTATGGGAGGTACCACGCCCACTTTTCCAATACCGCCCCTTTTTGGCACAACTATGCACATTGATGGTATATGCACTTACACAAAATTTCAGCACTCTAGGTGTCATAGAACTGACAATATTCAATAATAGGTTTTAACTTCGTATGGGAGGTTCCACGCCCACTTTTCCAATACCGCCCATTTTTGGCACAGCTATGCACATTGATGCTAGATGCACTTACACAAAATTTCAGCACTCTAGGTGTCATAGAACTGACAATATTCAATAATAGGTTTTAACTTTGTATGGGAGGTGCCACGCCCCTTTGTCCAATTGGTCAAATTTTTCCATTTCCTTGTATTGTCATCGAAAATGATTAAGTGTGCAAAATTTGAGCAAAATTGGTTGAGAAAAAAGCTTTCAAAAATTGATTTCAAATTTTGTGGCACACAAACATATATAGAAAGTAACCTTATATAAAGCATGGAAAAAAATCGGGTACAATATGTCGTTTCTAGAGTGGAAAATGTCAAATCGGGAGCGACATTTGTATGGGGGCTATATCTAAATCTGAACCGATCTTACCCAATTTTTGCATACGTGTTTCTAGTTGGATTAAAAGATGTTCTGCAAAATTTAAAGAAAATCGGGTACAATATGTCGTTTCTAGAGCGGAAAATGTCAAATCGGGAGTGACATTTGTATGGGGGCTATATCTAAATCTGAACCGACCTTACCCAATTTTTGCATAGGTGTTTCTAGTTGGATTATAAGATGTTCTGCAAAATTTAAAGAAAATCGGGTACAATATGTCGTTTCTAGAGCGGAAAATGTCAAATCGGGAGCGACATTTGTATGGGGGCTATATCTAAATCTGAACCGATCTTACCCAATTTCTGCATTGGTCTTTCTAGTTGGATTATAAGATGTTGTGCCAAATGTAAAGAAAATCGGGTACAAGATGTGATTTCTAGAGCGGAAAATGTCAAATCGGGAGCGACATTTGTATGGGGGCTATATCTAAATCTGAACCGATTTCCTCCAAATACAATACCGATGGTCCTTGGCCAGAAAAAATAAATTCTGCTAAGTTTCATGACAATCGGACAACAATTGCGACCTGTAGAGTGCGAACAAGCTTAGATGGACAGCAGACGGACGGACGGACGGACGGACGGACGGACGGACAGACAGACATCGTTAAATCGACTCAGCTGGTGATTCTAAGCCGATCGGTATACTTTAAGGTGGGGGTAGCTCGATTACTTCTTGGTGTTACAAACATTTGGCGCGAAACTAACTAACCTACACCACGAAGTGGTGTAGGGTATAATTAAAAACTAATAGCACCAATTAACTCTATTATAGTTTAAGATGTATATCATCAGGTTCAAGTGTAATAAGGACTGCCGGTCAGTGTAATCAAAAAACTTCTTCGACTTTATAAAATAAATTTTTATTAACAGATATTAGAGTCTGTAAGACGCCCCATAAGTGTAATGATGGAGTAACTGTAGTGGAAATTAAAAATTTTAAAAAGCAAGTACAATATTAACCCTAAAATGTATTATAAGTATTGACTTATTTCTGGTACATTTGTTACTTTTTTGGCGTTTTCTGAGACTTAGTAGATATTTATGACAATTTTTGTGTGGAACATTTGACCCGTTAAATGCCAATTTTAGGAGCGTTTTTATCTTTCAGCACAAAATGGACAAAACAGACCCCTATGTTGAGGAACTAGAGGGCTAAAATGTTCTGCAAAAAAATGTTTATCGTTGTGTTTTCAGAAATATTGCTAAATATGTCCTATACTTAAAATGTAACGATCTCAAGTTTTCTTTTGTCGATTTTGAGTGATTTTTCGATATAATCGCATAAGAGGTCTTACATTTCTCACAGCAGCAAATATCAGTTTGGAAAATTGTATAAATCATGCAGTCATATCGATGTTCCAGGACTTCCGTTGTTTGGACATATCTGTTAGTAAGTAAAATCTGACCATGTCTGAGAGACAAAATATGTTAACAACCAAAAGTATAAACTAGCACCCATACATACACACACTCACCCACTCTCACAAAAAAGGACATTCCACCAGAAATTACGAGACAAGTTTCTCTTTATTTCCGACAGAAACGAATGGAGCTATAAATAAAATTTGTGTAAGCGGGAGTTGTTTAAAAAAATCAAAAAAAGTTGAATTAACAACAAAAGATAATTTTTAGTTGCAAACCAGAATGAAATATAAAACGCAACAGAAAACAAACCCTAGATTCGTACGCTTTCCTAAGGGGTTCCTACCGACGATAACAACTCATCTTCATTTATTCACAGAGTCATACTGACGTATTCGTCATAAACCTTCAAACGATGAGGAAGCGAGGGTGGTGTAATATGTGTATCCAAAATTGGTGCTTTACGTGGTGCTAGATGTGGTTTTGTAAGAAATCCAGTGCCGGAAGTAAGTGTCTCCAGTCTCATGATTAATATATCCACTTATTCGGACTTTTACATTATTCGATTATTCGTTTATACGAAAATAAAGAACTTTCAATTAATCGAAAAATGACTATAAGAGTTATTCGATTAACCTATTAATAGAACAATTGTCCAACTTATTAAAATATAATTAATAATAAAACAATTAAATCGGCATAAATTAATTCAGTACTTTTTCAAATTTATAAAGGGTGATTTTTTAAGAGCTTGATAACTTTTTTAAAAAAAAAACGCATAAAATTTGCAAAATCTCATCGGTTCTTTATTTGAAACGTTAGATTGGTCCATGACATTTACTTTTTGAAGATAATTTCATTTAAATGTTGACCGCGGCTGCGTCTTAGGTGGTTCATCCGCTTAGTCCAATTTTGGCATTTCCACGTTTTTGAGTAACAGAGACCCAATTGGTGCGAACGGCGACGAATCGAAAATTGGTGGTCATCATTAACACTGGCCGATACAGCTGCGATATTTTCTTCAGTTCGCACTCTACGTAAGCGTGTTGGTGGTTTAATGTCCAACAATGTAAATTTGGTGCGAAATTTATTCACAATAGCCCGAATAGCCGCTTCAGTGGGTCGATTAAAATGACCATAAAATGGAAGCGCGCAATGAACTTTCTTAACAGAGCACGCATTTTGATAATAAAATTCAATAATTTGCAAGCGTTGTTCGTTTGTAAGACGATTCATGATGAAATGTCAAAGCATACTGAGCATCTTTCTCTTTGACACCATGTCTGAAATCCCACGTGATCTGTCAAATGCTAATGCATGAAAATCCTAACCTCAAAAAAATCACTCTTTATTAATACATTTCTATGTTGACAATCATATTTTTCAAAAATGAAGTTAGTAATAAAATTAGAAAAACACCTCAAAAGAGTTTGCTGGTAGTCCTATCCCATATTGGTTATACATCCATATCACATGTTTCTGAAAGATTCTGGTATACATTTTCTTCCGATAGGTTTTAATTCGAAATTTAGAATAAGTTGAAAACACAATTTTAATGAATACTGATTTTGTGTATATATTCGATATACACAATATATTATAGATATATTCGATGAAAACAACTAATAAAAAATTGAGATTCTACATAAATCGCAAAAAATAATAACCCAGAGTGTTTATATCATGATTGGACATATTGAAAGCAGTTTATCCACAATCCCTTAATTAATTGTAGAACATTTCATAATATTATTCCAGTAATATTAATTCCAGTATTTATACACTCTACGAGAGTATTATGTCTTTATGCATTTGATTGTAACACCCATTGTTAATTATACCGATCGACTTAGAATCACTTTTTGAATCGATTTAGCAATGTCCGTCTGTCTGTCTGTCCATCTATTCTTGTAATCACGATACAGGTCGCAATTGTAGCCAGAACCATATGAAACTTTACACAACGAAGTTTTTCGGGAAAAGGACGAATGCCATTTAATTTGAAGAAAATCGGTTCAGATTTTGATACAGCCCCCATACGAATTTCACTCCCGACTTGACTCTTTTCCGCTCTAGAAACCACAAATTGTATCAGAAAGGCTTCAGATTTGGCAAAACATCTCAAATGTAAACTAGGAACATCTATGGTGAAAATAGGTCAGATCGGTTCAGATTTGTATATACTCACATTCAAATTTCGATTTGACTTTTTCCGGTCTATAAACCACATATTTTTACAGATCTTCTTCAAATTTGGCAAAATATCTTATATATCCACTAGAAATACCCATGGTGAAAATAGGTCAGATCGGTTCAGAATTATATAGAGCTCCCTCACAAATTTCACTCCAGATTTCACTTTTTCCACTCTATAAACCACATATTTTAAAAGGTCTTCTTCAAATCTTGCAAAATATCTTATATTTCAACTAGAAACACCATGGGGTCGGATCGGATCAGATTTACATATAGCTCCCATACAAATTTCGCTCCCGGATTGACTTTTTCCGCCGCGGAAACCACGAATTTCTTCAAAATGAGCATAACACGTTTACTTGAACTGAAAGAACTTATTGTGAAAGTTAGTGACTTTATTCCATGTTTGGATATATCCACGTTACAAATATTCTTCTCGATTTGACAAATTGGATCAGGTCATATTAGCCTATGATTAGTTACCATACAAAAATTCTTCCCGTTTTCACTTTTTTACCGAATTGAATTGTATTCGGATAGAAAGTGGAGTGTATCATATAGTCGGCACGCCCGACTTTAGCCTTTCCTTACTTGTTTTATGTAAAACTTATAAAATCGATTAATCGAATATTTGGGTCAATTATTCGTTATTCGAAAATAATGAGTTGTTCATTATTCGAACAAATAGTTAATTAATCGAATAAAATTTAGAAGGTTGGACACCCTACTCATGTTCTGTACGTCCTACACTGAAAGACTGATTCGCTTAGACAACAAAAGTTTCGCCTATACGAAATTATCTTTGTAACGACATATTAAAATGGTCGCATTTATTTTTTTTTGTACATTAAAGTTCCCAGCGTTGAGAATAAATTTGCATATCTGGGAAGCTCACCCCAAAAAACCCAACAAAAGTACAAATTTGGAACGAGTAAGGAAAGGCTAAAGTCGGGCGGGGCCGACTATGTGATACACTCCACTTTCTATCCGAACACAATTCAATTCGCTAAAACTTAGAAAACGGGAAGGATTTTTGTATTCTTCCTAATCATAGGCTAATTATGAACTGACCCAAATTGTCAAATCGAGAAGAATATTTGTATCGGGGCTATATCCAAACATGGAATGATGTGACCCACTTACACAATAGGTTCTTCTAGTTCAAGTGTAACGTGTTATGCTCAATATGAAGAAATTCTCTGAAAATACGTGGTTTCTGTTGGAAAAGTCAAGCTGGGAGCGAATATAAAACTATATATAAATCTGAACCGATCTGACACATTTTCACCACAGGTGTTTCTAGTGGTAACATAAGATATTTTGCCAAATTTGAAGAATATCTGTTAAAATATGTGGTTTCTAGAGCAGGAAAAGTCAAAACGGGAGCGAAATTTGAATGGGACCTATATATAAATCTGAACCGATCTCAGGTATTTTCACCAGAGATGTTTCTAGTGGAAATATAATAAGTTTTGCCATATTTGAAAACAATCTGATAAAATATGTGGTTTCTAGAACGGAAAAGGTGATATTGGGAGCCAAATTTGTATTGGAGCTATATATAAATCTGAACCGATCAGACCAATTTTCACCACAGGTGTTTCTAATGGAAACATAAGATATTTTGCAATCTGTTAAAATATGTGGTATCCAGCGTGAAAAGAGTCAAATCGGGAGTGAAATTCGTATGGGGGCTATATCAAAATCTGAACCGATCTTCTTCAAATTAAACAGCGTTCATCCTTGTACCGAAAAACTGCATTAGGTTCTGTCTACAATTGCGACCGGTATCGTGATTACAAGAATATATGAACAGACGGACGGACAGACAGACGTATATTGTTAAATCGATTCAAAAAGTGATTCTAAGTCGATCGGTATACTTAACAATGGGTCTATCTCGCTTCCTTTTGTGTGTTACAAACAAATGCACAAAGACATAATACTCTCGTGGAGTGTATAAAAACCTTTTTTTATTTTTCGTGTCTTCGGAATGTGTACATCAAATTTCATTATTTTTGGTACAGCCGTTTGATTGGTACCATTTTTATCCCTCTATTCCCATTTTACCCCTTAAAAGTACGAATTAAAAAAAATCATTGTATATTAATTAGAGGGCTATAAACACCGAATTTTCAGATCTTGTGAGGGAAAAAGTTTTCCCTGTGGTCAGATTTTGTACATTTGCAATCCCAACCGATCTACAAGTATATGACGTATTCATGCAAAATTCGGACGTGCAGACGGACCGGTGGACATGGTTAGATCGCCTGGGTATTATGCCTTTGTGCATTTGTTTGTAACACTCAAAAGGAAACGAGTTAGACCCACCGTTTATTATACAGATCGGCTTACAATCACTTTCTGAGTCGATTTAGCACTGTCCGTCGGTCCATCTATTGTTGTAATCAAAGTTCAGGTCGCAATTGTTGTCCGATCTTAACAAAAATTGGCACAAGTAAGTTTCATGGATCAAGGACGAACGCTATTTAATTTGAAGCAAATCGGCTCAGATTAAGATATAGACCACATACAAATGTCGCTCCCGATTTGACTTACTCTGCTTTAAAAACACATATTGTACCCGATTTTCTTTTAATTCTGCACAGCATCTTATAATCTAATAGAAATATCTGTAGTGAAAGCGGGTAAGATCGGTTCAGATTTAGATATAGCCCCAAATGTTTATATGATTACATTTTACCTTGAAAGACACATTATGAGAGTGGGTCTCAACGGTCCATGATTAGGACCCATACAGAAATCTTTCCAGATTTAACTTTTTTACCGAATTGATTTGCAGTGAGAGAGTGGAGGGTATCATATAGTCGACCCCGTCCCACTACTCAACAAAATGAAAAAAATTTCATGTCCTCGGGATGCGATAATTTTTTCTGTGTAGATAACGTTGACATGAGCTCGAAAAACGCAATAAAAAATTTTTTTCGTTTGGTTTTTTCTATTATTTTTTTTTTTTTTATTTTAAAAATTTTTTTTTGGTTAATTTGTTTCGTCCGGCATAACTCGGGAACCACTAGCCCGATTTAATTGAATTAAATTTTAAAAGATTTAAAATTACAATTCCCTTAATCTGTTCATATATTGTTTTCCTATACAAGCAACAGTTTCCAAGTTAAAAATGAATATATAAAGGAAAAAAATTATTTTTTGCCTAAAGATTTAATTTTTTTTTTTAAATCCATAAAAAATCCAAAATGAAAAAAAATGTCAAATCTTATTACTTTTACGTAAAGTCACATAACCTATGAGCAAAATGAGACAAAGATCATGAAAATCGATGCACGCGTTTCGCTTTTATTCGCAATTGAGTAAAGGTATGAATTTCAAAAATTTGCTCGACATATGCACAACTTTGTCTATGGTAAGGTTTTTTCTTTTTTTTTTGATTCTCAGAATTAACAAAACGGAATAAACAAAGGGTTATTTAATTTTTATGATTGCGTAAGCAAAGTAATAAACGCTAATAAATGTGCGTGAACAATTAAAAGGAAAAAAGGAAAGGGGACTTTTTTAATTATTTGGGTTTTCCGTTGGCTACCTGTATGATTTTTTTACAGAAATGCAACCCACATTTAAGGGTGGTCATTATTCGGAAAATTTAAGACTCACACATGGTGAAACAGGTATGTAGCCACCGTAAAAAAATATACACCCATTTATAAGTACCTGTCAGTAAAATACTAAACAATACACAGTATAAATAGGTCTTCATTGATCGATTTTACTCATTCAACAAGTGTCGACGAACGCGATAGTTAAAATGAGCAAACGTTCGCGAGGATTTGAATGCAATACCAATCCAAGTAATTTTTGTTACATGTGCGCCATGCTCGTCACTCACATCGCCCAGGTTGTCCGGAAAGAAGTCCAAGTGCGAGTGTAGAAAATGTATCTTAAGCGACATATTTGCTCTAATTTTTTTATAATTTTGGAGTAGTTGTTCGACGATCTCTCTGTAATTTGAGCTTTTGTTGTTTCCAAGAAATCCGGAAACAATTTGCCGAAATGAGTTCCAAGCTGCAGCTTCATTTGGTGATAAAATGTGCTCAAACTGTTGGTCTTGCAACAACTTTTTAATTTGCGTACCGTCGAAAACGCCTTCCTTAATCTTTGCCGATGAAAGGTGAGGAAAAATGGTTTTTAAATAGGCGAACGCTTCGCCATCTTTGTTGATAGCTTTCACGAAGTTTTTTATGAGTCCGAGCTTTATGTGAAGAGGTGGGAGAAAAACATTTTCCTTTTTTATGAGTGGTGTATATTTCACGTTGTCGCTGCCGGGGATGAAGTTAACTCTTTCTGTCCAACTCCTCCTGGTGTAATGATGTTGACGATCGCGGCTGTCCCAAAGGCAGAGAAAACAACAGTACTTTGTGAATCCACCTTGTAATCCACAAAGGATACCAATAACCTTAAGGTCGGCACAAACTTTCCAATCGTGCCTCTCATAGTTAAGGCACTTTAGTAGATTGTCCATGACTTCGTATGTTTCCTTGGTGTCAACGGCATGAGCAATTGGAATCGAAGGTTTCTCGTTGCCGTTGTGCAGTAAAATTGCTTTAAGGCTCTGCTTGTTGCTGTCGATGAAAAGACGCCACTCTCCTGGATCGTAAGAGTACCCGAGTTCACCAAATAATCCGGGAATGTCCTTACAAAAACAGATGTTGTCTTTTTTTGTATAGTACCTTGCGTATGGTTCATGACGCTTCCTGTAGATTGTTGTCACCACACCAGGAGCCAAGAAACCGAACTGGGAAGTTCTGCTTGGGAACATAAGCGTTGACCTCCATGCAATGTATATGTTGACTCGCATTCTGATGTGGTTTCTACTGTCTCCGGATCTGATGTTGGATGTATCGCCTCATTATTTGATGCCCATCTTGAAACGGACGGTTGCGGGTCCACTGGTTCTTCGGAAAATGGCACATTCTCCGCACATGTAACAAAAATTACTTGTATTGGTATTGCATTCAAATCCTCGCGAACGTTTGCTCATTTTAACTATCGCGTTCGTCGACACTTGTTGAATGAGTAAAATCGATCAATGAAGACCTATTTATACTGTGTATTGTTTAGTATTTTACTGACAGGTACTTATAAATGGGTGTATATTTTTTTACGGTGGCTACATACCTGTTTCACCATGTGTGAGTCTTAAATTTTCCGAATAATGACCACCCTTAAATGTGGGTTGCATTTCTGTAAACAAATCATACAGGTAGCCAACGGAAAACCCAAATAATTAAAAAAGTCCCCTTTCCTTTTTTCCTTTTAATTGTTCACGCACATTTATTAGCGTTTATTACTTTGCTTACGCAATCATAAAAATTAAATAACCCTTTGTTTATTCCGTTTTGTTAATTCTGAGAATCAAAAAAAAAAGAAAAAACCTTACCATAGACAAAGTTGTGCATATGTCGAGCAAATTTTTGAAATTCATACCTTTACTCAATTGCGAATAAAAGCGAAACGCGTGCATCGATTTTCATGATCTTTGTCTCATTTTGCTCATAGGTTATGTGACTTTACGTAAAAGTAATAAGATTTGACATTTTTTTTCATTTTGGATTTTTTATGGATTTTTAAAAAAAAAATTTAAATCTTTAGGCAAAAAATAAGTTTTTTCCTTTATATATTCATTTTTAACTTGGAAACTGTTGCTTGTATAGGAAAACAATATATGAACAGATTAAGGGAATTGTAATTTTAAATTTTTTAAAATTTAATTCAATTAAATCGGGCTAGTGGTTCCCGAGTTATGCCGGACGAAACAAATTAACCAAAAAAAAAATTTTAAAATTTAAAAAAAAATAAAAAAAAACCAAACGAAAAAAACATTTTTTATTGCGTATTTCGAGCTCATGTCAAGGTTATCTACACAGAAAAAATTATCGCATCCCGAGTACATTTTGACTGTTGACTAGTGTAATTAATCTTAAAATTAAGGAGAAAATCAATTTTTTCGTTCTTCTGAAAAGTTGTGTTTTTGTTCATAGCCACTTTTAAATATAAGCCCTCGATAAACTTTATAGGGTCGATATTTCAAGGAATGACATAGTCAGTATACTCCCCTCCTGAAGGTGGAGGGTATAATAAACTTATCTTGAACAAAGGCATACTGGTGCCAAACAAATACCAATATCCTTAATTTAAGACAATTTTTACTTGATATTTCTTTATTTTTTTTGGAGTATGATTAAATTTCGTAAATAATATCAATCAAGCAGACAAAACTGAAGACTGAATTTTGTTATTGGTACTTTGGGCTGTTCATAAATATATTTGTGTATCTACGCTCGTCATACCACCCCCTAGGAAAGTATGGCTAGCTATCGCATCTGTCGTATGACTATTCAACAAATATGCCACCAAAAGCAAACATAACTTTAGTTTGTTATTTAACATTGTTAATGTTGTTGTAGTTGTTGCTGTTTGCTGCTGCTTATAATGTGGTGTTGCTGTTGCTTCTACTGCCGCATGCGACAGTCGTTAGTGTTGCTGGTTACTGGTAGACGTCGGCGTATTGTTGCCGCTGTTGATGAAGACGACAATATATGTACGTTCACTCCATTCGTAAAGTTTTGTATAAAGTTTCACAAATTAAATATTTGTCTGATTGAAGTTAATGTACTTGTGCACAGTTGCTGCTGTTGTTGTTTTGATGCCGTTGTTTTTTTTTCTTCATCATCGTCGTTGTCCCTTTTTAAGCTCGTCATTTCGCATGTCTGCTAGTACATTAGGGTGTTCACGAAGGATGCTTTCATTTTCCATTTGAAACGATTTCTGTGATGACGAAAATGAACAACAACATCATATGCAAATTTCATATTGGTCTCATAGAAGTTTCAAGTAAATGGTCATTACTCAAAATTAATTAAAAATTGCCCTACCACTGACTCTAACACCTAGCAAGCACGAGTCACTATCTGTACGAAATTCAAAAAAATAAATATACTCTTTATTGGAAGGTTCAACGGCCAATTTTCCAATACGTTTTTTATACCCTCACTCTACGGAGTAGGAGGGTATATATCATTTGGGACAGAAAAAAGTGTAACGCATTGAAGGAGTGACATAAGACCCTAAGTATGTTTGGACCAAATCCGTTTCACGACATTTGAAAATGTTTGAGCCATGTCCGTCCGTCTGGCTGGCTGGTGTACACGATAACTCTCGAAAGGAGTTAAGGAATCGCTTCAACCTAAACTTAGTTCAAGTTCGAAGATGGGCGAAATTGCCACGCCCCTTCTGGTACCTCCCACACAAATGTCCCATATTCCTATCAAATTAAAATTAATGTAACTTCCACATAGATCTTCGTAATCAGCTCTGTTTTGACATTCGATAATGTTTTCATAATTACTTGAAGTGTACAAAATATAGCGGATTTTGCCACGTCCCATCCAGGACCTCCCACACAAATCACCCTAAACTACGTAAAATTAAAGCTGTTATAACTTCTATACAGATAATCGGAATACTGTGAAATTTGACATTTGACAATGCTTTTATATATGTTGCATTCGTCTGGAATATGGGCGATATTGTCACACCCCTTCTGGTGACTCCCACACAAAGTGACATAAGCCTTGGCAAAAATAAACCCGATATGACATCCATACGGGTAGTCAAAATCATTTGAAATTTGATGTTTGAAAATGTTTTGATAATCACTTTAAACCAAAAAAATATTTACGGTTTAGCCACGCCCCTTCTTGTAGGTCCCACACAATTGTCTATATCTTAGGTAAAATTAAATCCATTATAAATTTTATACTGGTGCATGGAATCCACTATGACTTGATAGTTGATGTTTTTGCAATTGTTTTATAACTGTGGAGCTAGGACCAAATGCCATTAACCTTCTAGTACCTTACACACAAATCAGCTGGCCCTACGTAAAAATTAATTTATTATAATTTCCATAGATATGTTCTCTGAGTGTGAGGGTATATATAAGTCGGTTTAGCCGACTGACGTTTTCTTACTTGTTTGTACAAATACGCATATTATTACTAAATTATCGCACACAAACTGCGAGGCACCTGTTGCCATATCGATGGATTATATTCAAAAGAGGCTATGAAAAATAACCATCTTTTCAGGAGAGCGAAAAACTGATTTTCTCCTCAATTTTAAATTAAATTATTAATCATTCTTCTATAGTGCTATCTAAAGGGGATTACTAATTGCTTCGATTAAAAAGTTTTCGAAATTACCTATTATTCCCGATTTTCTTTAAATTTGGCACAACATCTTATAATCCAACTAGAAACACCTATGTAGAAACTGGGTAAGATTGGTTTAGATTTAGATATAGCCCCATACAAATGTTGCTCCCAATTTTACTTTTGCCGCTTTAGAAACCACATATTGCACTCGATTTTTTTTTTAAATTTAACACAACATCTTATAATCCAACTAGAAACACCTATACAGAAATTGGGTAAGATCGGATCAGATTTAGATATAGCCCCCGTACAAATGTCGCTCTCGATTTGACATTTTCCGCTCTAGAAACGACATATTGTACCCGATTTTCTTTAAATTTGACGCAGCATCTTATAATCCGACTAGAAACACATATGCAGAAATTAGGTAAGATCGGTTCAGATTTAGATATATATACAAATCTCGCTCCCGATTTGACATTTTCCGCTCTAGAAACCCCATATTGTACTCGATTTTCTTTAAATTTGGCACAACATCTTATAATCCAACACCTATGCAGAAATTGGTTAAGATCGGTTCAGAATTAGATATAGCCCCCATACAAATGTGGCTCCCGATTTGACTTTTGCCGCTTTAGAAGCCACATATTGTACTTGATTTTCTTTAAATTTGGCACAACATCTTATAATCTAAATAGAAACACCTGTGACTAAAGCGGGCTAGATCGGCTCAAATTTAGATATAGCCTCCATACAAATGTCGCTCCGGATTTGACTTTTCCGCTCTAGAAACCACATATTGTACCCGATTTTCTTTAATATTGACACAACATCTTATAGTCCAATTAAACAAAACTATGGTGAAAGTGGGTAAGATCGGTTCAGAATTAAATATAGCCCAAATATAAATGTTGCTCCTAAAAGTTGAACCGATTTTGGCTAAACCATACATTCTATGTTTCACCTATTTCGTTCCAGGTGTCAATATATCCTCATACAAATGTCCTTTCCGATCTAATATTTTTTCTCAAACCCAAACATTTACAGGATATTCAGATTTAGATATAGCCCCCATACGAATTTCACTCCCGATTTGACTCTTTTCACTCTAGATACCTCATATTTTAACAGATGTTCTTTAGAATTGACGAAACATCTTATATTTCAACTAGAAACAGCTGTGGTGAAAATTTGTTCGATCGGTTCAGGTTTATATATAGCTCCTATACAAATTTTGCTCTCAATTTAAGTTTTTCTGCTCTAGAAATAACATATTTTACGAGATTGTGTTCAAAGTTGGCAAAACATCTTATATTTAAACTAGGAACACCTATGGTGAAAATAGGTCAGATCGGTTCAGATGTTTATATAACTCCCATCAAAATTTCGTTCCCGATTTGACTTTTTCTGTTCTAGAAACTGCATATTTTGACAGATCGTCTTCAAATTTGGTAAAATATCTTATATTTCTACCAAAAAACACCCATTGCAAAAATGAGTCAGATCGGTTCAGATTTGTATATAGCTACCACACAATTTGACTTTTTCCGCCCCAGAATCGTATTTTCACCGAAGTTCTTCAAATCTTGCAAAATGACTTATATTTCAACTAGAACCACCCATGGTGATAATGGGTCAGATCGGTTCAGATTTATATATATTCCCCTCCTCTAAAAACCATGGACCTTTAACTGGAAGAACCTATTGTGAAAGTGGATATAGCCACGACACAAATATTCTTCTCGATTTTACAAATAGGTCAGGTCATATCAGCCTATGATTAGGAAATCTCGTTTTTATACCCTCCACCTCCAGGATGGGGGTATACTAACTTTGTCATTCCGTTTGTAACACCTTGAAATATCGACCTGAGACCCTATAAAGTATATATATTCTTGATCGTCATAAAATTCTAAGACGATCTAGCCATGTCCGTCCGTCCGTCTGTCCGTCTGTTGAAAGCACGCTAGCATCTAAACTAAAGGAGTTAGAACGTTCAAATTTTCCATAAATGCGTCTTATAGTCGTAGATCGGTTGGGATTGAAACGGGGCGAAATCGGCCCAAAGGGAAAATTTTTTCCCTCACAAGGACTAAAAATACCCATAATAATGCCTAATATTTTAGCGTATTTAAGCATGTTTTTTGAATATGTCTGATTATATTTGCTTGATATTTGGTATGTGCATTTCCCTTATAGCAAAAACGTGCACGATAAAGTGATTCTTATTTGTATGGGGTGAAATGGGGCAAAAAGGGATAAAAATGGTACATATTAAACGACAACAGCTAGAAACATAAAATTCGGTGTGTACATTCCTCTAGTTGAGTAAATACATAATATAAAAGTATTTTTTCCAAATTCGTACTTTTAAGGGGTAAAATGGGAATAGAGCGATAAAAATGGTACCAACCAAACGGCTGTACCTAGAATAATGAAATTCGGCCCGGCCGAACTTATCACCTTTTTTACTTGTTATTTTTACCGAATTGAATTGTATTCCGATAGAAGGTGGAGTGTATTATACAGCCGGCACCCCCGAAGTATTTTTTCCAAAAATACGTATACAATATATTTATGAGAAGAGGTCGAAAACGTTCCGCTTGACATGGAATGGCTCATATACATTCTTCTAATATTTAAAATATTTTTATAAAATATAGATAGAGCAGATACATCATATAAAAGTATTTGAGGGGACAAAAATAGTACCAACCAAACGGCTGCACCTAGAATAATGAAATTCGGTGTGGTGTATATATTCCTTTGATTGCGTAGACACATAGGAAAAAGGAATTTTTCGAAATTCGTACTTTTAGGGTTTAAAATGGACAACGGGGATAAAAATTGTACCACACAAATGGATGCACCTAGAACCATGAAATTCGCTGTATATATTCCTCTGAATGAGTAGGCACGAAAAATAAAAAGGTTTTTCCAAATTCGTACTTTCAAGGGATTCAATGGGAGAGGGAGAAATTCGTACTTTTAGGGTGTAAAATGGAAAAAGGGGATAAAAATAGTACCACACAAATGGATGCAGCTAGAACCATGAAATTCGCTGTATATATTCCTCTGAATGAGTATACACGAAAAATAAAAAGGTTTTACCAAATTCGTACTTTCAATGGATTCAATGGGAGCAGAGGGATAAAAATGATACCAACTAAAAGACTACAGCTATAATAATGAAATTCGGTGTGTACATCCTTCTAATTGCATAGACACTTTAAATACATAGATTTTCGAAAGTCGTACTTTTAAGAGGTAAAATGCGAAAAAGGGGTTAAAAAATAAAAAAAAATATATATTTAAAATTTATACTTTTGAAATTAAAATAGGATGGAAATACAACCAACCAAACGACTGTAGCTGAAAATACAATATTTAGGGTATTTATGATTGCTGCCTTATATTTACTTATATTATTTCCATTATATATATACATAGTATAAAACAAGTAAGGAAAGGCTAAAGTCGGCCGGGGCCGACTATGTGATACACTCCACTTTCTATCCGAATACAATTCAGTTCGTTAAAAAATTGTAAACGGGAAGGATTTTTGTATGCTTCCTAATCATAGGCTAATATGACCTGACCCAATTTGTCAAATCGAGAAGAATATTTGTATCGGGGTATATCCAAACATGAAATGATGTGACCCACTACGCAATAGATTTTCCAGTTCAAATATAACGTGTAATGCTCAATATGAAGAAATTCTCTGAAAATACGTGGTTTCTGGGGGGAAAAGTCAAGCTGGGAGCGAATATATATATATATATATATATATATAATTTTTTCCAAGGGTATTTCTAGTGGAAACATTAGATATTTTGGCAAATTTGAAGAAGATCTGTTAAAATATGTGGTATCTAGAGCACTAAAAGTCAAATCGGGAGCGAAATTTGAATGGGAGCTATATATAAATCTGAACCGATCTGACTTATTTTCACCAGAGGTGTTCCTAGTTTAAATATAAGATGTTTTGCCAAATTTTAAAACAATCTGATAAAATATACGGTTTCTAGAGCAGAAAAAGTCAAATTGGGAGCAAAATTTGAATGGGAGATATATATAGATCTGAACCGATCTAACACATTTTCAACACAGGTGTTTCTAGATGATATATACTATGTTTTGCCAATTTTGAAAACAATCTGATAAAATATGTGGTTTCTAGAACGGAAAAGGTGATATAGAGAGCCACATTTGTATTGGGGCTATATATAAATCTGAACCGATCTGTCCATGTTCACCACAGGTGTTTCTAGTGGAAACATAAGATATTTTGCCAACTTTGAACCAAATCTGTTAAAATATGTGGTATCCAGCGTGAAAAGAGGCAAATCGAGAGTGAAATGCGTATGGGGGCTATATCTAAATCTGAACCGATTTTCAAATTAAACAGCATTCGTCCTTATCCCGAAAAACTTCGCTGTGCAAAGTTTCGTTTGGTTCTGGCTACAATTGCGACCTGTATCGTGATTACAAGAATAGATGGACAAACGGACGGACAGACAGACAGACGGACAATGCTAAATAGTGTCAAAAAGTGATTCTAAGTCGATCGGTTTACTTAATAATGGGTCTATCTCGCTTCCTCTTGGGTGTTGCAAACAAATGCACAAAGACATAATACTCTCGTGGAGTGTATAAATATGGGTAGCCTTGGCTTATTAATTAAATTTCTGATTTTCATACATTTGAAATTTGTAGCGGACATTCCTCTAGCAGGTCGGAAGCGCCACAAAGAAAATAAAAGCTTTAGCGGGCGAAATGGGACAAAAAGGGATAAAATGTGGTAGCAATGATACGACAACAGCTAGAATCATGAAATTTGGTGTGTACATCCCTATAATTGCATAGACACGCAAAAAGAGGGGTTTTTCGAAATTCGTACTTTTAAGGGATATAATTGAAAAAGAGGGATAAAAATGGGACCTACCAAACCGCTGAAGTTGAAATCATGAAATTCGGTGTATACATTCTGACTATGATGACTCGAAACAAAAAATTTTTTTCGAAATTTGTACATTTGGGAGGGGAATGGGGCGAATGGAGATATCTTTAAATTTTGTACTTTTCTTATCAAAATAATACAGTCACTTTGTCTGTATCTGAAAATTCTTCTCCCTAATGGCGACTGACAATCACCTAATATTTAGGCATGTTCACTTTCAGAATTACAGCATTGTATTTATATATAGTAGTAGATCTTAAACAGTGCGCAAAAATATACATTATAGTTTGAAATAGTAAACAAATATAGTAATGTGCATAAAAATATCACATTTTTCGTAATATGGTACTGTACTTCTATGTAAAGTCGACGTCCTTTAATCTGCTGGTAATACTGTGAAATGCACTCCGTGGTGGAGGGTATATAAGATTCGGCCCGGCCGAACTTAACGCCTTCTTACTTGTTTTTAAATTAAATGACCTCAAGCCGGACAAAAAACACCTACACACAATTTATTAAAAGGTCAACTATCCAAAATCCATCAAAAAGTATAGACTTAAAATTGTATACCTTTACACCATTCCATGAATGTATGAATTTAAATTTAAATTATTGAGATACGCTTGTAAAAAAGAAATTTTAATAATTTTTTAATTTTTTTAAATAAAAAGAGTTTTAAAACCAAACTGAATCATTACATTTCTAATGTTTCTGAACTCAACCGAGAGCAGAAATTGGAATTGTGTTACAAGTTGAGTTGAGTCGTATTTAGATAATGTTGAAATTAACACATGCTTCCTCCTTGACATTACTTTTTACTTGCGTATTTTAATGTTAATAAAAAGAACTTCTTAAACAACTTCTTCAAAAGCGGAAACAACTTCGGAATTACTTTATATGTACATTTGTTGATGCAATTGAAAAGAACTTCATCCAAAGTACATTTTCAGGGCTTACAGCTATTTTCAAATCATATAAATTGTTATTCCTTTGGAAGTACTTCCTTTTTTTGTTGGGAATTTATAGTGTACCCTCTGCTTCAAATTTTTCGTTACATACAAAATTAGTGATTATGTGATATGCGCTAATAAAAATCCCCATTTGTTCGATACACCCTATTCTACACTGCTGCTGCTGCTGCCGTTGTCGTTTTGTCCTCAATCTAGATTTTTTCAGTTTACTTTACCAATTGTTTACACTTGTCTCTTGGAACTTTTTCTAGTTTCGTTTGTTTGTTATGTGTTGTTATCCATTAGTCAGTGACAGCGGTGTCAGTCATCAGTAGTAGTAGTGGCCTAAGAGCACACGACCCATGACAGTCCTCAACCATTCATCTCGGGGTTAAAGTAGCCCACATTCCGCTCTCAGCCAACCGCTCCCAACCAACCAAGCAGACAGTCTGCAAGGAGTGTAAATTAAGTATGGAACTTTATTTCATATCCAAACATCAGAATAAAGTTAAATGGTGGCACTGTTTGCTCTGTAATTTGATGTTCGTCGTCGTTTTTTTCTTCTTCTTCTCCCCAGTTAGAGTTGTGTAAGCAAATATTTACCCAGGGAGGTTATCCTTCACATGGACATATTCTTTGTTAACCCTGGACAAAATGAAAATGAATGGTTCCGGGGTATGTTTCTTGATGTGAAGCACAACTTAGTTTGGGGATTTGGTGGCGTGAGTAATTGTTGTGGCATGCGTGGACGTCCACCTGGCTAAAAAGTGAATTCATAATGTGCACTCTGGTAATTGGTAGGAAAATACAAGTTAATTCTTAACAAACTGTGTCAAGCTGTGTGAGAATTAAAGCCTATTACAAGTACTCAGGATCAATTACAACAAACTCACTCTTCCCACATGATGACCTGACCAGTGGTCCTTAATTATTAAAGTAAATAACACACAGGGGACAAATCGGACATACACATTTTCACATCACACCGATTTTTCAGAAAATCTTATGAATTAAGGATATTTGAAAAAACTTTGCTCGAAAATTAGAGTAGTAAAAAAAGTAAAAAAAATAGAGTAGTGTATAAACCAAATTTAATGATTTAAAATTTAGCCGTTTGTATTTCTCCACTTTAAATTTTCAGGGTTCGTTTTTTTCTCAATTTTTAGGTTGGAGTTTTATAAAAGAAATAAAAAATGAAAACTATAAGTATTCGGTTATTTTTAAAAAACACTATTTGAACAAATGTGTACTAGAGAGACTCAAAAAAAAAAAGAAATTGAAAAGTTACCCCTCTGAAAATGAAGACTGATATGCTTTCTGATTATTCTAAAACAATAACCACTTCTAAGCTACAACGTTTTCATAATACCTTTAAAGTAGAGGTTTTACTAAATAATGAATTCATTATTCCAAATTTAGGCTCAAAAAGTCACATAGGTATTCAAAGTATTTCATACCTTTAGGCCTACATTACTAAATTTGCAAAAACTCTGCGAATCTTTGAATAATTCATCGTTTTTGGCAGTTTTCTGTGAAATTGTTTGTTCGTATTCGTGGAAATTTAATGTATGTACATTGTTGGTTTATATTTTCAATTCGAATAAAATTTGAATTTTGTTGTGTGTATGTTTCGCTATTCTTTGTACTTTTAACCTTTAATTTCATTTTACTTCTACTGAAGGCTTACATTAAGAACTGGTGTCATGGTCTTATATTAATAATTTATTTTCCCAATATTTCTATTGAAATTTTCAATTATCTTCAGAAGTATCTATACGTAACTAGTAAGGAAAGGCTAGAGTCGGGCGGGTCGCTGAAAGTCAAATATATGTGACTATACTTTGGTACAACCCAAATGGCCCTCCATTCTACTCCATTACATCTCTAGAAACTACATCTTATATCTTGATCAAATTTTGCAGATCATGATATATTTCAACGTCAAGGAGAACTTAAAGGCTCATGTTTTGGTACAGGCTCTAAGTGTTATCATAGGCCCCCTTTCATACTTTGTAATAGCCCAAATGGGCCCCATTCTATTATATTACAGCTCTAGAAACTACATCTTATATCGGATCTTCATCAAATTTTTTTTAGGCTCATTGTTTTGGCACAGGCCCCAAGTTTTGTTATAGTCCCCCTTCAAATGTCCGTCCAATTCATCCTATTATCGCTGTATAATCTGTATTTGTCATTGGATCTTGATCAACTTTTCCAGATCATGTTATATTTACTTTACTTGGAATATCTTCCGGAAAATTGGATTAATTACCATGTTATTTACCATATTCGTTAAATTTAACTAAAGATGAATTTATAGTATACTGTATAATTTATATGAACTACGTAAAATCAAAGCGATGTATATATGCAGGGAGTGGTGTAGGGTATTATATAGTCGGCCCCGCCCGACCTTAACCTTTCCTTACTTGTTATATTTAAAATGCTTTCAAGGGTCTATTACTTCAGAAAAAATTGACACAAAAAAATACACGAGAAAACATGTTTTTTAACGGTATTTTCAGGAGCCTTGACGGCTTGATATAGGAACGAAATATTTTGCAAATAATCATTGAACAATCCAAACTTTATTTTCGTGGAGTGACTCGAAATTGTTTTCCCATTTGTATGGACCGTGACCCAGCCTAATGTAAAGGGTGTCCCAAGAAGAGCGCAATTTTTTAATTTTAAATAAAACACAGATATTTAAGAAAAAATCGTGAAACTTTATTATATCGTAAAGTAGACAGAATGAGGTTATGTATGGAACAATATATCGTGCAGATGGCCGCCGCGGCTTTGCTGGCATGCACGCGATCTTTTAATGAAATTTTCAATGACCGTTTTGCATGAATGCTGCGGTATTTCATTAATGCAGCGTCCAATTTCGTCTTTTAAGGCTTG
Source organism: Polietes domitor (assembly GCA_947397865.1). Classification (NCBI taxonomy): domain Eukaryota; kingdom Metazoa; phylum Arthropoda; class Insecta; order Diptera; family Muscidae; genus Polietes; species Polietes domitor. The sequence goes on along the minus strand of OX377619.1, from coordinate 81,613,132 downwards.
AGTCGTCGTCGGCTTATTCGCGTAAACCATCGACTTCAAAAAACCCCAAAGAAAAAAAATGTAATGGTGTTAAATCGCACGATCTAGGCGGCCAATTCTGATCTCCAAAACGCGAAATAACACGACCGGGAAATGACTGATGCAGCAATTGAATTGTTTCTCTGGCTGTATGACATGTGGCGCCGTCTTGTTAAATTCTAGGCAAGAAAAAACTGGTTATCATTTCACGATACCGAACACCATTGACTGTTTGCGCTTGACCTGCCTCATTTTCATAAAAAAAGGTCCAATGATTCCTCCAGCCCAAAAACTACACCACACAGTGACACGTTGAGGATTCATTTGCTTCTCGTGAATCACTCGAGGATTTTCCGCACCCCAAATGCAACAATTCTGCCTATTGATGAAGCCATCAAGATGAAAATAGGCCTCGTCACTGAAGATGATTTTATCGGCAAAATCAGCATTTTCATGTTGTCTCTCCAATACCCAATTAACGAACTCCCTTCGCTGTCCATGGTCAGTTGGCTTCAGTTCCTGAGTCAATTGAACTTTGTATGCATGAAGGTGCAAATCTTTCGTCAAAATTCGCTGCAAAGTGGATTTGGAGACACCAATTTGCTGAGCTCGGTGTCGAATTGAGGTGGATGGAGTTTGAGCGACATCATCACGTACAGCTGCGACATTTTCGGTCGATCGACCTGGTCGATGGCGCGTTGTTGTCTTTACATCACTAACAGACCCAGTTTCGGCAAATTTATCCATTAATCTCTTTACAGTTGACTCTTTTGGAGCATTATTGTGACCCCAAATTGATCGCAATTTGCGAACTGTAGCCGCAAAACTTTCACCATTTTGGTAAGACAATTTCACAATGAGAATGCGTTGTTCATTCGTGTGGCGCTCCATTTTTACTAACCTCGTACCTTCTACTAACAAACAATAACAATTGTTCAAATGTCAAACAATGACACTTCTAATGTTGCCAGATTTAAAAATTGCGTTCTTCTTGAGACACCCTTTACATACATTTAAAACTTGAAAGGGTGTTTGAATTCTCTAACAGGTTTGTTGTGAAATGAAATATTTAACTTTAATAAAATGTGAATATTGCATTGGAAAACGCAAGTTTAGTCATGGTAAATAAAATAGTGTTCCCGGGATCCCTGGAAATTGGAAAAATTATTCCCGTTTCCCGGGAAATAAAAAGTACGTGAAAATGCAAACTCTAGAACATACCGAATTTCATGATTGATACCATTTATATTCCATTTCCCCCCCCAAAAAGTACGAATTTCGTAAAAATATTTTCTTGTTCCCTAATTTCAAGATTCTAAGTCTACCGATGGTACAATTTTCATTAATTTTAATCCCTTAACACTTTAAATTTTAAGACGAATATACACCCCGAATTTCGTGATATTGGTACGTTCTTTATCCCCTTTTTCCCGCTTACACTTTAAAAGTACGAATTTCGAAAAATTCCTTCATTTTGCGATTCTCAGCATTTTAAAGGATGTACACACGAATTACATAACTCCAGCATTATCCGTTTAATTGTCACCATTTTTATCACTTTTTACCCTATTACGCCCCCAAAGAGTACGAATTGTGCAAACATATTTTCTTGGGCCCGTTCAAGCTATAAGACGTATTTGCGTAACAAATATCAAGGTTGTAGGATCATCTGTTTGTGTGGTACCTTTGTATCCCTTTTAACCCTATTTTACTCTGTAAAAGCACGAATCTGTTTCTCTTGGTATCTGTTTCCCTTCATGAAACCACACAATCATAGGAAGAATGTTGTTTCATATATTATTTCATAATAATATTTATGTATAATTTTTATTATTATACAAACAAAGAGTTGAAAGTTAAAAGGTACAATTTCTTAATACTCTGTTATTTTTGCCGACAAAGCACAATCGTTAGAGCATTTCGAGGGCTTATATTCATAAGTGGCTATGAACAAAAACACAACTTTTCAGGAGAGCGAAAAAAACTGAATTAATCCTTAATTTTAAGAGTAATTATGAATCATTCTTCTACAGTTTAATCTAATGAGGATTACTAATTGCTACGATTAAAAAGTTTTCGAAATTTTCTATTATTCGCGGTTCTATGGTTCATAGCCACGTTTGCACGTTTAAAATTGAGCACTATGAATTTTGAAATAAGCACATAGCCATTAATGATCAAATATATAAATAAGACTTATTTTAAACTCGATAACGTTTTTTAGATATTTTGGCAATGTTGTGTAGGAAACGCATTTTCTGGGATGTTCACAGCGAATTTAAAGATTCCAGCTTCATCCGTCAGATTGGTACAATTTTTATCCCTTTTCCAAAATTTTTACAAAAACTGGATATTGTGGTAGGGCACGGAAAACCAAAAATGCGAATTGGATATTTTTGGAAAATTTTCATTTTCGCGGCAAATATGGCATTTTTGTGTTATGATTTTCCCTAACCAACGGATCCGACTGAATTTTTGTTTGTGTATTAGGAACCAATGTCGCTTGTAATATATATATATCCAGTCGCGAAAATCGCTGCAATTGTTGAAAAATCCAAAATTTGCGGTTGCAATTGGTTATATTATTACTTTCTCCATCCAGGATTCTGAAACTTTTCTGGCAAAAATATTTCTATAAAGTCCGCAATCACATGCCAAAAAATATTTTGGTATTCTCGATTTTATAAAAAAGTTAAGAGGGTTTTTCGAGAAAATGGTTCATAGCCACTTATGAATATATGCCCTCGATTTCAAACCACAATAGATCATTTAAATTAATTTTTAAATTAAAATCTAACATATTTCTCACATAAACCCCCCGTTTTTTGCCCATACATTATCTTCTTAAATGTATCTGGTAAATTTTTGCTCCGAATGCAGTTATATTTCATAGGATTATTTAGCCAACTCCACATCACTGCTGTTGCAAAATATGCATATTTTCTTAAACTCTATTTTAATGCTTATTAGGTGCTGAGGTGGCGCAACAATACACATCTGCACTGCATATGCATTGCGTGTACTTTGCAAGTACTTATTTACCAACTACAATAAAGGCGACAAGCGACAGTTGAGACGACCTGGGATACACATGCACGTCTCACACCATGCGGCAGGAAAAACGAAGGAGCATCACCGATAGCTGTTACATGCCCAGAATTGCCGTGAGTTGCTCACAAACGACAACAGCAGCCAGCAACATACGACAACGAGATTTTCCCGGTGAATTATTTTGCGGCGGTAAACATTAGCATTCGCATGTGTGCGAGCTGCACGAGCAACTATGCAGGATTTGATAAATTGCAGCTTATATGCACCACTAAGCGGCAATAAATAGTCGTCTACATGCCGTACAGAATATCTGAAAGATCACAAAGGCGAACTAGACTTTATGGTATTTAAATTTGTTTCAAAGAAGTTTGAGGCGGAAAATGCAGACAAGGAAGCAACAAACGAAAGCAGTTTTTAATAAAGTACAATTCAGCGTTGCCTTGGTAGAGACAGCAAGGGTATATCTGGCCCATAGACAAGAAAAATGTGCGCCCCTAGAGAATTTTTTAAACTTAGTTAGGTTAACTTGGCAAAGGTGTTACAGAATGGAATATACACACCTAATTTCATGAGCTGCAGCCGTAGACGCAGACAGACGAGTGCAAATTAGAGTGATCAAACCCGAAAACCGGGCAACAGGGGTTTTCAAATGAAATCGACCGGGTTTTTCAATAAAATCACGGTTTTCAGAAAACCGGTTTTTTACGTCAGCCTCGACCGGTTTTCCATTATTGTAAATATCCCTTTTTCTGTGTGACTTTATATATTCTCCACTCTTAACATTATCGCACGCTTCACGGAACGCTTTTGATTAGGTGACACCTTTCAGAAAAACTTACTCCAGTGTTTAGCCGAAGTCATAAATTACGTAGGCGGGTGTAATGTAATCAAAATCCGTTCCGTGTGACGTACAGTGGTGGCCAAAACATATGCAACTAAAGATGACTTAATTCAATAGGCTCTGTAATTATATAAATTTTGAAATCAATGTTGTCAAAATAAATATTAATGCAGCATTAAGATTTCAAATAATTAACAAAATTCAAATATTCTTTTCACATTTCATTGTTATCGACATTTTTGTTGATAATTATAAAAATCAGTGTGGACAAAAGAGAAGCAACTCGACAATTTTGTTTGATATTTATTTTGATCGTATTAGTAACTAATAATCCTGTCTAAATAAATTTATAAGAATACATACAAACAACAACAATACACACGAGGTACAGTGAAGACGGGAAATACCGTACAACAACAACCTTTGCATTGTTGCGAGCACATGCATAACATTGATTGGCAAAGTGAGATTTTTAGTGTGTCGACTTGGTTCGGTGGAATATTTTGTTTATCAGCGCTTCTCATTTGTCATATGTGACCGCTGGTACTAATATGAACCCTGATTTAAGTCAAAGACATACATTCGTTGCAAAAGTTCTGACAAGATGGGGTAGCGCCCATCGAAACTGCGCAGTCAACTTTTAGCTGCAACAATAACTTTGCCTTTTTGCTAATTTTGGGTTCTGCTGAAGACTTCAGCACAACCTTTGGTCTTAAACCAAAATAAATGACAACACTTACAACTATATACATACATACAAACAACAAAATTTATAAGAATATTTAATTTTATTTTGTTATTTTTCCTATTGAAGTTAAAATAGAGTTGTTATTGAAATGAAATCCGATAAATTAGGATCTTAGCTCAAACAACGAATTGTCACTGCTTATTCTTGTGGAATACCACACAAAGACATCGTCCAGAAATATAATATTTCGCATTATTAAGTTCTTAAAAGAAATCAAAAATTGCTGTTGTACACCGCAGTGATTGACCGCCCAAGATAAGTGGTTGGACGGACAATTTTATGAGCAGACTTGTGAAAATAGAATCATTTTTTCTTCCTATAATCGAACTGAACAATTACAAGTAAAAGTTTCTGTCGAACAATTCGAAGACGTTTTGTACATGCCTCTTTACGCCTATCACGATTGACCGCCTTTTTGCAGTAACGTACTTCGATCTGTTTCCAACTATGGGTCTTATATAACACATGCCATCGCTGCCATTAATATTTAATTAAATTGATTTCCAATCACTCTCTGGTTAATTAAATGGTCTTTAGCAAAGCGTAAACGCTTTTTCTGTTTACGCTTTGATATAATAGTTTTTTTGCAGTGGTAGTGCAGGGTGTCGTTCGCGTGGATAGGTGTTTACAGGACGTCTTCGAATTTTTCGAACTAAAACTGACAGTTACAATTGTTCAGTTCGATTATAGGATGAGACAAAGTTTGTTCATAAAATTGCCCGTCCGAGAACTTTTCTTGGGCGGTCAATCACTGCAGTGTACAACAGTAATTTTTGATTTCTTTTAAAAAATTAATAATAATGCGAAATATTGAATTTTTGTGAATATTATATTTCTGGATTATGTCTTTGTGTGGTATTCCACAAGAATAAGCAGTGACAATTCGTTGTCTGAGCTTAGATTCTAATTTATCGGATGCCATTTCAATACCAACTCTATTTTAACTTCAATAGGAAAAATAACAAAATAAAATTAAATATTCTTATAAATTTCTTTAGACAGGATTATTAGTTACTAATACGAACAACGGCCAATGAAAATAAATATAAAAAATGCCGTTATTTAAAACAAAATTGTCCAGTCCACACCGATTTTTATAATTATCTACAAAAATTTTGAGCAGAATATGTGAATTTTGTTAATTATTTGAAATCTTAATGCTGCATTAATATTGATTTTAACAACACTGGTTTCCATTTTATTCAAATTTATAAACTTACAGAGTAAGTCATCCTGCATATGTTTTGTCCACCACTGTATTCTACACTTATTTCGGCTGTATGAAATCGAAATGACTTACAAGTATAAACATTGATGGCGTTGACCTATGGCTAAGCTGACCATCCATCCCGCATTATCCCGATTTTTAAAAAAAAGTGCCGCTTTTTCGTTTTACATTACATTTGGTACGTTATAGTTTCAAAATTGCAACTTAAAATTTTTTTAGGAACCGGCAAAGGTCCACAAATTTTAACTTCTTTTAGACTTTGGCATTATTTTTAAAGGATAAAGCGACAAGGTGATTTGTTATTTAAACTGTACATGGCTGCTGAAATGCGTTATTCTATAAAAAACAAAATCCGGAACGTAACAAAAACGTATCCTAATTTTGTTGGACATACAGAAATTAGTTGAATTTATAGGAATGGTTACATGTCCTTCTCATTTTAAATTAACATGCTATTCATAGAAATGAACAATTTCGACATACTAATAAATGATAAACTAGTCAAAAAATGATAAATTAATGAGCATTTTGACACTCCCGTGAGAGCGGTCACGTAACCCAACACTCACCACTAAATCATACATCCACTAAAGAACGGTGGACATCAGGGCAGTGTCGTCGGAGTCTAAGAAATTAAAATTGATTTACTGCCTTAAAAATTTACGAAAACATTTCCATATTTTGGAACATTGACATTCGTCAACTTACTTTTATTTGTTAATTTTTTTCCAAAACGCTTAAAATTGAGTGTGTAAACTCCTGCCATATAAAAAATGTAAGGAAAATCCCGCTTTTTCTACAAAATCCCGCTTTTTAAATTCATGTATCCCTCTTTTTGTTTAAATAGAGATAGTCACGTTACCCATGGCCGCCCTATCAAAATGATTGAATAATTTTTAAGAATATCGGTCATCGATTCGCGAAATTTATAGACGCCTACGTGATTTTTATATATCACTACTGTAGAGCCCGATCAGCGAAAAAATAGTGTATAGGATGGTCCCGCTGAGGTCAAATAATAAATTGAAGACATTGTTACTTATGGTTTTCGACATAAAATCAAAATTTCCTATTTTTTACTGTTTTAAGAAAAACCCTAACCCTAAACCGGTTGGACTGGGTTTTTTCCAAAAAAGAAAATCACGGTTTTCGAAAAAGCCGAAAACCCGGGTTTTTGATCACTCTAGTGCAAATACTGAATATCATGATTCTAGCTACAACCCTTTGACTGTTGCCAAATTCAATCCCTTTTACATCCTGAAGGTGCGAATATTAAAAGATATCTTTATTTTTCGCGTATCATTTTATCCCCATTCGCCCCATTTTCCGCCTAAAAGTATAAATTTTGAAATAATCATTTTTATTTCACATCTTCAGAGTCAGATGAATGTATACACAGAATTTCACGATTTCAACTTCAGCGGTTTGGCTGGTACCATTTTTATACCCTCCACCTCCAGGATGGGGGTATACTAACTTTGTCATTCCGTTTGTAACACCTTAAAATATCGACCTGAGACCCTATAAAGTATATATATTCTTGATCGTCATAAAATTCTAAGACGCCATGTCCGTCCGTCCGTCTGTCCGTCTGTTGAAAGCACGCTAGCATCTAAACGAAATGAGCTAGAACGTTCAAATTTTCCATAAATGCGTCTTATAGTCGTAGATCGGTTGGGATTGAAATGGGGTGAAATCGGCCCAAAGGGAAAATTTTTTCCCTCACAAGGACTAAAAATACCCATAATAATCCCTAATATTTTAGCGTATTTAAGCATGTTTTTTGAATATGTCTGTTTATATTTGCTTGATATTTGGTATGCGCATTCCCCTTATAGCAAAAACGTGCACCATAAAGTGATTATTATTTGTAGGGGGTGAAATGGGGCAAAAAAAAGGGATAAAAATGGTACATATTAAACGGCAACAGCTAGAAACACGAAACACGGTGTGTACATTCCTCTACTTGAGTAGATACATAATATAAAAGTATTTTTCAAAATTCGTACTTTTAAGGGGTAAAATAGGAATAGAGGGATAAAAATGGTACCAACCAAACGGCTGTACCTAGAATAATGAAATTCGGTGTATACATTCCTCTGAGTGTGTAGACACGGAAAATAAACTGATTTTTCGAAATTCGTACTTTTTGGGGTTAAAATGAAAAAAGGGGATAAAAATAGTACTAATCCAATGACCGCAGCTAGAGTCATGAAATTCGGAGTATACATTCCTCTGAGTGTGTAGACACGGAAAATAAACTGATTTTTCGAAATTCGTACTTTTTAGGGTTCAAATGAAAAAAGGGGATAAAAATAGTTCCAATCAAAGGACCGCAGCTAGAGTCATGAAATTCGAAGTATACATTCCTTTGACTGCGTAGACACGGAAAATAGACGAATTTTTCGAAATTAGGACTTTCAAGGGATACAATGGTACAGAGGGATAAAAATAGTACCAACTAAACGACTACAGCTAGAATGATAAAATTCTAATTGCGTAGAAACGTCAAGGGGGTAAAAATGGTACCAACCAAATGGACGCAGCTGAAATCATGGAATTCGGTGTATACATTCCTCTGACTGCATAAACACGCAAAATAAAAAGTTTTTTTCCAAATTCGTACTTTTTCTTTTACGGCAAAAATTGGTTGAATCATGAAATTAGGTTATTTTGCACTATGTACGTCTGATAATGGATTTTCAAAATTCGTACTTTTGAAATTCAAATAGAATGGAAATACAACCAACTGTAGCACCCACTATCTACCAATATTTATGGCTTTGAAAATATTTTTGAAAATATAAATATAAGACTATTTATTTTTTGAATTGACGTATTGGTAGCATTACCTTATAAGCGTGGTTTGAAATAATTAAAATATTATATTTATTTATAAAATTAACTTTTCAATATTTGTATTTGTTTTGGTTTGGCTATATTAAAAAATTTATATTTTCCTGTAATATTACTGCACTTCTACGAACACCGACAACCTCTGTGGAATGCAATCCATGGTGGAGGGTATATAAAGTTCGGCCCGGCCGAACTTAACGCCGTTTTTACTTGTTATCCCTCTTTTCCAATTGTATCCCTTAAAAGTACAAAATTTGAAAAATCCTACTATTTTACGTATCTAGGGGTTATTGTGGGTATTTTTAGTTCTTGTGAATGAAATTTTTTCCAACCGATCTACGACTATAAGACGTATTTATGGAATTTGGACATCCTAGCTCCTTTCGTTTGGATGCGAGCGTGCTTTCAACAGACGGACGGGCATGGCTAGATCGTCTTAGAATTTTATGACGATCAAGAATATATATACTTTATTGGGTCGCTAGTCGTTTTTTCAAGGTGTTACAAACGGAATGACAAAGTTAGTATACCCCCATCCTGGAGGTGGAGTGTATAATAACGTTTTGCAGGACATTGTATTTCAAAATACATAATAACATATAACCTTTTGCAAATACTATATTATTACTTTTACATGTTGTCTGAAGGACTTGCTTGGACTACATTTGGCCCCATCATTCTGCGCCCTTAATCAAACTGTCGTGTACATGGGACGAAAACATGTGAGTGCCTGCAGCGCGCAAAAAAAAATACACTCGAACCGAAATAACACCTAGCACCAACCACTCTCCTTATGGACATAAAATTCAATTAACAAAAACGGCTGAGTGTGAGTCTCTAAAGAAAACAGAGTGAAAAATGAAATGCAATTTCACCTTTTAACAAGCTTATTGGTTAAAACAAACCAATTAGTTTCATACTGCTCGAGCACAAGTCAAGGGTTGTCTGTATGTGATGCTCATATGCTACCCTACTGTATGCGGCATACAGAGCATATGCAGATGGTCGGTCTGTGGTCAGCATGGTTTGGTTTCAAAGTACATCAAAGCTTCGGGGTTTCAATAAACCCACTGTATTGTTATTTTAGAGCTTTCTGATATGCAAAACTAATTAAAACGTTAAAGGTTACTTTGACCCAAAACAGAGTAAAAAGATGGCTAATAAATTGGTAGCTGGGTATGATTGCAAGGAGCTCTCTCTCTCTTTAAATAGAGTAGAAATTAATACTTACACGAAATACAAATATTAATTTGTAAGCTTGAGAAAAATCTGTAAATTTCTGAGCTAAAATCTGTCTTTTGGCGTAAAAATTCGATTTTCTATATTAATGGCATAAATAAGAAACAAACATTATATTTTTATTATATACTAACTTTATACTAACTTTTTCATTCCGATTGTAACACCTGAGACCTTACAAAGTATATATTCTTGATTCTCATAAAATTCTAAGACGATCTAGCCATGTCCGTCCGTCCATCTGTTGAAAGCACGCTAGCATCTAAACGAAAGGAGCTAGGATGTCCAAATTTTCCATAAATACTTCTTATAGTCGTAGATCGGTTGGAATTAAAACATAATAACCACTAATATTTTAGAGTATTTAAGCATTTTTCAATATATCTGCTTAAAATTACTTGACATTGGGTATGTGCATCCTCCTGTAACAAAAACTTGCACCATAAAGTGATTCTTATTCGTAGGGGGTAAAATGGGATTAAAATGGTACATATCAAACGAAAACAGCTAGACACACAAAATTCGGTGTGTTCATTCCTCTAATTTATAATAATATAAAAGTATTTCTTCCAAATTCGTACTTTTAAGGGGTAAAATGGGAATAGAGGGATACAAATGGTACCATCCAAAAGGCTGCATCTAGAATAATGAAATTCGGTCTATACAGTCCTTTGATAGGGTAGACACATAAAATAAACGTTTTTTTCTAAATTCGTTCCTTTGGGGTTAAAATGGAAAAAGGGGATATAAATAGTACCAACCAAATAACTGCGGCTAGAGTCATGAAATTCGGAGTATACATTACTCTGACTGCGTCGACACGAAATATAAAATTTTTTCTAAATTCGTACTTTCATGGGTGAGTACATTCTTCTAATTGCGTAGACACGTAATATAAAGAGATTTTTGAAGTTCGTACTCTTAAGGGGATAAAATACGAAAAATGCGATAAAAATGGTACCAACCAAATGGCAGCAGCTAGAATAATTGAATTCGGTGTATACATTCCTCTGACTCTTCGTACTCTTTTACTTTTACGGCAAAAATTGGTTAAATCAAGAAGTTAGGTTATTGTGCAATATTGACGTGAGATAACGGGTTTTCAAATTTGTGCTTTTGGAATTAAAATAGAATAGAAATACAATCAACTGTAAATTAAAATAATAAATTAATACCGATGTAACTTCCGCACGGATATTTGGAATCAGCTATATTTTGGTAATTGATAAAGTTTTTATAATCACTTTAAGAGTACAAAATATGGCGGGTATTGTCACGCCCTTCCAGTACCTTCCACATAAATCACCCTAAACTACGTAAAGTTAAAGCTGTTATAACTTATATATGGATGGTCGGAATACTCTATGATTTGTCCTTTGACATGCTTTTATAGAGGTTGCATTCGAGTGTAATATGGGCGATATTGCCACACACCTTCTGGTACCTCCCACACAAATCACCCTTAACTACGTCAAATTAAAGCTGTTATAACTTTTATAAGTATGATCGAAATTTGATATTAAACAAGTAAAAACGGCGTTAAGTTCGGCCGGGCCGAACTTTTTATACCCTCCACCATGGATTGCATGCCACAGAGGTTGTCGGTTTTCGTAGAAGTGTAGTAATATTACAGGAAAATATAATTTTTTTAATATAGCCAAACCAAAACATTTATTTTAATTATTTCAAACCATTATTTATTTCAAATCAAAAAATAAATATTCTTATATTTATATTTTCAAAAAGCTTAAATACCATAAATATTGGTAGATAGTGGGTGCTGCAGTTGGTTGTATTTCCATTATATTTTAATTTCAAAAGTACAAATTTTGAAAATCCATTATCAGACGCACATAGTGCAAAATAACCTAACTTCATGATTCCACAAATTTTTGCCGTAAAAGAAAAATTTCTAATTTGGAAATAAACTTTTTATTTTGCGTGTCTATGCTGTCAGGAATGTATACACCGAATTCCATGATTCCAGCTGCGCCCATTTGGTTGGTACCATTTTTTCCCCCTTGACGTTTCTACGCAATTAGAATTTCATCATTCTAGCTGTAGTCGTTTTACTTGGTACTATTTTTATCCCTCTGTACCTTGAAAGTACGAATTTGGAAAAAAACCTTTTATTTTTCATATCTACGTAGTCAAAGGAATGATAATCCGAATTGCATGACTCTAGCTGCGGTCATTTGGTTGGTACTATTTTTATCCCCTTTTTCTATTTTGACCCCAAAAAGTAGGAATTTCGAAAAATAAGTTTATTTTCCGTGTCTACACAGTCAGAGGAATGTATACTCCGAATTTCATGACTCTAGCTCCGGTCATTTGATTGGTACTATTTTTATCCCCTTTTTTCATTTTAATCCCCAAAAAGTACGAATTTTGAAAAATCCGTGTGTTTTACTTGTCTATGCAATCAGATGAATGTATACACCGAATTTCATTATTCTAGGTACAACCGTTTGGTTGGTACCATTTTAGTCCGTCTATTCCCATTTTACCCCTTAAAAGTACGAATTTGGAAAAAATACTTTTATATTATGTTTCTACTCAATTAGAGGTATGTACACACCGAATTTCGTGTTTCTAGCTGTTGTCGTTTAATATGTACCATTTTTTTATCCCTTTTTTGCCCGATTTCACCCCTACAAATAAGAATCAATTTATGGTGCACGTTTTCGCTATAAGGGGAATGCGCATACCAACTATCAAGCAAATATAAACAGACATATTGAAAAAACATGCTTAAATACGCTAAAATATTAGGGATTATTATGGGTATTTTTAGTCCTTGTGAGGGAAAAATTTTTCCCTTTGGGCCGATTTCGCTCCGTTTCAATCCCAACCGATCTACGACTATAAGACGTATTTATGGAAAATTTGAACGTTCTAGCTCCTTTTGTTTAGATGCTAGCGTGCTTTCAACAGACGGACGGACGGACGGACGGACATGGCTAGATCGTCTTAGAATTTTATGACGATCAAGTATATATATATTTTATAGGGTCTCAGGTCGATATTTCAAGGTGTTACAAACGGAATGACAAAGTTAGTATACCCCCATCCTGGAGGTGGAGGGTATAAAAATGTAATTATATAATTACTTTAAATTAAAACAAGTAAGGAAAGGCTAAAGTCGGGCGGGGCCGACTCTATGATACACTCCACTTTCGATCCGAATACAATTTAATTCGGTTAAAAAGTGAAAACGGGAAGGATTTTTGTATCCTGTAAATGTATGTGTTTGACAAAAAATTTTAAATCGGAAAGGACATTTGTATGGGGGTATATTAAAAACTGGAACGAAATAGGTGAAATATAATATGTTTAGTTTGGCCAAAATCGGTTAAACATTTGGGAGCAACATTTGTAATTGCGCTATATCTAAATCTGAACCGATCTTAGCCACTTTCACCATAGGTTTTTTACTTGGATTCTAAGCTGTTGTGCCAAATTTAAGGAAAATCGAGTACAATATGTGGTTTCTAAAGCTGTAAAAGTCAAATCGGGAGCCACATTTGTTTGGGGGCTATATCTAAATCTGAACCGATCTTACCCAATTATTGCATAGGTGTTTCTAGTTGGATTATAAGATGTTTGGCCAATTTTAAAGAAAATCGGGTACAATATGTGGTTTCTAGAGCGGAAAATGTCAAATCGGGAGCCAGTAAGGAAAGGCTAAAGTCGGGCGGGGCCGACTCTATGATACACTCCACTTTCAATCCGAATACAATTCAATTCGGTGAAAACGGGAAGGTTTTTTGTATCCAGTAAATGTATGTGTTTGACAAAAAATGTTATATCGGAAAGGACATTTGTATGAGGATATATTGAAACCTGAAACGCAATAGGTGAAATATAAAATGTATAGTTTGGGCAAAATCGGTTAAACTTATGGAGCATCATTTGAATTTGGGCTATATTTAAATCTGGACCGATCTTACCCACTTTCACCATAGTTTTGTTTAGTTAGATTATAAGATGTTGTGCGAAATTTAAAGAAAATCGGGCACAATATGTGGCTTTTAAAGCGGCAAAAGTCAAATCGGGAGCGACATTTGTTTGGGGGCTATATCTAAATCTGAACCGATATTACCCAATTTATGCAATCATGTTTCTAGTTGGATTATAAGATGTTCTGCCAAATTTAAAGAAAATCGGGTGCAATATGTCGTTTCTAGAGCGGAAAATGTCGAATCGGGAGCGACATTTGTATGGGGACTATATCTAAATCTGAACCGATTTTACCCAATTTATGCAATCATGTTTCTAGTTGGATTATAAGATGTTCTGCCAAATTTAAAGAAAATAGGGTACAATATGTCGTTTCTAGAGCGGAAAATTTCAAATCGGGAGCGACATTTGTATGGGGGCTATATTTAAATCTGAACCGATCTAATCCAATTTTTGCATAGGTGTTTCTAGTTGGATTATAAGATGTTGTCCCAAATTTAAAGAAAATCGGGTACAATATATGGTTTTTAGAGCGCAAAATTCAAATCGGGAGCGGCATTTGTATGGGGCCTATATCTAAATCTGAACCGATCTAGCCCGCTTTAGCCACAGGTTTTTCTAGTTAGATTATAAGATGTTGTGCCAAATTTAAAGAAAATCGATTAGAATATGTGGCATTTAAAGCGGAAAAAGTCAAATCGGGAGCGACATTTATATGGGGGCTATATCTAAATCTGAACCGATCTTACCCAATTTCTGCATAGGTGTTTCTAGTATGATTATAAGATGTTGTGCCAAATTTAAAGAAAATCGAGTACAATATGTGGTTTCTACAGAGGAAAATGTCAAATCGGGAACGACATTTGTATGGGGGCTATATCTAAATCTGAACCGATTTGACCTATTTTCACCATAGATGTTCTTAGTTTAAATATAAGATATTTTGCCAAATCTGAAGACAATCTGATACAATATGTGGTTTCTAGAGAGGAAAACGTCAAATCGGGAGCGAAATTTGTATGGGAGCTATATATAAATCTGAACCGATCTGACCGATATTCACCATGGGTGTTTCTAGTGGAAATATAAGATGTTATACCAAATCTGAAGACAATCTGATACAATATGTGGTTTCTAGAGCGGAAAAAGTCAAATCGGGAGCGAAATTTGTATGGGAGCTATATATAAATCTGAACCGATCTGACCGATATTCACCATGGGTGTTTCTAGTGGAAATATAAGATGTTTTACCAAATCTGAAGACAATCTGATACATTATGTGGTCTCTAGAGCGGAAAAGTCAAATCGGGAGAGAAATTTGTATGGGAGCTATATATAAATCTGAACCGATCTAACACATTTTTACCACAGGTGTTTCTAGTTACAATATAAGATGTTTTGCCAATTTTAAAGCAAATCTGTTGTAATATGTGGTATCTAGAGTGAAAAGAGTCAAATCGGGAGAGAAATTCGTATGGGGGCTATATCTAAATCTGAACCGATTTTCTTCAAATTAAATAGCGTTCGTCCTTATCCCGAAAAACATCGTTGTGCAAAGTTTTATTTGGTTCTGTATACAATTGCGACCTGTATCGTGATTACAAGAATAGATGGACGGACGGACGGACGGACGGACGGACAGACAGACGGACATTGCTAAATCGACTCAGAAAGTGATTCTAAGACGATCGGTATAATTAACAATGGGTCTATCTCGTTTCCTTTTGGGTGTTACAAACAAATGCACAAAGACATAATACTCTCGTGGAGTGTATAAAAATATTTACGCTTTAGCCACTTCCCTTCTTGTACCTCCCACACAGTTGTCTATATTCTAGGTAAAATTAAATCCTTCATAAATTCTGTACTGGTGCATGGAAACAACTATGACTTGATATTTGATCATGTTTTTGCAATTGTTTTATAAATGTGGAAGCTAGGACTATATGCCTTCTAGTACCTTCCGCACAAATCATCTAGCCCCAAGTAAAATTTAAGTTCTTATAATTTCCATAGATATGTTATCTGAGAGTGAGGGTATATAAAAGTCGGTTTAGCCGACTGACGTTTTCTTACTTGTTCGAATTGACTTGAAGTATTATATATATATATATTGGTAGCCTTGACTTATAAACGTGGTTTGAAATAATATAATATTTCATTTATTTACAATTTTTTTTTTCAATATTTGTATTTGTTTTGGTTTGGCTATAATTAACAAAATTATATTTTCCTGTAATATTAGTGCACTTCTACGAAAATCGACAGCCTTTGGGTAATGCAATCCATGGTGGAGGGTGTATAAAGTCCGGTCCGGCCGAATTTAACGCCGTTTGTACTTGTTTTACGTCAAACAGATTAGAAAGTTCAAAGTCTCAAAATTATTAGTTGCTCTTAAATCCTTTGTTCTTTCTATATAAATTTTGAAATTTGTGTCCGGTTTGTTTGATCTTAAACATCATTTCGTATCCATTTGGATTGACATTATCCGTAACCTACCGTAGGGTGCACTGCAACTAATGAATTCTTTCGCCGCAACAATTATTGAACTCACTCGAACATAGACTGCAGAGCAAGAGTTAAATTTCCATTTCCATCTGCGTCGTACCCTCTTGGCATTCTCCACTTTTGATGTTCATCTTCCGGGAATGCATGAGATGTCCACCTTATGTCTCTGTGCATATCGTTGTTCTGCATGTGACGAAGCTTCCTGCATCCCTGTAACACGATTGACATGTTGTGCTTGATGGTGTTTCAATGTGTGTGTTCAGTCTCTCTATTAATAGTCGTTGGTCGCTGCAGACTGACTATACTTGTACGGGGTATATTTAGGGGTTTGAAATTTAATCAAATTTTCTCATGAGAATAAACAAGATTGGCTGTGGAGAAAATAGGGGTGAAAGTAAACGATAATCAAATTAAAATCTTTTACGGAGGGGTACTTTTCTCATGTTTTGCATCTTATATTATGTTTGTATGTATGTAAAGATATAGCTATTTGTGGTACTTTAAATTTAAATGATGTAAATTTAAATATAAATCATGATAAAGACAGTTATGGTAGGCAATAAATAAATGTCATGTGTATAAATTTGCATTCAGTTCAGACAATATCCAAATTGAAATCAAATATTGATTACAGACGGAAATATTTTTCAGACCTCGTATTTATTTAAGGAAATATAAAAAACAAGCAGGGAAAGGCTATAGTCCCCGACTATATGAAACTTACACCTCTTCCTGCGTATATATCTGGTTTTGATTACTATAGGGTGTTTTTTATTGAGGTATAGAACTTCGAATTGAAATAAAACACAAGAAAATCGTTTTAATGTCCATCAATTTGGCTTTATTGGAAGGATAATTTTATGCCATTAATGATTAAATATGACTTCGGGCATGTGGCCGCCGCGGCTGGCTCGAAAATAGCCAATTCTACAGGTCCAATTTTCAACCACGCCACGAATGTTGGCTTCCAAGTCCCCTAACGTTTCTGGTTTGTTGGCGTAGACGAGCGACTTCACATATCCCCAAAGAAAATAATCCAATGGTGTCAAATCACACGATCTTGGTGGCCAATTGACAGGTCCATTCCGCGAAATTATGCGCTCATCGAATGTTTCCTTCAATAATTCGATTGTGACGACCATAAAATGGACGGAGCTTGCGGTGAACTTCGCGAACTGAACCATTACTTTCGAAATAAATTTGCAAGATTTGCAAGCGTTGTTCTTTTGTCAACCTGTTCATGATGAAATGGCAAACCAAACTAAATATTAATCACTTGACAGCTGACAAAATGGCCGCCAGTTAAAAAAGTGATGCCAACTTAAAGTTCTATACCCCAATAAAAAACACCCTTTAGAACCAGGTGTTTTATGGAACAGATTTTACAAATTTAACTATAGTCAAATTAAACGAATAAGGTAAAATTGGTTAAAATTATTTGCATTATGTTACTCCAAAATCGGTGTGATCCTCTCTCATTGTAGCTGCGCCTACAAAAAAATATCTCGATAATTTTCATCGAGATTGACAGTAATAAATTGAATCTTGAGTGCTATTTAAACAAATCGGAAGGTATAACTGAGAGGGGTTATATCTTTGTCTTATGCTCTATATTTACTGTAAGTATCACTAACTGAAATGTAACATGATGTGGAAAATACGTCTAAAATCGTATCGGAGACAAGGACCCATGCTTATGAGGGCAAAAACACCTTAACAGCGGGTAAAATAATCCATGATCTGGAAATTTGTATAAAGATGTAAGGCGGTAGAAATGAAAATTGGAGCCCACATGGGCCAATTTTGACGGAGGTATTCCTAGATTAAATATAACATAAACTGGAAGATTTAGTCCAGATTTTAT
This sequence comes from Polietes domitor, assembly GCA_947397865.1. NCBI lineage: Eukaryota > Metazoa > Arthropoda > Insecta > Diptera > Muscidae > Polietes > Polietes domitor. The sequence continues at coordinate 81,594,819 of OX377619.1, read as the reverse complement.
AGAGTGTGCATCGTAGAGTAACAGAAAACAGTGAGTCGTTGTGGATGCATTGGTTTCTCAATAGTCACTTTTGGTTTCTCTGAACCCCATATGCCGTAATATTGCTTATCGACATAGCAAACGAGATGAAAACGAGCTTCATGAAGGCTGAACTAAAGGCCGATCTCTTCTCGAAATTTTTTCACGTAAATTTCTTACAGTTTGCGTTAAAGGCTCACTACTTTGAAAGTAAGTCTTTAATATTTCCCAATTTTGTTCGAGCGTATAGCGTCCAATAGAAAACATTGCTGCTGTGGCTGAGAATGTCCAAGAATATCCATCAACTCGTCATCGTTCTCTGGAACTGAACATTTCTCGCACTTCTTTGAGAAGAATTTTGCAAAACGACCTCGGTATGAAGGCTTTGTTTCCAACAATTCAACAGAATGACATGGACGACATTTAGTTTCAATTAGACGGGGCCACATGTCACACAACCAATGCAATCATCGATATTTTACGCACTGTTTTCGAAAATCGAATAATCAGCCGAAATTGTAATGTCAGTTTGCCGACTCGTAGGCCTTTGAGGCCTTTGGATAAGTTTCGGTGGCGAGCCATTAAGGATAAATGTTACGCAAACCATCCAGAGACAATTTATGCGTTGAAACATGAAATCAAAGTTGCCATAGAAGAGATTCGAGCCGGAACAATCGAAAATGTACTGAAAAATTGGATAATTATGGTGGTAGTCAGATGAATGATATTATGTTCCATTATTAAATGACAAATGGTTAAACTTCCCAATAAAACAAGAAATTTGAAAAAAATTATCAGTTCTTTTTTTATAGCCGATTCTAATTTAAAATGTTAAATCACCCACCCTGTACATCCACTGTACAAAATTTGCTCCCGATTTTACATTTCCGCTCTAGAAACTATATATTTTAAAATATTTTCTTCAAACATTGCTGCAAAAAATGGAGCAAATCGGTTCAAATTTAGATATAACCACCATACAAATGTCGCTCCCTACTTGAGTTTTTTTCGTTCTAGAAACCATAGATTTTAACAGATTTTCTTCAAATTTGGCCGGTCCCGCCCGACTTTATCTATTACTTACTTGTTTTGATGTTTCTGAGGAGGATTAGATGTGATAGGTACTCTTAGACAAATATTCTGTTCCAGAATTCTCAAAATCTTCCTTTGAAACTGAAAATACCCCCTGATATTAAGACTATTTAATCATTTTTATTTTAATTTATGCTTTATATGTATTTGATTTTTTTGCATACATTTCTCTTGTAGCTTGAAAACACCAAAAAGTAAATAAAAGTTTTAGCGGGCGAAACATGAGAAGGGATAACAAGTAAGGAAAAGCTAAAGTCGGGCGTATATATCTCGCTTTGATTACTAAACCCAGGTATTTCATGCGTGCAATTTGATGTAGTTCATATAAATTATAAGTTACTATAAATTCATCTTTAGTCAAATTTAATGAATATGGTAAATAATACAGTAATTGATCCAATTTTCCAGCAGATATTCCGAGTAAAGTAAATATAACATGATCTGGAAAAATTGATCAAGATCCAAAGATAAATACAGATTATACAGCGGTAATAGGATGAATCGGACGGACATTTAAAGGTGGCCTATAACAACACTTGAGACCTGTGCCAAAACATGCGCCAATATATTTCTCACTCACGGTAGGAATTCCTAGTTGAAACATAGAATGATCTGCAAAATTTGATGAAGATCCGATGTAAGATGTAGTTTCTAGAGCTCTAATAGAGCAGAATGGGCCCCATTTATGTTATACCAAAGTATGGACATATGGGCATCTCCCCAACAGTATGGAATGGCTAACGACGGACGGAACCGACTATATATCTCACTACAATTCAATTCGGTTAAAAAGTGAAATCGGGATGGACTTTTGAATCCTGTAAATGTATGTGTTTGACAAAAAATGTTAAATCGGAAAGGACATTTGTATGGGGGTATATTGAAACCTGGAACGATGACCCGCTTTCACCATGTATGTTTATTGGTACATTCGGGAGCAACATTTGTATGAGGGCTATATCTAAATCTGAACCGATTTTACCCACTTTCAGCATAGATGTTTCTAGTTTGATTATAAAATGCTGTGCAAATTTTAAAGAAAATCGGGTACAATATGTGGTTTCTAGAACGGAAAAAGTCAAATCGCGAGCGACATTTGTATGGGGCTATATCTAAATCTGAACCGATCTTACCCACTTTTAGCATAGGTGTTTCTAGTTCGATTATAAAATGTTGTGCCAATTTTAACGAAAATCGGGTACAATATGTGGTTTCTAGAACGGAAAAAATCAAATCGGGAGCAACATTTGTATGGGGGCTATATCTAAATCTGAACCGATCTTACCCACTTTCAGCATAGATGTTTCTAGTTTGATTATGAAATGCTGTGCCAATTTTAAAGAAAATCGGGTACAATATGTGGTTTCTAGAACGGAAAAAGTCAAATCGGGAGCGACATTTGTATGGGGGCTATATCTAAATCTGAACCGATCTTGCCCACTTTTAGCATAGGTGTTTCTAGTTCGATTATAAAATGTTGTGCCAATTTTAAAGAAAATCGGTTACAATATGTGGTTTCTAGAACGGAAAAAGTCAAATCGGGAGCGACATATGTATGGGGGCTATATCTAAATCTGACCCGATCTTACCCACTTTTAGCATGGGTGTTTGTAGTTCGATTATAAAATGTTGTGCCAATTTTAAAGAAAATCGGTTACAATATGTGGTTTCTAGAACGGAAAAAGTCAAATCGGGAGCGACATTTGTATGGGGGCTATATCTAAATCTGAACCGATCTTGCCCACTTTTAGCATAGGTGTTTCTATTTCGATTATAAAATGTTGTGCCAATTTTAAAGAAAATCGGGTACAATATGTGGTTTCTAGAACGGAAAAGTCAAATCGGGAGCGACATTTGTATGGGGGCTATATCTAAATCTGAACCGATCTTACCCACTTTTAGCATAGGTGTTTCTAGTTCCATTATAAAATGTTGTGCCAATTTTAAAGAAAATCGGGTACAATATGTGGTTTCTAGAGCGGAAAAAGTCAAATCGGGAGCGACATTTGTATGGGGACTATATCTAAATCTGAACCGATTTCCTCCAAATTCAATACCAATCGTCCTTAGCCGAAAAAAGTAACTTCTGCCAAATTTCATGATAATCGGACAGCAATTGCGACCTGTAGTGCGCGAACAAGCTTAGATGGACAGCAGACGGACAGACGGACAGAATCGATTCAGCTGGTGATTCTAAGCCGATCCGTATACTTAAAGGTGGGTCTAGCTCGATTATTTCTTGGTGTTACAAACATTTGGCGCGAAACTAACTTACAATACCCTATTCCACGAAGTGGTGTAGGGTATAACAAGTAAGGAAAGGCTAAAGTCGGGCGGGGCCGACTATATAATACCCTACACCACTCCCTGTGTATGTACCTCGCTTTGATTACTAAACTCATTTATTTCATGGGAGCAATTTTATGTAGTTCATATAAATTATACAGTTACTATAAATTCATCTTTAGCCATATTTACGAATATGGTTAATAATATGGTAATTGATCCAATTATCCGACAGACAAAAACAAATTATACAGTAGTAATAGGACCAACATTTCAAAAGGGGGCCAATAACAACATTCTGGGACTTGTCCAAAACATGGGCCTATATATTTCTCATTCACTGTAGGTATTCCTAGTTGAAAAAATATCATGATCTGCAAAATTTGATGAAGATCCGATGTAAGATGTAGTTTCTATAGCTGTAATAGATCAGAAAGGGCCCCATTTGGGTTATACCAAAGTATGGACATATGGGCATCTCCCAAACAAGTAAGGGAAGGCTAAAGACGGACGGACTTTCTATCTCATTGCAATTCAATTCGGTAAAAAATTGAAATCGGGAAGGATTTTTGCATCCTGTAAATGTATGTGTTTGACAAAAAATGTTAAATCGGAAAGGACAGTTGTATGGGGGTATATTGAAACCAGGAACGATGTGACGCGCTTTCACCATGTCTGTTTATTGGTGAAATATAATATGTAAAATTTGGCCAAACTCGGTTAAACATTCGGGAGCAACATTTGTATGAGGGCTATATCTATATCTGAACCGATCTTACCCACTTTCACCATTGGTTTTTTAGTTGGATTATAAGATGTTGTGCCAATTTTAAGGAAAAACGGGTACAATATCTGGATTTTAGAGCGGAAAAGTCAAATCGGGAGCGACATTTGTATGGGGGCTATATCTAAATCTGAACCGATCTTACCCAATTTTTGCACAGGTGTTTCTAGTTCGATTGTAAGATGTTCTGCAAAATTTAAAGAAAACCGGGTACAATATGTCGTTTCTAGAACGGAAAATGTCAAATCGGGAGCGACATTTGTATGGGGGCTATATCTAAATCTGAACCGATCTTACCCAATTTTTGCACAGGTGTTTCTAGTTCGATTGTAAGATGTTCTGCAAAATTTAAAGAAAATCGGGTACAATATGTCGTTTCTAGAGCGGAAAATGTCAAATCGGGAGCGACATTTGTTTGGGGCTATATCTAAATCTGAACCGATCTTACCCAATTTGCGCATACGTGTTTCTAGTTGGATTATAAGATGTTGTGCCAATTTTTAAGAAAATCGGGTACAATATGTCGTTTCTAATACGGAAAAAGTGAAATAAGGAGCGACATTTGTATGGGGGCTATATCTAAATCTGAACCGATCTTACCGACTTTCACCATAGGTGTTTTAAGATAGATTATAAGATGTTGTGGCAAATTTAAAGAAAATGGGGTACAAGATGTGGTTTCTAGAGCGGAAAAAGTGAAATCGGGATCGACGTTTGTATGGGGGCTATATCTAAATCTGAACCGATCTTACCCAATTTTTGCATACGTGTTTCTAGTTGCACTATAAGATGTTGTGCCAATTTTAAAGAAAAACAGGTACAATATCTGGATTTTAGAGCGGAAAAAGTCAAATCGGGAGTGACTATATCTAAATCTGAACCGATCATACCCACTTTCAGCATAGGTGTTTCTAGTTCGATTTTAAAATGTTGTGCCAATTTTAAAGAAAATCGGGTACAATATGTCTTTTCTAGAGCGGAAAATGTCAAATCGGGAGCGACATTTATATGGGGGCTATATCTAAATCTGAACCGATCTTATCCAATTTTTGCATACGTGTTTCTAGTTGGATTATAAGATGTTTTGAATAATTTAAAGAAAATCGAGTACAATATGTCGTTTCTAGAGCGGAAAATGTCAAATCGGGAGCGACATTTGTATGGGGGCTATATCTAAATCTGAACCGATTTCCTCCAAATTCAATACCGATGGTCCTTGCCCAGAAAAAATAACTTCTGCCAAGTTTCATGACAATCGGACAACAATTGCGACCTGTAGAGTGCGAACAAGCTTAGATGGACAGTAGACGGACGGACGGACGGACAGACAGACAGACAGACATCGTTAAATCGACTCAGCTGGTGATTCTAAGCCGATCCGTATACTTAAAGGTGGGTCTAGCTCGATTATTTCTTGGTGTTACAAACATTTGGCGCGAAACTAACTTACAATACCCTATTCCACGAAGTGGTGTAGGGTATAACAAGTAAGGAAAGGCTAAAGTCGGGCGGGGCCGACTATATAATACCCTACACCACTCCCTGTGTATGTACCTCGCTTTGATTACTAAACTCATTTATTTCATGGGAGCAATTTTATGTAGTTCATATAAATTATACAGTTACTATAAATTCATCTTTAGCCATATTTACGAATATGGTTAATAATATGGTAATTGATCCAATTATCCGACAGACAAAAACAAATTATACAGTAGTAATAGGACCAACATTTCAAAAGGGGGCCAATAACAACATTCTGGGACTTGTCCAAAACATGGGCCTATATATTTCTCATTCACTGTAGGTATTCCTAGTTGAAAAAATATCATGATCTGCAAAATTTGATGAAGATCCGATGTAAGATGTAGTTTCTATAGCTGTAATAGATCAGAAAGGGCCCCATTTGGGTTATACCAAAGTATGGACATATGGGCATCTCCCAAACAAGTAAGGGAAGGCTAAAGACGGACGGACTTTCTATCTCATTGCAATTCAATTCGGTAAAAAATTGAAATCGGGAAGGATTTTTGCATCCTGTAAATGTATGTGTTTGACAAAAAATGTTAAATCGGAAAGGACAGTTGTATGGGGGTATATTGAAACCAGGAACGATGTGACGCGCTTTCACCATGTCTGTTTATTGGTGAAATATAATATGTAAAATTTGGCCAAACTCGGTTAAACATTCGGGAGCAACATTTGTATGAGGGCTATATCTATATCTGAACCGATCTTACCCACTTTCACCATTGGTTTTTTAGTTGGATTATAAGATGTTGTGCCAATTTTAAGGAAAAACGGGTACAATATCTGGATTTTAGAGCGGAAAAGTCAAATCGGGAGCGACATTTGTATGGGGGCTATATCTAAATCTGAACCGATCTTACCCAATTTTTGCACAGGTGTTTCTAGTTCGATTGTAAGATGTTCTGCAAAATTTAAAGAAAACCGGGTACAATATGTCGTTTCTAGAACGGAAAATGTCAAATCGGGAGCGACATTTGTATGGGGGCTATATCTAAATCTGAACCGATCTTACCCAATTTTTGCACAGGTGTTTCTAGTTCGATTGTAAGATGTTCTGCAAAATTTAAAGAAAATCGGGTACAATATGTCGTTTCTAGAGCGGAAAATGTCAAATCGGGAGCGACATTTGTTTGGGGCTATATCTAAATCTGAACCGATCTTACCCAATTTGCGCATACGTGTTTCTAGTTGGATTATAAGATGTTGTGCCAATTTTTAAGAAAATCGGGTACAATATGTCGTTTCTAATACGGAAAAAGTGAAATAAGGAGCGACATTTGTATGGGGGCTATATCTAAATCTGAACCGATCTTACCGACTTTCACCATAGGTGTTTTAAGATAGATTATAAGATGTTGTGGCAAATTTAAAGAAAATGGGGTACAAGATGTGGTTTCTAGAGCGGAAAAAGTGAAATCGGGATCGACGTTTGTATGGGGGCTATATCTAAATCTGAACCGATCTTACCCAATTTTTGCATACGTGTTTCTAGTTGCACTATAAGATGTTGTGCCAATTTTAAAGAAAAACAGGTACAATATCTGGATTTTAGAGCGGAAAAAGTCAAATCGGGAGTGACTATATCTAAATCTGAACCGATCATACCCACTTTCAGCATAGGTGTTTCTAGTTCGATTTTAAAATGTTGTGCCAATTTTAAAGAAAATCGGGTACAATATGTCTTTTCTAGAGCGGAAAATGTCAAATCGGGAGCGACATTTATATGGGGGCTATATCTAAATCTGAACCGATCTTATCCAATTTTTGCATACGTGTTTCTAGTTGGATTATAAGATGTTTTGAATAATTTAAAGAAAATCGAGTACAATATGTCGTTTCTAGAGCGGAAAATGTCAAATCGGGAGCGACATTTGTATGGGGGCTATATCTAAATCTGAACCGATTTCCTCCAAATTCAATACCGATGGTCCTTGCCCAGAAAAAATAACTTCTGCCAAGTTTCATGACAATCGGACAACAATTGCGACCTGTAGAGTGCGAACAAGCTTAGATGGACAGTAGACGGACGGACGGACGGACAGACAGACAGACAGACATCGTTAAATCGACTCAGCTGGCGATTCTAAGCCGATCCGTATACTTAAAGGTGGGTCTAGCTCAATTATTTTTTGGTGTTACAAACATTTGGTCTAGGGTATAAAAATGGTACCAATGGTATGACAACAGCCAAAATCATGCAATTTGGTATGCGTAGACACTAATTGCGTAGACACGTAAATTAGAGCGATTTTTGAAATTCATACTTTTGGGACAAAAAGGGATAAATATGGTACCAATGATTCGACAAATAGAATCATGAATCGGTGTGTACATCCCTCTAATTGCGTAGACACATACAATTTTTCTGAATTCGTACTAAGGAATACAATTGACAACAAGCAAGGAAAGGCTAAAGTTGGGCGGGGCCGACTATATAATACCCTACACCGTATATACCTCTCTTTGATTACTAAACCGAGGTTCATATAAATTGTACAGTGAAGATAAATAATATGGTATTTGTTCCAATTTTCCCGCAGATATTCCGAGTACATGATCTGGAAAAATTGATCAAGATCCAATGACAAATAAAGATTATAAATATATAGAATATATAAATATATAAAATGTATATATATAGAACGGCAATAGGATGAATCGGACGGACATTTGAAGGGGGCATATAACAACACTTGTGGTCTGTGTCAAAACATGAGCCTATATAGTTCTCATTCGCGGTAAGTATTCCTAGTTGAATTATATCATGATCTGCAAAAGTTGATCAAGATCCGATGTAAGATGTAAGTTTTCGAGCTGTAGTAGAGTAGAATGGGGCCCCATTTGGGTTATACCAAAGTATGGACATTCATAGTATGTATTTTTAGTTGAAATATAATTTAATCTGAGAAATTTGTAAAACTTCCGATGTAGGATGTTAGTCCTAGAGGGATAATAATAAAAATGAGGGCCATTTGTAAGGGAGCTACATTAAAAATTGGCCCCTTATAGATCACTTTCAAATTAGGTATTATTTATTGAAATATAACATGACCTTTCATAGAATGTATTCTTATTTGAAATATAATATAATCTGCAAAAGTTGATAAACTTCCGATGTAAAATGTGGGTCCTAGAGGGGTAGTAATAAAAATGGGGCCCATTTGTGAGGGCGCTACATTAAAAAGTGGGCCTTATAGATCACTTTCAAAGTAAGTATTATTTATTGAAATATAACATGATCTGCAAATTTTATCAAGATCAAATGTAATATGTAGTTTCTAGAGCGATATTAGTGTTAACTAGGGGCCCCTTTGTATGGGGGCTATACTAAAACATTGACCTATATTGCTGCCTTTCAAAATAGGTGTTTCTAGTCTAAATATAACACTGTGTGGGAAATTTGATCAGGATCGGATGTCAAATGTGTATTTAGAGCAGTAATATTGTAAATCGGAGGTACATTTGTATGAGGGCTATATCAAAACACCGACCCATGTGGTCCACTTTCCCTTTAGCTGTTTCTAGTTCAAATATAACACGATACTGAAATTTTGTCATGATCCCATGTAAAATGTGTATTCTAGAGCAGTAATAGTGCAAATTATAGAGATATTTGTATGGAGGCTATATCTAAATCTGAACCGATTTCCTCCAAATTCAATGCCAATCGTCCTTGGCCAAAAAATGTAACTTCTGCCAAATTTCATGACAATCGGACAGCAATTGCGACCTGTAGCGTGCGAACAAGCTTAGATGGACAGTAGACGGACGGACAGACATACAGACATCGTTAAATCGATTCAGCTGGTGATTCTAAGCCGATCCGTATACTTAAAGGTGGGTCTAGCTCGATTATTTCTTGGTGTTACAAACATTTGGCGCGAAACTAACTTATAATACCCTAGCGCACGTACTGTTGTAGTGTATAAAGAGGGATAAAAATTGTGCAATTAAACAGCAGAATTTGAAATAATAAAATTGGCTGCATACATTCATCTGACAGTATGGACGCGGAACATAAATTAATTTTTCGAAATTTGTAGGCGAATGGGGATAAAAGTGGTACCAACAAAACGGCTACAGTAAGAATAGTAAAATTCAATATGTACATTGGTCTATAATTGGGTTATAATTTGTACTAACCAAGCATCTAGTATCATGGAATTAAGGGCTTACACTAGTCTGATTGCGTAGACTCACAAAAAGAGGAATTTTCCAAATTCGTACTTTTAGGGTCAAATTGAAAAAATGTAAACGGCGGTAGGCATAGTCGTACGGAGCCGACTATATGATACACTCCACTTGCTATCCTATTATAATTCAATTCTGTAAAAAAGTGAGCGACATTTGTATGGGGGCTATATCTAAATCTGAACCGATTTTCTTCAAATTAAATAGCGTTCGTTCTTATCCCGAAAAAGTTCGTTGTGCAAAGTTTCATTTGGTTCTGGCTACAATTGCGACCTATATCGTGATTACAAGAATAGATGGACAGACAGACGGACGGACATTGCTAAATCGACTCAGAAAGTGATTCTAAGCCAATTTTTATAATAGACGATGGGTCTAACTCGTTTCCTTTTGGGTGTTACAAACAAATGCCCAAAGACATAATACTCTCGTGGAGTGTATAATGAATAAACGGTTACAGTTTTGATTACTCTAGTACGCGACGTTGAATATAGCATCATGCTGCCACTGACCGTTGAAACATCTCAAGCATATTCACAAACAGCAGCAAGTGCAAAACTTCTAACAAATAATGAATTACACCTGATAACTTCAGATGTCGTGGTATGCAACTAACATAACATTTTTAAGGTATTTGGCTTTAATTTCAAATTTCTTCTTCGCAAAGAACGTACGTACATATAAGACGTAGTTGTGTGTGCCGAAGGCTAAAAACAATATATGTAAGTATTTTCAATACTTCTGCAAAGTTTAAACTCGTTTCGTATATATTTTTGGAAAGTGTCAGGGGAAGTATACCGTATGGTTTGCTGTAATATAATTCTATGTAAGAAGACTGGACGTCCAGCAAGAATGTTAAGTATGAAGATCCAGCTCAGTAAATAGGCAAAAAGGGATAAACATGAAACATTGGCTCTGAACAAACTACATTAGCTAGAAATATTAAATATGGTGTGGGCCTTCTTCTTAACATGCAAACACACTACATATATGGATTTTCCGGCGAAACCGGATAAAAAGAGAGCGGGACAAAATGGGATTAAAATTATACAACTAGAGTGCAATGGGGTCCCTCCATTTGTTTTAATGAAAATACATCGTGGCCTTCATAGATTACACACAACCGTTGCATCGTCGCATTCATCCCGATTTTCTTAAATCTGTCGCTCGGTCGTAACTTAAAAAGGTAAGTGGGTGCAGAAAACGATAACGGAAAAACTTTATCCCCGAAAAACTTTAACAAATTAAATTTACAACTTAACTTCTTACTGCCAGCTAGAAAACGCACACAAACACACACCCACTCCCCCACCCACATCCATACACATGTACTACGACGCCGACCAGTATTCCTATAGCAATTTTTTGGCAAAAAGGTTTGTCGATTAGATCGATAGTAATAAATTCAATTAAAAGTGTCAGGAACATTTCATTCCATACAAACGAACAAAGAACACAGAAGAGATATAAATAGTAAAACTTCATCCTTTTTGCTCTCCTAGAAAGCAAAAAAAAAAAAAAACAAATTATAGTAGAAAGATGCAGAAGGGTTAAATGGATTCGCTGGTCGCCTAGGAAAGTGAAAACTTTTCCAAACACCAAAACTTTAACACAAACTTAAGAGTGCCGTGATGGCGAGAGGAGCGGCAACAACGAACCCCAGAGTAAATTCCTGTAAAAGAAAACTAAATCAAATTTATTTTGGCTACGCCTGGAATGAGCATTCGATATTTGACATTAAACCATTAACAAATTTATTCATTGTATTGTTATTGGCAACCGGTTAGGTTGTTATATTGTTGTTTCTGTTGTCGGATGAACAGGCGATTATTGTTGTTCGTTTTATGTGAACACAACAATCGATGAAATAAAATGTTTGTATAGGCAATATAGGGATTTCAAATGGGAAATATTTATTTTAATTTAAAATAAACAATAAAACGGCATTCATGTATTTTCCCCCTTAGATCTTTCACCCTCAAGACCATTTTTATTCGGAATATTTTAAACCCCATTTCCACAGAAACATAAGCATATTTATTATGTCATTCCGTTGGTAAAACTTATATTCATTGGGAATCAATTGCGCTCATTTAGGAGATGTTCGTCATAACTGAAATTAGTGTTATTTGATAACATCGAGGTATTCGATGCGAAATAATATTGCCTAGCAACAAATAAAACAAGGGCTAAAGTCGGTCTGCGCCAACTATATGATACCCTCTACACCATTACAATGGAATACGGAGAAAAAAGGTGAAATCGGGAACTATCATGAACCGATGTGGCCACTTTCACAACGTGATGAGTATGATGAGTTTCTCTGAAATAGATGAAAATCTGTAATACCTTGAGAGAAAAAAGTTAAATCGGAAGGACAATCACTATAGGGTTTTGTTGTTGAAATATATTTTGCCAAATTTGGAAGGACATCGGTTAAAATATATGCTAAAATAGGGAGCGACATACCTATGATGCCTATATCGATCGACCAACATAATATTTCCGGTTGAAATAAATGTTGCTTTGGCAAATTTGAAGAAAATCGATCGAAATATGTGGTTTTAAGAACCCAAAAAGTTAAATGGATATTTCTATGGCAGATATATCTAAATCTGAACCGATCTGACCCACTTTCACTACAGAGTTTTCCAGTTGAAATATAAGGTTTGTGCCAAATTTGTAGAAATTCGTTTAAATATATGGTTTCTAACGCGCATAAAGATATATGGAGGCCAAAATTTGCATGGGTGCTATAACTAAGTCTGAACCGATCTGACCCACTTTCACCACAAATGTTTCCAGTTAAAATATAAGGTTTTGTGCCAAATAAATATTGGTTTCCAGAGTGGAAAAATTAAAATCGGGAGCGAAATTTGTGTGGGACCTATATTTAAATTTGAACCAATGTTACACACTTTTAGCACAGATGTTTTTAGTTCAAATATAAGGTTTTGTGCCAAATTTGAAGAAAATCGGTTAAAATATATGGTATCTATGGGATCTAAGTCTGAACCGATCTGACCCACTTTAACCACAGATGTTTCTAGTTCAAATATAAAGTTTTGTGCCAAATCTGAAAAAATCAGTTAAAATGTGTGTTTTCTAGAGGGGAAAAAGTAAAATCGGTAGAGAAATTTGTATGGGAGCTATATCTAATTCTGAACCGATCTGGTCCTATTTCACCATAGGTGTTTCTAGTTCAATTATAAGATACTGTGTGTAATTGGGGGGACATTTGTATGGGGGATATATCTAAATCTGAACCGATATGCTTCGAATTAAGTAGCGCTAGACACCATAGATTTTGACAGATTTTTTTCAAATTTTGCGAATTACTTTATATTTCGACTACAAACATCTCTGGTGAAAGTGGTTCAAATCGGCTCAGATTTATATATACCTCCGATACAAATGTCGCTCCCGATTTGACTTTTTCCGCTCTAGAATCCAATTCTTTTAATCGATTTTCAATTCTTTAATTCGATATTTCAACTAGAAAAAAACTGTGGTGAAAGTGGGTTATATCGGTTCAGATTTATGTATAGCTTCCATTCAAATGTCGTTGATTTTATTTTTTCTACTCTAGAAAACACATATTCTAACAGATTTTGATTACAACAAGTTATATTTCACCTGAAAATATACATTGTGAAAGTGGGTATCATTAGTCCATGATATAGAACAAATTCCAAAATCCTCACCATATTTAAAAAATAACGATAGCGTAGAAAATGAAGGTTATCATATAGTCGTCCCGTCCGACTTCAGCGCTTCCTTACTTGTTCAAAATTTGGTACAACGCCATACGTTTCAACTGGAAACATCCATGTTGATAGTAAGTCAGATCGGTTCAGATTTATATATAGCTCCAACAAAAATTCGCTCCGGATTTGACTTTTTCCGCTCTATACCCCACGTTCCCAATATCACTTTTCCCCCAATTCAATTGTAATAGGATAGGAGGTGGAGGGTATCATATGTTTTAACACCCAAAAGGAAACGACATAGACCCATCGTTTATAAATGCCGATCAACTTAGTATTAGCAATGTCCACCTGCCATCCTGTCCATCTTTATTTCTTGTACTTTTATTACAATTCCCAATTGTAGTCAGAAATAAATGAAACTTTGCTCAACGAAGGTTTACGGGATGAGGACGAACGCTATTTAATTTGAAGAAAATCGGATTAGATTTACATATAGCCCCCGTACAAAATTCACTCCAGATTTGGCTCTTTTCACTTTAAATACCGCATTTTTAACAGATTTTCTTAAAAATTTGCGAAACATCTTATATTTCAACGAGAAACACCTGTGATAAAAATGTGTCAGATCGGTTCTGAGTTAGAAGCTAGAAACACCCATGGTTAAAATGGGTCAGATCGGTTCAGATATATATGTAGCTCCCATACAAAATTTCGCTCCCAATTTGACTTATTCACCTCTAGAAACCATGTATTTTAACAGATTTTCTTCATCATCTCATCTTTCAAACATCTATTGTGGAAGTGGATCAGTGGGTCCGATTCGACTCTTTCTTCTTAAAATTTGGCAAAATATCTTCTATTTCCACTAGAAACACCCATGTTAAAATTGAGTCAGATCGGTTCAGATTTATATATAGCTCCCATACAAAATTTCCCAATTTGACTTATACCGCTCAAGAAACAACGTATTTTAACAGATTTTCTTCAAATTGAGCATAACACGTTATACTTGAACTGGAAGAACCTATTGGGTAAGTGGATCATTTCATTTCATGTTTGGATATAGCCCCGATACAAATATTCTTATCGATTTGACAAATTTCGTCAGGTCATATTAGCCTATGATTAGGAAAGATACATAAATCATTCCCGTTTTCACATCTTACCGAATTGAATTGTATTCGGGTAGAACGTGGAGTGTATCATGTAGTCGGCCCAGCCCGACATTTACCTTTCCTTACTTATTTTGATTTTATACAATTTTCGTTTTTTTATATAACAACTGCTGACCCGCCAAACGTTGATTTACCTTCAAATTTTATTTTATTTATTTATAAGTTCTCAGTTGATCTTCGTTTTTCACACAGTCGATAGATTTGAAGGAATGCAGTGAACCAAAGTTTTGACTTTGAATTGTTCAGTTTAACTGATCCACATCCTTGTTCTCTGCCAATTGTTCGAACCAATTGGCTTAATGCGTTTGTGTCGCATTCATGTTCACGCTGCAATTCTAGTTCGAAAGGTTCGTATGGTCAACGATCTGGCAATGACATTCCTAACCTGACTAACAAACTGCTGCACATGAGGTAACACATGCCTTCTATTAAAAACAAAGCCTGGTTCTGCATCTCTTCATTCATCTCAATATGGGGATTCTCTGAATGGACACGAACTCGATGCAAAATGTCTTCAGACATATCATCCTTGTACTTGTCCCGCAATTCACGTGGATTTAATGGAAAACATGTGGCAATTATGATCGCAAATAATATGCGTATTTTACTTGGGAATGCAGAAACAGTTGCTTCTGCGATTGTCGCATCCCAATGCGTATAGTTTTCAAGCAAATTGAGCTCCTGACACGCAGCACGAAATGTTGGCAACACTACACCATGGATATTTCGAAGTGACTCAAATGATGAGTCGCAAGTAAAAGCATTCATCATTCTTTGGATGAACTGTATAAATGTGGCCAAGAGATTCATTAGAACTCAAATCCGAGTGACCATGAACTACATCGCCTTACTTTCGACGTTGAAATTTTCGAGAAGAAGCTGGTCAATGTTGTCGCTGGTGGATTTTGAGCACTTTGAGCAGCATTTGCTGCAGTGAAATAAACTTGTTGACCGTTCACCAGGTTCATTGCCAAATGAGTAACGCCAAATCGGCGCTCCGTTTCTCGGAATCATCAAACGGTACGCGTAAAAATGCATTCCGCTGACCATCTTGGTGATTTCATTGCACCGACCTTCTTGGACTGAATCAGAGTTCATCAATAATATCTGCTCCAAATGAAGTCATCCGTTACATTTCTGAGTGTTCGATAGAAAATGAAGTGATTCTGGTCTTTCGCCATGAAACAAAGAATGTAATGGCTCTGGTGGTAATTTAACAATCCAGGTGTGACAGTGAACTTCAATACACCGTAAACATAAACGTCATCTATCATGAAGATGGCGTCGTAAAATCACTCCATACAAATCGGGGATATTTCGAGATTTGGGTATTCTTCTTGTTTGGCCGGCGACCAATCTGAATTGGTGCGAATCATCGAAATCGGTCTATGTGTTCTTGAGTTATAAGCGTAGTAACTAACGCCACTCTCTTTTATATATAGATAGCTACAACTTTTGAGAGAGAATCGAAATTCCAAAAGGTTTGCAAGATATGAGTCTGAGAAAATGACCACTTTTTGCAAAAAAAAAGTGCATGACTTTGGGCAAAACTGGGAGAAACAGGTCTTTTTTGGTCTTTTATCACGTATTGGTGTCCGTGGTTTTCGTGTTGCACTGTGATATTGAAGCATTTGCATCATACCATCCATCCCCTACAAGAAGAATTTAATGTGTTAAAATAACTCTTTTGCTCGTGTTCACTGCTGCTCACTATTTGTCTTATTCATAATTGAGGTTTGCGGTTAACAGAGTCCTACTTCCTTTGAAAAGCCTTCACACACTCACCATCATACTTCATGTGCAGTTTGCAGTTTGTGCAACGAGTGTGATCTAGTTCTACTTTCTCCGGCATTATGGTTTGTTTGGTTTGCAATTCTTTTCACAATTTTGTCCGAATGAATAAGCGGCGAATGGTTGGATGGATGTATGAATGGTTGGATGTATGAAAACCAACCAAGCAACCAACCAACCAACCCCTCAACCCGCCCAATCAAGCCATTCATTATTATGTACCTTTATGAGTATGACAGCTTTAATTGAATTAGTACATATTAAATTGTCGTCAAACACATACGCGTGTGGGCGTGTGTGTAACTGCGCTAACAGTTGCCTATTATATGTATGTATGTGTGTACATTTGAATGGATTGCTCGCATGTATTTTGTTATATCGTATTTACAATTTTGAAATTCACATTTTCATGAATCAATTGTATGTAGGACTGTGCGTGTGCAACTGCCTATAAGCGAACATGTATGGCTTTGTATAACAACATCCGCTACGCAGCACCTCCCAACACACACACACCACAAACACATGCTTACTCATTTGTATGAGGAAAATAATAAAAACTAAAATAAAAATCCACTCAAACCCCTCGGTTGTTCTTGCGGTCTTTGTTCGGGTGTAAGCCACATGCTAACTAGGATAAACAGACAAAGGTTTTGCTTGCAATGCATGTATGAGTGCATAAGCATAGGCGTATGTGTGTGTTTGATCGAGTGTGCTGGTATTATTAACACACACAAAAAAATATATATTCGTAAGTATTTGCTCAGCTTTGTTAGTGAACTTCCGTTTGCTGATAATTCTACAATCGGATTTCAATCAAAATTGGACAGATGTTCAGAAACCATTTTAATTAACTCCATCGCACAGTGTTTGATTTCGAATACGAACATTGACATAGATCTGTCGTATCTTTGGGGTTGTACCGATTTTAATATCAAACAAGTAAGGAAAGACTAAAGTCGGACGGGGCCGACTATATGGTACCCTTCACTTTCTACGCCATTGCAATTAAATTCGATGAGGATTCTGGAAAGAGTCTTATATCTAGGACCGATGATACCATCTTTCACAATGTTTCACAAATTGAAATCGAAATTTTTATGGGAGCTTTAACAAATCTGAATCGATCTGACACTCTTTCACTATAGATGTTGTAATGTAAGGTAAGGTAATGGCAACTTAGAGCAAAATTGATTAATTTATGTAGTTTTTAGAGCAGAAAAAGTTAAAAGTTATTTGTATATAAATCTGAACAGATTTAACTCATTTTCAGCAGAGATGTTTCTAGGAGGAGCTATATACATAAATCTGAACCGATCTGACTTTCACGATAGATGTTTCTAGTTGCAATATAATGCATTGTTCCAAATTTGATCAAATCGGTTGGATTCTAGAACAGAAACAGTCAAATCGGTAGCAACATTAGTATGGGGGCTATATCTAAATCTGAACCGATCTTACCCACTTTCACCATAGGTGTTTCTAGTTAAACTATAAGATGTTGTGCCAAATTTAAAGAAAATTCTGTACAATAAGTCATTTCTAGAGCGGAAAAAGTCAAATTGGGAGCGACATTTGTATGGGGTATATATCCAAAACTGAAGCGATCTTACCCGCTTTCACTATATGTGTTTCTAGGTAGATTATAAGATTTTGTGCTTAATTTAAAGAAAATCGGGTACAATTTACAAATCGGTAGCGACATTTGTATGGGGGCTATCTAAATCTGAACCGATTTGTCTCAAATTAAATAGCGTGTGTCCTTGATCCACAAAACTTACTTGTGGAAATTTTTGCTAAGAATTGTGACCTATAATTTGATTATAATAATAGATGGACAGACGGACAGACAGACAGACGGACATTGCTAAGTCGACCTAGAAAGTGATTCTAAGCCGATCTGTATAATAAACAAGGGGTCTATCTTGTTTTTTTTGGGTGTTACAAACAAATGCACAAAAACATAATAGCCTAGTGAAGGGTATAAACATGTGTAAGACACCGCCTACTAATTCAAAGGTGCTCAAAATCTTTATCTTTCATAGCTGTATGGTTTGCGGTATAATAATGTAAATAGTCTCTAATCCCATCAAACTTCTATGTTCCAAATATGTTTTGTTTAATCTATCGTCATTTCTTCAGTCAAATCAATAGAAGTGCAAGTTTGTAAATAATTGGTTGGAAGGACGCGAAAAAAGTGATAAAAATGACAAATAACAAGACGGAAAAAATATTTTTTTAAATAATGGAGATTAAGGTGATTGTCTTAAAATGGATTTTGCGGATTCATCGAAGAGAACAAAGTATCTGTGAATGATGCCATACGTACTGTATGTTTACAATCAGACAACAAGTTGGAGCTCAACCGGACTATATACACGGTAAACTAGACGTCATATATAAGGGAACTGTTTTCCATTTTGTGATATTTTCTCCTTTTAACGGCATTCCTAAACAAGTAAGGAAAGGCTAAAGTCGGCCAGGACCGACTATATGATACATTCCACTTTCTATCCGAATACAATTCAATTCGGTAAAAAATTGAAATGCTTCCTAATCATTGGCTAATATGACCTGAGCCAATTTGTCAAATCGGGGCTATATACAAACATGGAATGATGTGACCCACATACACAATAGGTTCTTCCAGTTCCAGTATAACGTGTTATGATCAATTTGAAGAAATTCTCCGAAAATACATTGTTTCTGGGGCGGAAAAAGTCAAGCTGGGAGAGAAATTTGTATGGGAGCTATATATAAATCTGAACCGATCTGACCCATTTTCATCATGGATATTTCTAGTGGAAATATAAGATATTATGCCAAATTTAAAGAAGATCTATTAAAATATATGGTTTCTAGAGCAGAGAAAGTCAAATCGGGAGCGAATTTGAATGGGAGATATATATAAATCTGAACCAATCCAAAACATGTTCATCACAGCTGATTCTAGTTAAATAAAATATGTTTTGCCAATTTTGAAAACAATCTGATAAAATATGTGGTTTCCAAAGCGGAAAAAGTCAAATTGAGAGCGAAATTTGTATGGGAGCTTTATATAAAGCTGACCCATTTTCATCATGGGTGTTTCTAGTGGAAACATAAAATATTTTGCCAAATTTGAAGAAAATCTGTTAAAATATGTGATTTCTAGAGCAGAAAAAGTCAAATCGAGAGCGAAATTAGAATGGGGGATATATACAAATCTGAACCGATCTGGCCTATTTTCACTACAGGTGTTCCTAGTTTGAATATAAGATTTTTTCAATTTTGAAAACAATCTGATAAATTATGTGGTTTCTAGAGCGGAGAAAGTCAAATTGGGAGCGAAATTTGTAAATCCGAACCGATCTGACCCAATTTCTTCATGGGTGTTCCTAGTAGAAATATAAGACAATTTGCCAATTTTGAAAAAAATCTTTTTAAACCTGTGGTATCTAGCGTGAAAAGAGTCAAATCGGGAGTGAAATTCGTATGGCGGCTATATCTAAACCTGAACCGATTTTTATGAAATTAAATAGCGTTCGCCCTTATCTGCAAAAACTTCGTTGTGCTCAGTTTTGTTTGGTTCTGGCTACAATTGCGACCTGTACTTTGATTACAATAGATGTACAGACAGACGGACGGACAGACAGACGGATTGCTAAATCTATTCAAAAGATGATTCTAAGTCGATCGGTATTCTTAACAATGGGTCTCTCTCTCTAACTTTTGGGTTTTATATTACGCGACTGGATCGCGTAATATAATTGCTGTGTTGCTAAAATCGTGTTTTAGTTCTCGCCGCTTAAGCAGATGAATTTCTTCGAGCGTTTCAAATGCCAAGCCACAATACACTCACGTACATTGCACACAATTTATAAACCAAAAACCTGCTGCTGTACCTGTTTACCAGCAATCCATTCACTCATTCAGTAGTCCTCCATTCGTTTGTTATTTCTCTCGCCTGTGTACATTCCATCGAATAAACCACAGCCACGAATGAAAATCCCCGCCCTCCGCCACCGCCTCCTGCCCTTATCCACAGGCTACAGGCTACAGCATATAGTAGCAGCTCACCATGCGACCGTGTCTCATGTAGCATGTGAAATAAAAATAACCTAAGTTATTTGTTGATATTTCCGCTAAACCAAATTGTTTATGCACTTAGTACAAGTGTTACTTTATTAACATGTTGTTTTAGCCTCATGTACACATACACACACTCTCGCTCGCAAGCACACATACGCCAAACGTGCTAAATTTGTATAGATGGCGCTGTTGTTTTCATTGTGCATTATAATCATGTTGTTCTAAATGCTGTTGTTCGTGCGCTTGTTCGAGTTGGTGTTGTCGTCGTCGTTCTTATGCACATGTGTATATGTGTGGGTGTGTGTGTCCAAGTGTGTACATATCTCTAAATGTTGTGTTGTCGCACAAGCATGTCTTTTTCATAACCAATCCCCCCCCCCCCTTGCAACCTCCTTCTCGAACGAACCCACCAACCAACCAGCATTCAGGCCCAACCATCCATCCATACACCCACTCGCTCACCCACCCACTTTGTTTTGTATTTGTTTATGTCTATCGTCGCTGTGCCTCCGTGTGTGTGTGTTGGTTTTGCTTATTTGTTTGCTGTTGTTATTGTTCTTTTTTGTGCAGAGGAATTTATTACTTTAGCATTTGGTTACGTCTGTTTTCGTTGCTTTATTTGTTTTGTGTGTTTTCGGTTCGTTTGGTTTGTGTTCGAGCTGAGGTGAGTATGACAGCCAGTGTGGGTGTGTGTGTTCGTGTGTTTATGTGGCGCTTAGACCAAATGCAGTTTAAAGGATTTTGTTATTTTTGTGGGTCGCAACAAAATTGGCTAATAACATTTGTGCGATTTAGATTTTCAGGGAAATGTGTAGATTAACTCTACATAATATCATTTAAAGTGTTGGCAATTTTTCAGTAATTAGTTTATTCTATAACATTTTTGGAATACATCCACACACGTGTTAGAATATGTACAAAAATGTGTTATAAAGAAATTGCACAAACAGTGGCACAAAGCAATGATTCTGTGCAACAACAAACCGTTTTTCCCAGGAAAAAATTTGGAAGGGAATTTTCGGGAACAAATTTTAAATTTCCAGTGAATGCGGGAAATATAAAAAACAAGTAAGAAAACGTCAGTCGGCTAAACTGACTTATATATACCCTCATGTGTATGTAAGGACGTAAATTTTGCTTAGCGCCAGAGTATGTTTGTGGGAGGTACCAGAAGTTTGTACCAATTGGACCCTGCTTACACATTTCTTAATTGCAACAAGTAAGGAAAGGCTAAAGTCGGGCGGTGCCGACTATATGGTACACTCCACTTTCTATCCGAATACAATTCAACTCGGTAAAAAAGTGAAATCGGGAAGAATTTTTGTATGTTTCATAATCATAGGCTAATATTACCTGGTCCAATTTGTCAAATCGGAAATATTTATATCGGTGCTATATCCAAACATGGATTGTAGTGACTAACTTTCAAATATAACGTGTTAAGCTCATTTTGTGAAAATTCCTGCTTTCAGGTGTGGAAAAAGTCTATCCGAAATTTGTATGGGACATTTTTGGAGCGAAATTTGTATGGGAGCTATATGTAAATCTGAACCGATGACCCATTTTCACCATGGGTGTTTCCAGTTGAAATATGAGATATTTGGAAAGATTTGAAGAAGATCTGTTAAAATATGTGGCTTATAGAGTGGAAAAGTGAAATCGGGAGTGAAATTTGTGTGGGAGCTATATATAAATCTGAACCAATCTGACCCATTTGCGCCATGGCTGTTTATAGAACAAATATAAGATGTTTCGCCTAATTTGATTAAAATATGTGGCTTCTAGAGCAGAACAAGTCAAATCGGGAGCGAAATTTTAATGGGAGCTATATATAAATCTGAACCGATTTGACTTATTTTCACCATAATTTAAATATAAGATGATTTGCCAAATCTGAAGACAATCTGATACAATATGTGGTTTTTAGAGCGGAAAAAGTCAAATCGGGAGCGAAATTTGTATGGGGGCTATATCTAAATCTGAACCGATTTTATCCAATTTCAACACAGATGTTTCTAGTAGAATTATAAGGTAATGCAAGGTAATTTGAAGCAAATCAAGTGAAATATGTGGTCTCTAGAGCGGAAAAAGTCAAATCGGAAGTGAAATTTGTATGGGAGCTATATATAAATCTGAACCGATCTAACACATTTTTACCACAGGTGTTTCTAGTTGAAATATAAGATGTTTTGCCAATTTTAAAGAAAATCTGTTGTAATATGTGGTATCTAGAGTGAAAATCGGAAGTGAAATTCGTATGGGGGATATATCTAAATCTGAACCGATTTTCTTCAAATTAAATAGCGTTCGTCGTTGTACCGAAAAACTTCGTTGTGCAAAATTTCATTTGGTTCTGTCTACAATTGCGACCTGTAATGTGATTACAAGAATAGATGGACAGACGGACGGACTGACGGACATTGCTAAATCGACTCAAAAAGTGATTCTAAGTCGATCGGTATAATTAACAATGGGTCTATCTCCCTTCCTTTTTGGGTGTTATAAACAAATGCACAAAGACATAATACTCTCGTGGAGTGTATAAAAACATGATCAAATATAAAGTCATAATGGATTTCAGCTTCCGGTAAAGGAGTTATAAACCATTTTATTTTACCTAGGATAGAGACAAATGTGTGGGAGGTACAAGAAGGGGCGTGGCTAAAGCGTAAATATTGTTATGTTTAAAGTGCTTAAAAAAAAAAACATTTTAAAATGTCAAATTGCAAATGATTTTGATTTTGATAACCCGCATGGACTTTATATCGGTTTTATTGCAACCAAAGTTTATGCCACTTTGTGTGGGAGGTACCAGAAGGGGTGTGTCAATATCGCCCATATTCTACACGAATGTAACCTCTATAGAAGCATTGCCAAATATCAAACTTCACAGTATTCCGAACATCCGAATATAAGTTATACCAGCTTTAATTTTACGTAATTTGGGGTGATTTGTGTGGGAGGTACTGGAAGGGGCGTGAAAGAACAGGCCATATTTAGTATACATAAAGTAATTATAAAAACTTTATCAAATACCAAAATATATCAGATTCCGAATATTCGTTTGGATACATTGGTTTTTATTTAACATAGAAATAAAGGGTGATTTTTTAAGAGCTTGATAACTTTTTTTAAAAAAAAAACGCATAAAATTTGCAAAATCTCATCGGTTCTTTATTTGAAACGTTAGATTGGTCCATGACATTTACTTTTTGAAGATAATTTCATTTAAATGTTGACCGCGGCTGCGTCTTAGGTGGTCCATCCGCTTAGTCCAATTTTGGCATTTCCACGTTTTTGAGTAACAGAGACCCAATTGGTGCGAACGGCGACGAATCGAAAATTGGTGGTCATCATTAACACTGGCCGATACAGCTGCGATATTTTCTTCAGTTCGCACTCTACGTAAGCGTGTTGGTGGTTTAATGTCCAACAATGAAAATTTGGTGCGAAATTTAGTCACAATAGCCCGAATAGCCGCTTCAGTGGGTCGATTAAACTGACCATAAAATGGAAGCGCGCAATGAACTTTCTTAACAGAGCACGCATTTTGATAATAAAATTCAATAATTTGCAAGCGTTGTTCGTTTGTAAGACGATTCATGATGAAATGTCAAAGCATACTGAGCATCTTTCTCTTTGACACCATGTCTGAAATCCCACGTGATCTGTCAAATACTAATGCATGAAAATCCTAACCTCAAAAAAATCACTCTGTATAAGGTCCGCCTTCTAACGTTTTTTTTCAACTACTCAATCACTTGTGATCACGAGCAAAATTTATTTTACTCACGTGAGCGTACGTGAACGTGAGGAACGAAAAAATGTGCGTGAGTCTAAATTCTGCGTAAATCACATGCTTTTTTCGTGAGTCGCACATATTTATTAATTATTTTACTTTCATTATATTTTGTTCAGAAATGTGAAAATTTTCATTCAAAGTAAAATATATATAAATATTTATGTATATTTATTTCTTAAACAAAGTGTTTTGTATAATTTCTAATTTTTCTATTATTTAACTAAGCATTCCATGCGCCAACACTAGGCACTGCATTTTTTTGGGAAACCCCCTTAGTGTTAGTTCAATTAAAAAATTCACATAAGTGATATCGTGGTATATGCTTTGTTTTCTACTTGGATTTTATACCAGTGTCCGATTTTAACTTATTTTCCGTTAAACTAGACGATATATAAAAATATGAATTTAAGACAAACATCGCAAACGTAGAGCGACTCAAATAACATAATTTCGTATTTGCGCGGCGCTTCTCATTTCGGTTTAGAATAGGAATATTATTTTCTTTGTGGAAATTGTTTGCGTGATTTACGTGAATCACGCGTTATCGTGAGCAAAATTTATTTTACTCACGTGAGCGTGCGTGAACGTGAGTAACGAACAAATCTTCGTGCGTGATTCAATATTTTTCTTTCGTGAGCGTGAATAATCACTCAAGCGCCCATCTATAGTAGGAGGTACCAGAAGGAGCGTGGCAATTTCGTCCATCATCGAACTTATACTAAGTTTGGGAAAAATATTACCATGTGCAAAGTTTGAATTGATTCTTTAACTCCTTTCGAGAGTTATCGTGTACACCAGCCAGACGGGCGGACGGACATGGCTCAAACAACTTAGAAAGTAGCGAAACGAATTTGATACAGACATTCTTAGGGTACCAAATTCAATGCGTTACACTTTTTTCTGTCCCAAATGATATATACCCTTCTGCTCTGTAGAGTGAGGGTATAAATATTTGAATGATTATTGTGACCACTAATATAGCTATACCCTCCACTAGGGCATATGTCTATCTGCATTTGTTTGTGAAAGCCAAAAGAAAATGAGATAGACCCTTCGTTTATTATACAAATCGGCTTAGAATCAATTTTTGAGTCCATTTATCAATGTCTGTCTGTCTGTCCAATTCTTCTTGCAATTAAAGTACAGGTCGCAATTGTTGTTCGATCCTAATAATAATTTGCACTGGTAAGTTCTGCGGGCCATGCACGAATGCTATTTATACACTCCACGAGAGTATTATGTCTTTGTGCATTTGTTTGTAACACCCAAAAGGAAGAGAGACAGACCCATTGTTAATTATACCGATCGACTTAGAATCACTTTTTGAATCGATTTAGCAATGTCCGTCCGTCTGTCTGTCTGTCTGTCTGTCTGTCTGTCCGTCCATCTATTCTTGTAATCACGATGCAGGTCGCAATTGTAGACAGAACCAAATGAAACTTTGCACAACGAACTTTTTCGGGATAAGAACGAACACTATTTAATTTGAAGAAAACCGGTTCAGATTTAGATATAGCCCCCATACGAATTTCGCTCCCGATTTGACTTTTTCCGCTCTAGAAACCACATATTGTATCAGATTGTCTTCAGATTTGGCAACACGTCTTATATTTCAACTAGAAACACCTGTGGTAAAAATGGGTCAGATCGGTACAGATTTATATATAGCTCCCATACAAACTTCGCTCCCGATTTGACTTTTTCCGCTCTAGAAACAACATATTGTATCAGATTGTCTTCAGATTTGGCAAAACATCTTACATTTCAACTAGAAACACCTGTGGTAAAAATGGGTCAGATCGGTTCAGATTTATATATAGCTCCCATACAAATTTCGCTTCCGACTTGACTTTTTCTGCTCTAGAAACCACATATTGTATCAGATTGTCTTCATATTTGGCAAAACATCTTATATTTCAACTAGAAACACCCATGGTGAAAATGGGTCAGATCGGTTCAGATTTACATATTGATCCAATAAAAATTTCGCTCCCAGATAGACTTTTTCCGCCCCAGAAACCACGAATTTTCTCCGAAGAGTCAAATCGGGCGTGAAATTCGTATGGGGGCTATATGTAAATCTGAACCGATTTTCTTCAAATTAAATATCGTTCGGTCTTACCCGAAAAACTTAGTTGTGCAAAGTTTCATTTGCTTCTGTCTACAATTGCGACCTGTATCGTGATTACAAGAATAGATGGACGGACAGACAGACATACGGACATTGCTAAATCGATTCTAAAAGTGAGTCGATCGGTATAATTAACAATGGGTCTATCTCTCTTCCTTTTGGGTGTTACAAACAAATGCACAAAGACATAATACTCTCTTGGAGTGTATAAAAAGCCCAAAAAATAAAAATGGGCCAAAAAATGACGCAGATATGCCCAAAATTTATAAAAAGTCACACAAATGGAAAATTGTCTAAAAAATATTTTTATAATTTTTTTGGTCGATTTTCATTGGACTATTTTGTCATGGTCCCAAAATAGGAATGCCTATAACTCTGCAAATAAAATTTTAAATATTATGAATCAATAGGATATTAATTGCTTTTCGGAATAACAAAAGTAACTTTTTATCGAATATAAAATTCAACATTTGGTGTGTATTGAAAATATAAACAAACTGTGAATAAATTTGAAAATTGATGTGAACAAAAATATCAATGAAAACTATAGAAAATTTTGAAAAAAAAATATTCGTTTGTATTGGATACATACTTTTAATTCTAAGCATGCTTTTTGTCCAAAATTAGTAAAGAAATTTGATATTTTTGTGCTATGTTACTAAATGAATTTTTCGAAATTTGCACTTATAAAGTTTGAGCGGGATAAAAATAGTGCCAACGCAAGTTTGCAGCTATAGTGGTGTAATTTGGTGTGTAAATTGCTCTGACAACGTAGACTTGCAACATAAATGGATTTTTCGAAATTTATACTATTAAGGGGAGAACGGGACAAAAAGGGATAAAAATGGTACCAACTTAAGTATTACTGCTAGAATAGTGAAATTCGTTATGTAAATTCCTGTGACCATATAGAAGCGCGATATAAATGCATTTATTGTATTTTTAAGGGCTGAACGGAATATTTTTAAGGCTGTCGAAATTTGTACTTTAAAATTTTCACAAATACTCGAAATATTAGGGATATTTCCAGAACTTGTTAGGGAAATTTTTTCCCTGTAGACCGATTTTACCCATTTTTTATGGCGGAGGGTATACAAATTTAATTTAATAATCTCGTAAATAGGACATACATATGGTTTTTATACACTCCACGAGATTATTATGGCTTTGTGCATTTGTTTGTAACACCCAAAAGGAAGGGAGATAGACCCATTGTTAATTATACCGATCGACTTAGAATCACTTTCTGAGTCGATTTAGCAATGTCCGTCTGTCCATCTATTGTTGTAATAAAATTACAGGTCGCAATTACAGTCCGATCTTAACAAAAATTGGCACAAATAAGTTTTGTGGATCAAGGACGCACGCTATTTAATTTGAGGCAAATCGGTTCAGATTTAGATATAGCCCCCATGCAAATGTCGCTCCCGATTTGATTGATTTCCGCTCTGGAAACGACATATTGTACCCGATTTTCTTTAAATTTGGCACAAAATCTTATAATCCAACTATAAACACATATGCCGAAATTCGGTAAGATCGGCTCAGATTTAGATATAGCTATATATTTGACTCTTTTCACTCTAGATATCACATATTACAACCGATTTTCTTTAAAATTGGCTAAACGTATTTCAACTAGAAACAACTGTGGTAAAAATGTGTTAGATCGGTTCTGATTCTGATAGAAACCACATATTGTATCAGATTGTCTTCAGATTTGGCAAAACATCTTATATTTAAACTAAATTAAATAAATTTAAACACCTATGGTGAAAATAGGTCAGATCGGTTCAGAGTTATATATAGCTCCCATTAAAATTTCTCTCTCGATTTGAACTTTTCTGCTCTAGAAGCCACATATTTTAACAGATCCTCATCAAATTAGGCGAAATATCTTATATTTGTTCCACAAACAGCCATGGCACAAATGGATCAGATCGGTTCAAATTTAGATATAGCTCCCACACAAATTTCACTCTCGAATTCACTTTTTCCACTCTATAAACCACATATTTTAACAGATCTTCTTCAAATCTTTCAAAATATCTCATATTTCAACTGAAAACAGCCATTGTGAAAATGGGTCATCGGTTCAGATTTATATATGCTCCCATAGAAATTTCGACCCAAAAATTTCCCATACAAATTTCGGATAGACTTTTTCCGCACCAGAAAGCACGAGTTTTCACAAAATTAGCTTAACACGTTATATTTGAACTGGATGAACTTATTGTGGAAGTTAGTCACTATATTCCATGTTTGGATATAGCACCGATATAAATAGTTCCGATTTGACAAATTGGACCAGGTAATATTAGCCTATGATTAGGAAACATACAAAAATTCTTCCGGTTTTCACTTTTATACCGAGTTGAATTGTATTCGGATAGAAAGTGGAGTGTATCATATAGTCGGCACCGCCCGACTTTAGCCTTTCCTTACTTGTTTATTTGAAGGAAATCGGTTCTGATTTAGATATAGCTCCCATACAAATGTCGCTCCCGGTTTGACTTTTTCCTCTCTATAAACCACATTTTCACTCGATATGCTTCAAATTTGCCGCAGTACCTTATAATTGAACTAGAAATATCTGTTGTGAAGATTGGTTCACATTTATATATAGCTGCCATACAAATTTTGCTCTCGATTTGACTTTTTCCGTTCTTGAGACCACATATTTTAAACGATTTTCTTAAAATTGGAAACATTACCTTACTCTTGAACTAAAAACATCTATGGTACAAATGCGTCAGATCTGTTCACATTTAGATATAGCACCCATACAAAATTCACTCTCGATTTTACTTTTTCCGCTCTAGAGACCACATACAGAGTTACAAGCCGAACCATAATTATCGGCGGCGGCTTTCGGCTGATTTGCCGGCTCGTTCTGTCATTCGACCACCCCTATTTATTTGACAATTTTGGGAAAAGAGAAGGAACAAATTGTATTGGTTTTTAATACCTTTTCTTTTATTTTTTGGCAAGTAATTCAATATTCGTTAATATTAGCCAATGTTCCCAAAATTTCATATTTTTATCCCATAAATTAGTTTTTAATAAACATTATTGCAATTACAGTTTTTCATTTGAGCCATATTTGACCAGACATCTTGAATATCATAATCCTTCCAAAGAATGGTAAAGCTCTACCTACTTTGACACACTAAAGGAGCTCAATAGAGCTACTGAAAAAATGATAAAGTACTGAATTTTTCATCCCTGAACACTGTGTGTAATTTTGTAATTCATGGAAATATAACCAAATACAGACACCTCTATGTTATAAAATACGAAAAAATACCCTTTTCTCACAGTTTTGTCCAAAGTCATGCACTTTTTTGTGGGCCCCAAAGATTTGGGGCCTTGGTGTCATTTTTGCAAAAATGTCTTCGAACAAATCTTATAGGCTGTAGTGTGTGTAGGTAGCGTATACGTGCTGTTGATTAATGATAATATTACTCATACGCACAGTAGTCGAACTGACCATTAACAGAAACAGTGCTACACTATATATTTTTATACCCTACACCACTTCGTGGTCTATGGTATTATAAGTTAGTATCGCGCCAAATGTTTGTAACACCAAGAAATAATCGAGCTAGACCCACCTTTAAGTATACCGATCGGCTTAGAATCACCAGCTGAGTCGATTTAACGATGTCTGTCTGTCCGTCTGTCCGTCTATCCGTCTGTCCGTCTGTCCGTCCGTCCGTCTGCTGTCCATCTAAGCTTGTTCGCACTCTACAGGTCGCAATTGTTGTTCGATTGTCATAAAACTTAGCTGAAGTTATTTTTTCTGGCCTAGGACCATTGGTATTGAATTTGGAGGAAATCGGTTCAGATTTAGATATAGCCCCCATACAAATGTCGCTCCCGATTTGACATTTTCCACTTTAGAAACCACATATTGTACCCGATTTTCTTTAAATCTGGCAGAACATCTTATAATCCAACTAGAAACATGTATGCAAAAATTGGGTAAGATCGGTTCAGATTTAGATATAGCCCCCATACAAATGTTGCTCCCGATTGTACATTTTCCGCTCTAGAAACGACATATTGTATCCGATTTTCTTTAAATTTTGCAGAACATCTTATAATCGAACTAGAAACACGTATGCAAAAATTGGGTAAGATCGGTTCAGATTTAGATATAGCCCCCATACATATGTCGCTCCCGATTTGACATTTTCCGCTCTAGAAACGACATATTGTACCCGATTGTCTTTAAATTTTGCAGAACATCTTATAATCGAACTAGAAACACGTATGCAAAAATTGGGTAAGATCGGTTCAGATTTAGATATAGCCCCCATACATATGTCGCTCCCGATTTGACATTTTCCGCTCTAGAAACGACATATTATACCCGATTTTCTTTAAATTTGGCAGAACATCTTATAATCCAACTAGAAACACGTATGCAAAAATTGGGTAAGATCGGTTCAGATTTAGATATAGCCCCCATACAAATTTCGCTCCCGATTTGACTTTTTCCGCTCTAGAAACCACATATTGTACTCGATTTTCTTTAAATTTGGCACAACATCTTATAATCCAACTAGAAACACCTATGCTGAAATTGGGTAAGATCGGTTCAGATTTAGATATAGCCCCCATACATATGTCGCTCCCGATTTAACATTTTCCGCTCTAGAAACGACATATTGTACCCGATTTTCTTTAAATTTTGCAGAACATCCTATAATCCAACTAGAAACACGTATGCAAAAATTGGGTAAGATCGGTTCAGATTTATATATAGCTCCCATACATATTTCGCTCCCGATTTGACATTTTCCGCTCTAGAAACCACATATTGTACTCGATTTTCTTTAAATTTGGCACAACATCTTATAATCCAACTAGAAACACCTATGCTGAAATTGCGTAAGATCGGTTCAGATTTAGATATAGCCCCCATACATATGTCGCTCCCGATTTGACATTTTCCGCTCTAGAAACGACATATTATACTCGATTTTCTTTAAATTTGGCAGAACATCTTATAATCCAACTAGAAACACGTATGCAAAAATTGGGTAAGATCGGTTCAGATTTAGATATAGCCCCCATACAAATGTTGCTCCCGATTTGACATTTTCCGCTCTAGAAACGACATATTGTACTCGATTTTCTTTAAATTTTGCAGAACATCTTATAATCGAACTAGAAACACGTATGCAAAAATTGGGTAAGATCGGTTCAGATTTAGATATAGCCCCCATACATATGTCGCTCCCGATTTAACATTTTCCGCTCTAGAAACGACATATTGTACCCGATTTTCAATAAATTTGGCAGAACATCTTATAATCCAACTAGAAACACGTATGCAAAAATTGGGTAAGATCGGTTCAGATTTAGATATAGCCCCCATACAAATGTCGCTCCCGATTTGACATTTTCCGCTCTAGAAACGACATATTGTACCCGATTTTCTTGAAATTTTGCAGAACATCTTATAATCGAACTAGAAACACGTATGCAAAAATTGGGTAAGATCGGTTCAGATTTAGATATAGCCCCCATACATATGTCGCTCCGGAATATTTAACCGATTTTGACCAAATTTTACATTTTATATTTCACCAATAAACAGACATGGTGAAAACGGGTCACATCGTTCCAGGTTTCAATATACCCCCATACAAATGTCCTTTCCGATTTAACATTTTTTGTCAAACACATACATTTACAGGATGCAAAAATCCTTCCCGATTTCAATTTTTTACCGAATTGAATTGTGATAGAAAGTCCGTCCGTCTTTAGCCTTTCCTTACTTGTTTGGGAGATGCCCATATGTCCATACTTTGGTATAACCCAATCTGATCTATTACAGTTCTAGAAACTACATCTTACATCGTATCTTCATCAAATTTTTCAGATCATGATATTTTTCAACTAGGAATACCTACCGTGAATGAGAAATATATAGGCCCATGTTTTGGACCAGGCCCAAAATGTTGTTATCGGCCCCCTTTTAAAATGTCGGTCCGATTCATCCTATTACTACTGCATAATTTGTATTTTTCTATCGGATAATTGGATCAATTACCATATTATTAACCATATTCGTTAAATATGACTAAAGATTAATTTATAGTAACTGTATAATTTTTATGAACTACATAAAATTGCTTCCATGAAATACGTGGGTTTAGTAATCAAAGCGAGATACATACGAGGGAGTGGTGTAGGGTATTATATAGTCGGCCCCGCCCGACTTTAGCCTTTCCTTACTTGTTATACCCTACACCACTTCGTGGACTAGGGTATTATAAGTTAGTTTCGCGCCAAATGTTTGTAACACCAAGAAATAATCGAGCCAGACCCACCTTTAAGTATACCGATCGGCTTAGAATCACCAGCTGACTCGATTTAACGATGTCTGTCTGTCCGTCTGTCCGTCTGTCCGTCCGTCCGTCTGCTGTCCATCTACGCTTGTTCGCACTCTACAGGTCGCAATTATTGTCCGATTGTAATGAAACTTGGCAGAAGTTATTTGTTCTGGCCAAGGACCATCGGTTTTGAATTTGGAGGAAATCGGTTCAGATTTAGATATAGCCCCCATACAAATGTCGCTCCCGATTTGACATTTTCCGCTCTAGAAACCACATCTTGTACCCGATTTTCTTTAAATTTGGCACAACATCTTATAATCCAACTAAAAACACCTATGAAGAAATTGGGTAAGATCGGTTCAGATTTAGATATAGCCCCCATACAAATGTTTGGCACAACATCTTATAATCCAACTAAAAACACCTATGGTGAAAGTGGATAAGATCGGTTCAGATTTAGATATAGCCCCCATACAAATGTCGCTCCCGATTTGACATTTTCCGCTCTAGAAACCACATCTTCTGCCCGATTTGCTGTCAATTTGACACAACATCTTATAATCCAACTAGAAACACCTATGAAGAAATTGGGTAAGATCGGTTCAGATTTAGATATAGCCCCCATACAAATGTCGCTGCCGATTTGACATTTTCCGCTCTAGAAACCACATCTTGTACCCGATTTTCTTTAAATTTGGCACAACATCTTATAATCCAACTAGAAACACTTATGCAGAAATTGGGTAAGATCGCTTCAGATTTAGAGATAGCCCCCATACAAATGTCGCTCCCGATTTGGCATTTTCCGCTCTAGAGACCACATCTTGTACCCGATTTTCTTTAAATTTGGCACAACATCTTATAATCCAACAAGAAACACCTATGCTGAAAGTGGGTATGATTGGTTCAGATTTAGATATAGCCCCCATACAAATGTCGCTCCCGATTTGGCATTTTCCGCTCTAGAAACCACATCTTGTACCCGATTTTCTTTAAATTTGGCACAACATCTTATAATCCAACTAGAAACACTTATGCAGAAATTAGGTAAGATCGCTTCAGATTTAGAGATAGCCCCCATACAAATGTCGCTCCCGATTTGGCATTTTCCGCTCTAGAGACCACATCTTGTACCCGATTTTCTTTAAATTTGGCACAACATCTTATAATCCAACTAAAAACACCTATGGTGAAAGTGGGTAAGATCGGTTCAGATTTAGATATAGCCCTCATACAAATGTCGCTCCCGATTTCACTTTTTCCGCTCTAAAATCCACATATTGTACCCGAGTTTCTTTAAAATTGGCACAACATCTTATAATCCAACTAAAAACACCTATGGTGAAAGTGGGTAAGATCGGTTCAGAATTAGATATAGCCCCAATACAAATGGCGCTCCCGATTTGGTATAACCCAAATTGGGCCCATTCTGATCTATTACAGCTCTAGAAACTACATCTTACATCGGATCTTAATCAAATTTTGCAGATCATGATATTTTTCAACCAGGAATAACTACCATGTTTTGAACCAGGCCCAGAATGTTGTTATAGACCCCCTTTTAAAATGTCGGTTCTATTACTACTGTATAATTTGTATTTGTCTGTCGGATAATTAATCAATTACCATATTATTAACCATATTCGTTAAATATGACTAAAGATGAATTCATAGTAACTGTATAATTTGTATGAACTACATAAAATTGCTCCCATGAAATAAATGGGTTTAGTAATCAAAGCAAGGTACATACGCAGGGAGTGGTGTAGGGTATTATATAGTCTGCCCCGCCCGACTTTAGCCTTGGCTTACTTGTTCCTACCTAAACAGTGTTAAGAATCATTCCTAGGAAACGGTTTGATTTTACAAAAATGACACCGAGGCCTTTGTGGGGATTTTTGTAGGATCTTTAGTGGCAAAAAATCATACTGACAATACTATGGCTGACTTAATGTCAATACGTAACCCTATGTGCTATCTGCTTTAACGTTAAATTTCTTATTTTCCCCGAAGAATCGACAATATATAAGGTGAAAATCTTCTCAATGAAGAACTTACTTTAAATATGAAAGAATAAATATGTGAGAAATGGTCTAAAAATAGGGATTAAATTAAAATTGTTCACCTGCAAACTTTCAAGAGATATCTAATATTGGACGGGCCATTTAAAATTTGGCATCGGCTATTAAAAAGTACTGATAATTTGTTCACATTTTTGGTTTTATTGGAAAAGTTTAACTTTGTGGTTTAATATCTCAGCCACAGCAGCAATTGGATGCACTGTACGAGATGGATGCACTGTACGAGAACGTACATGGTTTGGTTTGTCCAATAACGATCCTTTATCATGTACTCGCTTCACAAATTGACGCACAAACTGAGCTGAACGTCGATCTCTTCTCGAAAATTATCCACGTAAGTTTGCGTTAAAGACACTACTTTGGAAGTAAGTTTTTAATATTTCTCAATTTTGTTCGAGCGTATGGGGCCCCATTTTGCATTTGTCAAACAGAAACCTGAAAAAAAGCAATCCGTAGTTTAAATTTAAAAATTTAAATGAGCCACCCTGTAGAAATAGAAATGTATCCTACGATAAATGACCTTCTGTAAGAACTAATGACTAGACTATTTTATTTTTTTTTTAATTTGCTAAATTAAACTTTTTATAATATTTATATTGCTTTAACAGTTTAGAATATTTCCCCTGTTTTTGTTAACTATTTTCGTCTCTAGACTAATGAATCTTCTAAATTAAAGCCGTTATAACAGCCATACGAGTTCTTTGTTTCCTTGAACATTTTTATACACTCCACGAGAGTATTATGTGTTTGTGCATTTGTTTGCAACACCCAAAAGAAAGGGAGATAGACCCATTGTTATTGGCTTAGAATCACTTTTTGAGTCGATT
The DNA here is from genome assembly GCA_947397865.1 of Polietes domitor. Taxonomy (NCBI): domain Eukaryota; kingdom Metazoa; phylum Arthropoda; class Insecta; order Diptera; family Muscidae; genus Polietes; species Polietes domitor. The sequence goes on along the minus strand of OX377619.1, from coordinate 81,558,980 downwards.
TAGCAATGTCCGCCTGTCCATCTATTGCTATAATCACGATACAGGTCGCAATTGTAGCCAGAAACTTTGCACACCGAAGTTTTTCGTGACAAGGACGAACGCTATTTAATTTGGCTCAGATTTAGATATAGCCCCCATACCAATTTCACTAACGATTTGACTCTTTTCACTCTAGATACAACATACTTTAACAGATTTTCTTCAAATTTGCAACTAGAAATACCTGTGCTAAAAATGTGTTAGTTCGATTCAGATTTATATATAGCTCCCATACAAATTTCGCTCCCAATCTAAATTTTTCTGCTCTAGAATCCACATCTTTTAACAGATTATCTTTGAAATTCGCAAAACACCATATATCTCAACTGGAAACAACTGTGGTAAAAATGTTTTAGATCGGCTCAGATTTATATATAGCTCCCATACAAATTTCGCTCACAATGTGAATTTTTCCGCTCTAGAGTCCACATATTTTTCTTCAAAAAAACATCTTATACAAAACATCTTATATTTAAGCTAGTAACACCTATGGTGAAAATAAGTCAGATCGGTTCAGATTTATATATAGCTCCCATTCAAATATCGCTCCCGATTTTACTTTTTCTGCTCTGGAAACCACATATTTTAACAGATCTTTTTCAAATCTTGCAAAATATCTTATATTTCAATTAGAAATACCCATGGTGAAAATTGGTCACATCGGTTCAGATTTACATATAGCGCTCAAACAAATTTCGCTCCCGGATTGACTTGAGCATAACACGTTATACTTTAACTGGAAGAACTTATTGTGTAAGTGGGTCACATCATTCTATCTTTGTATATAGCGCCTATACAAATATTCTTCTCGATTTTACAATTTGTGTCAGGTCATATTAGACTATAGTTAGGAAACAAACAAAAATCCTTCCCGTTTTCTATTTTTACCGAATTGAATTGTATTCGGTTAGAAAGTGGAGTGTATCATATAGTCGGTACCGCCCGACTTTAGCCTTTCCTTACTTGTTTAATTCTGAATCTAGTGTAAGTGTCATTCACATGATATTTAAATGTCCAATTTAATGGCGCCTTCTCTGACGATTACTCTAGAATAAAATATTTGTAATCTATAAAATATTTTGACAAAAACATTCGTTTTTATTTTGTAACTAGCTGAACCACCGTCTGCATCGCCAGGCAGAAAACAGACGTAAATTCATATAGTTTTTTCCTGTGATCGGTAATATATGTACCACTAATAATCATTTACTTCCCTGAGATACTAAAGAAATGAATATGTTTCATGGAGAATATTGAAGAATAGAACTTTAGTTTACGGCGAATAAAGGAAGAATTGTCAAAAATCAAATTGATTTTAGGTTGAGTGTGATACAACTCCTTTCATTGCCAAAACAAAAAATGTACTACGTAAGAAGAACTTACTTAATCGAATAGCTGTAATTCGAATGTACTACATTCAAAACACATAGAAAGTAAATCAAATTGTTTACTAATCAAAAAAAAAAACAACACAAAAACTAAAAAAAAATAATATAATTTCCGTTTTCTTGAATAATTCGGTTTTTGACGAATGATTATTTCTTTTTTTTTAACCTTTCTTTCCTACTGTGCTAAAAAATCTAGAGAAAACATGTAACTTTACAAAATTCAAATAAAAACTTCCGCATATTTCAAATCCCGCCCATTTGTATATTGTCTAAGCAGGTTGCAAATAAATTACCTCACACAATAATATAGGAATCTTGATGTCGAATATACTCTAAAACAGGTTTTAATTGCGAATGTGAAGGGTCACGGCCACTTTCCGCCCATCTCTGCACAACTATTTACACTGGATCTCAAAAATTTTCAGCACTCTATGTGTTGCAGAAATGATTATATTCGGTAATAGTTTTTAACTTCGTATGGAAGGTGCCACGCTCACTTTTTCAATACCGCCCATTTTTGGCACAACTACGCAGGTTTATGCTAGATGAACTCACACAAAATGTCGTCATTGTAGCTGTTATAGAACTGTTTATAATTGATAATAGTTTTTAACTTCGTATGGGAGGTGCTACACCCACTCTTCCAATACTGCCAATTTTTGACACAACTATGCACATTGATACTAGATGTACATACACAAAATTTCAGCACTCTAGATGTCATAGAACTGGCAATATTCGATAATAGGTTTTAAATTCGTATGGGAGGTGCCACGCCTACTTTTACATTACCGCCCATTTGTGGCACAACTGTGCAGATTAACAATTAGTGAACTTTGACAAAAATTCAAGACTCTAGCTGCAACAGTACTCCGAATATGCTAATTTATGAAAAACGAATAAGACCCCAATTTGTGTGGGAGGTGCCCCGCTCACTGAAAATATCAAATATTTATATAGCCTATTTTCACCACAGGTACTGTGAAAATTTCAAGAAGATCGGTCCAGTAGTTAAGGCTGTTATAAATAACAAACAAATGCAGATTTATTTTTTTATGTATATATAGAGTGATTTTTTTGAGGTTAGGATTTTCATGCATTAGTATTTGACAGATCACGTGGGATTTCAGACATGGTGTCAAAGAGAAAGATGCTCAGTATGCTTTGACATTTCATCATGAATCGTCTTACAAACGAACAACGCTTGCAAATTATTGAATTTTATTATCAAAATGCGTGCTCTGTTAAGAAAGTTCATTGCGCGCTTCCATTTTATGGTCAGTTTAATCGACCCACTGAAGCGGCTATTCGGGCTATTGTGACTAAATTTCGCACCAAATTTACATTGTTGGACATTAAACCACCAACACGCTTACGTAGAGTGCGAACTGAAGAAAATATCGCAGCTGTATCGGCCAGTGTTAATGATGACCACCAATTTTCGATTCGTCGCCGTTCGCACCAATTGGGTCTCTGTTACTCAAAAACGTGGAAATGCCAAAATTGGACTAAGCGGATGGACCACCTAAGACGCAGCCGCGGTCAACATTTAAATGAAATTATCTTCAAAAAGTAAATGTCATGGACCAATCTAACGTTTCAAATAAAGAACCGATGAGATTTTGCAAATTTTATGCGTTTTTTTTTTTTAAAAGTTATCAAGCTCTTAAAAAATCACCCTTTATTTATATAGATATGTCAGTATTTTCAAAAAGCACGACAGTTACACTATCTAAAATGAATTATTATACAATCCTCGATAGTATTATGACTTTGTGCATTTGTTTGTAACGCCCAAAAGAAGCGAGAATCACTTTTTGAATCGATTTAGCAATGTCCGTCTGTCTGTCCATCTATTCTTGTAATCAAATTACAGGTCGCAATTGTAAACAGAACCAAATGAAACTTTGCACAACAAAATTTTTCCGGTTAAGGGCGAACCCTATTTAATTTGAAGAAAATCGGTTCAGATTTAGATATAGCCCCCATAAGAATTTCACTCCCGATTTGACTCTTTCTTATGTGGTATCTAGACCACATATTTTATTCAAAATTGACAAAACAACTAGAAACGCCTGTGGTATAAATGTGTTATATCGGTTTATATATAGCTCCCATACAAATTTCGCTCTCAATTCAACTTTTTCCGCTCTAGAAACCACATATTTTATCAGATTGTCTTCAAATTTGGCAAAACATCTTGTATTTAAACTAGGAAGGCCTGTGTTGAAAATAGGTCAGATCGGTTCAAATTTATATATTGCTCCCATTCAAATTTCACTCCCGATTTGACCTTTTCCACTCTATAAACCATATATTTTAACAGATCTTCTTCAAATCTTGCAAAATATCTTACATTTTAATTTGAAACACCCATGATGGCAATTATATATAGCTCCCATAAAAATTTCGCGCCCGGCTTGACTTTTTCCGCCACAGAAACCACGTATTTTCACAGAATTTCTTCAAATTGAGCATAACACGTTATACTTGAACTGGAATACTTGTGCAATTGGGTCACTTTATTCCAATTTGTGTCAATTTGACAAATTGGGTCAGTTCATATTAGCCTATGATTAGGAAACATACAAAAATCCTTCCCGCTTTCATTTTTTTACAGAATTGAATTGTATTCGGATAGAAAGTGGAGTGTATCATATAGTCTTCCCCGCCCGACTTTAGTCTTTCCTTACTTGTTTTTTTTTTCTCGAGAATTCCTGGGATTGCCGAGAAAGAAGCTTTTCATTCCCGTTTTCTCGGGAAATGAAAAAAGTCCAGGAAACCTCAAACCCTAACTACACTATTTTGATTTAGCGATGCCCGTCCGTCTGCTGTTCATCCTGCAGGTCGAAATTGTTTTCCTGCAGCTATGACATTTTGCAGGAATATTTTTTCTACCATGAACGGTTGGTATTGAATATGAAAAAATCGGATCAGATTTACATACTTACAAATATTACAATATTGCTGTTGATATTTCATCATTTTAAATAAAAAAACCCGCTGTTAAAGTGAATTATATGGGTCCATGTTTTTATAAAGGCATTCTACAAATGAATGCATTTTACGCTATAGCCATTCCAGAAAAAAATTGTTTATCATATTTTAACTATTAATGAAAGTTAAAGTTATTTTAACTAGGAACCTTGGAATACCTAGCAAAGGAGAGGAACATATGGGACCACGTTTTTGTACAGCGTACATACATATAGGTACATCAAATAGGCATCCAGTACGATTTTAGGCGTTTTTTTGCACTAAAAATCGTACCGCTTGACATGGAATGATTTATATGTGTTAGAATATATGTAAATATAGAAAAATATATTTGTTACCATTTTTCATAATTTTTGTAACAAACCATTAAACAATATTTCCAACATATGGAAACTGTTGTCGGTAGCATTGTGAGTATTTACAGTAGAAATGTAAACGTTTGCAACAGAAATTTGAAAAAAAAAAAAAACAGAATTATTATGTGTTTATATTAAAAGTGTGAAATTGTATTTTTCAAAAACAAAACCAATAATTATTTAAAAAATGAAAAAAGAAAAAACAAGTCAGCTAAAAATCGCAATTCATTCACATATCAAAAGATATGACTGGTTGCATGAATACTCGTCCTCAAAATGTCCACAATTTGCAAAGTAACATCGTCGCACATAACGTCCGCTACTCAGGTTTTACCCAAATTTAAAAGGTTTAATAATTTAAAAGATAAAATAATATTTTGTTTTATTTTGTTATAGTTGTGATCTTAATAAAGAAAGGAAAACAATTTTCGCACTTAAAAAAATAGAAAAATATGATTTTTATACCCTTTACCTCCAGGATGGGGGTATACTAACTTTGTCATTCCGTTTGTAACACCTTGAAATATCGACTTGAGACCCTATAAAGTATATATATTCTTGATCGTCATAAAATTTTAAGGCGATCTAGCCATGTCCGTCCGTCCTTCCGTCTGTTGAAAGCACGCTAGCATATAAACGAAAGGATCTAGGACGTCCAAATTTTCCACAAATACGTCTTATAGCCGCAGATTGGTTGGGATTGAAAGTGGGCGAAATCGGCCCGAAGGGAAAAAAATGTCCCTCACAAGGACTAGAAATACCCATAATATTCCATAATATTTTGGTGTATTTAAGCACATTTTTTCAATGTTTCAGCTTGTAAAGGGTGATTTTTTAGCTATTATCTTTTTGGCAACACTGGTTTAAACAGCTGACGCACGTTTCGTGTCTTATTTCACTGTCAAACATCTTCAGTTTGATCTATAATTTAACCATGAATCATCTTAAGAACGAACAACGCTTGCAAATTATTGAATTTTATTATCAAAATGCGTGCTCTGTTAAGAAAGTTCATCGCGCGCTTCCATTTTATGTTCAGTTTAATCGACCCACTTTTAAAGGGTAAAATTGGAATGGAGGGATAAAAATGGCTGCACCTAGAATAATGAAATTCGGTGTATACATTCCTCTGATTGCGTAGACACGAAAAATAAATGGATTTTTCGAAATTCGTACTTTTTGGGGTTAAAATGGAAAAAAGGATAAAAATAGTAGCCGCAGCTAGAGTCATGAAATTGGGAATATACATTCTTCTGACTGCGTAGACACGAAAAATAAAAGATTTTTATTCGCACTTCAGAGTACAGAGTACAGAGAGATAAAAATAGTACCAACTAAACGACTTACTAGAATAATGAAATTCGGTGTTTACATTGGAATACTTTTGGAATTGAAATAGAATGAAAATGCGCCCAACTCTACCAATATTTATGATATTAAAGCTTTTTTAAAGACATAAATATAAACATATATATTTTTTTGAATTGACTTGAACTATTATTTCTATATATATAGTGTTAACGTATTGGTAAACTTGTCTTGTAAGCGTGGTGTGAAGTAATAATAATAATATGTTAATTTTTAAAATTATTTTTTTTATATTTGTTTTGCTTTGGCTATATTAAAACAAGTAAAAACGGCGTTAAGTTCGGCCGGGCCGAACTTTAAATACGCTCCACCATGGATTGCATTCCACAGAGGTTGTCGGGTTTCGTATAAGTGCAGTAATATTACAGGAAAATATAATTTTTTAATATAGCCAAACCAAAACAAATACAAATATTGAAAAAAATAATTTTATAAATTAATATAATATTTTAATTATTTATTTCAAATCAAAAAATAAATATTGTTATATTTATATTTTCAATAAGCATAATATTGGTAGATAGTGGGTGCTACAGTTTGTTGTAATTCCATTCTATTTTAATTCCAAAAGTACACATTTTGAAAATCCATTATCAGACGTACATAGTGCAAAGTAACCTAACTTCATGATTCAACCAATTCTTGCCGTAAAAGAAAAATTACGAATTTGGAAAAAAAAAACTTTCTATTTTGTGTGTCTATGCAGTCAGAGGAGAGGAATGTATACACCGAATTCCATGATTCCAGCTGCGTCCATTTGGTTGGTACCATTTTTATCCCCTCGACGTTTCTACGCAATTAGAATTTAATCATTCTAGCTATTTTTATCCCTCTGTACCATTGTATCCCTTGAAAGTACCAATTTCAAAAAATCCGTTTATTTTCCGTGTCTACGCAGTCAGAGAAAGTGTCTACGCAATCAGAGGAATGTGTACACCGAATGTCATTATTCCAAGTGTAGCCGTTTGGTTGGTACCATTTTTATCCCTCCGTACCCATTGTATCCCTTGAAAGTACGAATTTGAAAAAACCTTTTATTTTTCATGTCTACGTAGTCAAAGGAATGTATACTCCGAATTTCATGACTCTAGCTGCTGTCATTTGGATGGTACTATTTTTATCCCCTTTTTCTATTTTGACCCCAAAAAGTACGAATTTCGAAAAATCAGTTTATTTTCCGTGTCTACACAGTCAGAGGAATTTATACTCCGAAATTTCATGACTTTAGCTGCGTTCATTTGATTGGTACTATTTGTATCCCCTTTTTTCATTTTAACTCCAAAAAGTACGAATTTTAAAAAAATCAGTGTATTTTACTTGTCTATGCAATCAGAGGAATGTATACACCGAATTTCATTATTCTAGGTACAGCCGTTAGGTTGGTACCATTTTTATTCCTCTATTCCCATTTTACCCCTTAAAAGTACGAATTTGGAAAAAATACTTTTATATTAGGTATCTACTCAATCAGAGGAATGTACACACCGAATATCGTGTTTCTAGCTGTTGCCGTTTAATATGTACCATTTTTATCCCTTTTTTGCCCCATTTCACCCCCTAAAAATAAGAATCACTTTATGGTGCACGTTTTTGATATAAGGGGAATGCCAAATACCAAATATCAAGCAAATATAAATAGACATATTCAAAAAACATACTTAAATACGTTAAAATATTAGGGATTATTATGGGTACTTTTAGTCCTTGTGAGGGAAAAAATTTTCCCTTGCAGCCGATTTCGCCCTATTTAAATCCCAACCGATCTACGACTATAAGACGCATGTATGGCAAATTTGAACGTTCTAGCTCCTTTCGTTTAGATGCTAGCGTGCTTTCAACAGACGGACGGACGGACGGACATGGCTAGATCGTCTTAGAATTTTATGACGATCAAGAATATATATACTTTATAGGGTCTCAGGTCGATATTTCAAGGTGTTACAAACGGAATGACAAAGTTAGTATACCCCCATCCTGGAGGTGGAGGGTATAAAAATATGTTTTCCTATAATATTACTGCACTTCTACGAAAATCGACAGCCTCTGTGGAATGCAATCCATGGTGGAGGGTATATAAAGTTCGGCCCGGCCGAACTTAACGCCGATTTTACTTGTTATTATTATTATTATTTTGCGTGTACAAAATGTGTCAAATCATCTGCATTTATCCCCAGATGTTTTACGACATTTGTAGACATCATAAGAAACTTTAATTCAACATTAACTTTAATTGTTATCGGGCATATACTTATAAATAGAGTACAAATATTAATAGTACCTTGATCGAATTGTAGTAAAAAATAAAAACTATATATGTATATCCATATATAGTTTTCAATGAGTCTGTATTAGAAATTTTCCAGACACCCCAAAATCGTGAGTTATCGGTAAAAATCCGGTGTTTTTTTATATATATATAGTGTTTTTCAAGGGTCATGAAGAAAAACATGATTTTTAGCGGCTTGATTTAGGAATGAAATATTTTACTAATCATCATCATCATCCTATTACTACTTTGGCCCAATGTATACAAAAATTCACGTGGCATTATATGTTGGAGGCATTTACGCGAGCCTGTATGGATGTATGTCATGTGCAATACACGTACAATGGAGCGTATGATTGATTTACTTAGAAATTGCGCCGCTTGCCATTGTTCACCATGACGTATGAAGTATTTGGTTATTGATGAGATCTAATGTACGCTCCATTGATTGGTCGAATGGTGGTGGCGGTAATATTTGATCGACTGGTTTTCCGTGAATTATATTTTTGAAAGTTGCTGTCAAATTCAATCACATTTAGTCTGCATGCAAACGCGCTTACCCAGTCTACAAATTAATTAATTATAGATGTATAATTTGTGATACTAAAGAGTTGCTGGATGTGGTTATATTGGGTACATTGGTTTAGACCATGTACAGGCTGGAAATGTTGTGCGTTTCCTTGTTTGTTGTTGAACACTGTAATGTCGATTGTGCTAAGGTGGAAATATATTTAATTTTATTTGAGTTACTGTACAGAGCACCAGGTCAAGATGGACGCCGGGTAAAAATATTAAAAACATGTAAGGAAAGGCTAAAGTCGGGCGGGGCCGACTATATAATACCCCACACCACTCCCTGCATATATAAATTAACTAAATTTAAAATGAATTTAGTTTTTAAAAAAGGTTGCGTGTTGACAACTCAACACGTCTTACTTTTATTGCTTACAAATCCGAACTAAAGTTAAAAAGAATTTAAAATTTAGAAGTTAAAAGAATTTAGCATGAAATAACTTAACTAAAATGCTGACGTGGTCCACGCGCGTTGTGTTGACTGTGGGAACGTTGAGCAATAACCGTTCTCGTAGAGTAGCGTAATAGTACACCGCTACAGTGCAACTGCTGACACCATGTCTGACTGTGACTAGCATGTGTGGACACTTGCAACATATTATCTGTTAACTCCTCCCCCTCTAAGTTCCATACGTCCTCGAATGGAACATTAAAAAAATGGTAAGCTGTGAATGCTTTTATTCGTATCATTACTCGACATCCTACGACACACATTTGTAGGTTGATTATCCTGGGGAGACTCTGCGGTAGCTGGTTCAACAATCTCTGGTGTAGTGGTCTTGCATTTCTTCAAGTATTTGATAAGTATGAACAAGCAGATTAGTAGAAATGTCGTTATTATGCCCAAATTTAGTGACAGGCTTAACTGGTTTATTGATTTCAACTTGTGGATTGACAAAGAATTTCTGACATTTATTTCGTTTATGAGTTCCAAAGATAATGTTCTTTCTTCGGCGTTTGAGTTCATAGGTTGGATTAGGGCAGGGAGGGGTTTTGTTGCAGTGATTTGTCTCGACATGTAGGTCCTATTGTTCACTCGTAGAGTAGAGTTGTAGTGGTGAATGATAAAAAAAGATCCATTGAGCCACATAGTTGAGTTATCTACTTCTATTTGTCCACTGTATTGATTAAGGAATAATATCCCATCTTCTATTTCCTCTATAGTGTAGATGTGTTCATTATTCGTGGTGATACACTTTGATGTCTGACTCGCTAAAAGTTTAGGGATGCACGGTGATTCGGTTATATCTTCATAGGCTGCGGGACCACATATTGATAAACTATTGTAAAAATTACATTTTTCCTTAAGTCCAAAAATTTTATTCTTACAATCTAAAACATATTCATAATCTAGTTTCATTACAATGTTGTCTTTTTTTACAGCTTTGATATGCAATTTATTACAATTTTCAGAATCTGTAGTAGGAACACTTAAAATATAAATTATATTGTAACCATCTATAGCAATTTTAACTTCGGCAAAATGTAATAATTCATCGGTACTAGAAAATGGTATGTTGTCTTTATCAAAAATATTATTCAAAATGTTTATTTCAAATGATGAAAGGATAAAAGAGTTAACTATGTTCACTTTTGCTAAATGTATTGCGAATTCAATGTTCGCGATGTCTTCTTTTAAAAGATCGAGTTTATATTTCCATTCCAATATCCTTTCATTATTAAGATTTTGTTCTGTTTTTATTATTTTTATTATCTCATTTGTGGCATTTGTAAGCTTATCGATTCTATCCAGTGACAAACGATTTATTATAATCTGATTCTCATTGTTTTCCAAAATATCGTTCGTCTTTTTTTGAATTATCTCGAAGTCGTGATGGTCTGGGCTTCCAGCAACCCATTTCCATGCGCTACCGAGGAAATCCAATGAACGTTTAGATTTTAAATTTGGTTTGAGTCTAGATATGTAGGATTTGATTTGGGATATGGTGTAGTTAAGGTAGGGAGCTAGTGGATGATTTAGGGTGATATTCCGAACAATATTAATTTCCAATTCGTTGATGAGGCTATCGTATCTCTGTATGTCAATGGTATGGACTATCTTGAATGTTCCGGTTTGAACCTTAGCAAGTCCGGAGTGCATTGCAACCAATTTTGAATTTGAATAATCCAGTATTTGTACTTCCGCAGCACAAAGTGCTGTTATTATGATCAGCAATCTGTAAAATGAATATGCCAAATTAATTTCTGATATGCTTCTTGTGGACAATTCGTCCGCTTTCTGTGACTATGGTAGAATTTCTATTTTCCTTTACTATTACTCTCTCTCTGACAATTTTGTACCTAATCTTTTATTAAATTTAACAAAAACTGCCTGTCCGGGAATATATTGTTTGCAATCATGTTTTTTCTTATTATGGTATTTTAAATGACGTTGTTGTTTTTCCTGTATTTTTTCCATATTTGATTGTCTAGTTCTGTCGTAGCTACCTGGAGAAAAATCGACAGTTCGTCCAAAAAACAAGTCAACAGGTCTTCTCTCTACAGTCGAATGTATTGGAGTTTCCTTTAGCTTTGGGTCATTAGGGTGCCTATCATACTTGTTCCTCTTGCATGTTGAGCAAAGCTTTACTATCCTTTTGATCTTGGAAAACATACTAGGAAAATACCATTTCTCCAAGATTTGTATTTTGTATTCCGCTGCATTTCTATGAGCCCTGTTATGGGTGTCAATAATAACGTTTTCCTGGTCATTTTCCGAGGTCACGTCTTCCACAAATTTTTGTGTGAAACGAACCTTATAATTTCTAAAGTGCACCGGAAAAATTTCTTGTATTTTGCCCATTACGAATTCTGGTGTTTTCATGCAGTTATTGACAGAAGGATTTAGGTATCTTTTCAACAAAGCAAACAAGTTTTGTGCATCATATTCTTTCTCCACAATTATATGCCTATGATAACCTGGAAATATAATTTTAAATTGGTAAGATGGTACCTCCCCTATAGTTAGAAATATCTGGTTTTTGAACGCGTTTAAAGGAGCTTCCACGCTGGGTATTAAGTCTTCAGCGGAACTCTCGTGACTGTGAACAGTCCCAGTTAAAGAGTTAACATTTGTCATTGGTGCTCTAGAAAGAGCATCGGCTACAACCTTAGATTTCCCTGGTTTGTATTTGATCTCGTAGTTATGCACGTCTTGTGACAAGTATTGGTAAATTGGTATTTTCATGCCATTCTTAATTGTAAAGTAGTTATCAGCAGTATGAATAACAGCAGAAAGTTCCTTCAGGGTGTCATTACCCAATATTGCATCAAACGTTCGCAATCCTGGTAGAATGTAAAGTTTAGTGGGTTCAACTGCAGTACCAAATAGTTCTAATAAGGTATGGTGCGAAACCTGTACATCCCCCGATATCGATTTTGCGTAAAAATAGTCATTATTTTGTATAGGATTTTTCACCAAATTTTCCTTAATATAATTCTTATTACTACCTGTTTTCAAAAGAATTTTCATTATTCCGCCGTCCCTCGTTGTAATTTTAAAGTATGGCAACGAGGAACTGTTTAACCAAAAAAAATTTAGATCAGCATTAAGATCTTCAGTAGAATATTCATCCAAAATGTAGTCTGACGTTTTAAGTTCCTCACCGAAGTTGTGTGTTGACTCATCCACGTATTCATTATTGACAGTGTCAACATATTCGTTAAGGTCCGAAGTAGCTCCAACGGCTCCTTCGAGTGGTTCATTTCCGTCGTCGTATCGAGTATCCCCTTCTAGGCTTATTTGTTGGCTTCCGCTACCTCCCGTTTTCAGATGGAAGTTCCGCTGTGCCTTGTTGGATGGTCCTTGAAAGGAATCTCCGTAAGGTCTCTTGTTGCCTTGGTTGCCTTGATTAAATGCTGCTCTGTTGGCATAGTGTACTTGTCTGGATTGAATGGATCGATCAACATCCATTGGTTCAGATTTAGGGGTAAACTGTTGATGATGTTGCTGATATCCCTGAGGTCTCTGGTTCATGTTGGTACTAAAAGGTTGACGGGGCTGAACATGAAAATACGTTGGCCTTGGTGCGGCCCGTGGTGGTAGTGGTGGTCTTGTAGGACCCCCAACATGGGCAAGTTCTGGATAAAATATATTTCCGTTGAATATCCGAGGATTCTGGTTAAATCCGCTGGTATTTACCCTAGGTATTTGTCCATGCGCATGATGCATTCTATACGTCATATTGTCTAATTTCAAGCAAATATGCAATGCTTGTGGAAGAGAAGAGGGTTCCCTGACACTAAGCAGTCTAGGCAGATCTCCTTTCAACCCTCTAACGAAGGTATCAAGTGCCCTATCCCTATACGAGTTCGTCATTGAGGAAAGGCTACTATCGTCCAATTCTAGACAGGCTATCTTATCTAATATTAAGGACAGGTGTTGATACACTGCCTGGTAAAATTCCGTTATCGATCTTTGACCCTGACACATAGTAGTCATTTGATACTCAAGTGTCCCAATATCCCTTCTGTCGGAATAATGCATCATTAGACACTTTTTTATCCTCGCCCAGTCCAGGGGCGTTCTATAGGAGTCAAGGGCAGTATCTGCCTCTGCCACGATTTTAGTCCGTATGGTGTGAAGGATTGCATAGTATCTGCCCGTTCCCTTTATGCTATCAAAAAGAGTCAACACCCTTTCCACTGATTTTCGCCAAGAGCTAAACTCTCCTGGCTTTCCTGAGAATTCACGCAAGGATTTAACTAGGTCGGGAATCTTATCTAATTCCGCGATACTGATTGTACCTATCGGTTGATCACCGCCTTCATCAACAACGTTTTTCTCAAAAAAGCTTTGCATCATCGCTCTAATCTCGTCTTTTTGAGCCTGTGACAGCCCACTAGTACCAAGGTTTGAGCTGCCTGAACTACTCATCTTTAGAGATTTACTTAATCTTTCAGTAATCTCATCGATACTATCTCCTGGCATTATACTATTGCTTTTTTTTTAATTGTTCGGAATTAACAGATGGGATTTATGATCGGGAGGGATTTTTTTTGTGGAAAACTAACGTTTGCACTTTTAATATTATAAAAAAAGCTTATAATGCCACTCACCTGACAAACATACCGATGATTATTACTTATTTCTTTTGCAATTTTAATTTTAATAAAATGTCACAGAATTTAATTTTTTTGCCTTTAAATACTATTTTATAAAATTTTTCTGATTAGATACTTTTTCCTCATAAATATATTATTTCTTTTTCTTCCTTTTTTATAGAGATTTAATCATTTATCTTTCTAATAGAATATTTTCATTATTTTCTTTTACTCTTAATTTTTATGCACACATTTATTTATCATTTTTTAGATATTTTCTTAATTCTTAATTCTTAGTTATTTTAACTTTTCTTTTCTTCATTCTCTTTAATTCACATTTATAGAGATTTAATCATTTTATCTTTCTAATAGAATGTTTTCATTATTTTCTTTTACTCTTAATTTTTATGCACACATTTATTTATCATTTTTTAGATATTTTCTTAATTCTTAATTCTTAGTTATTTTAACCTTTCTTTTCATTCTTTAATTCACAAATGGTTTAGTTATTTTTCCTTACATTCATTATCTTAGACTACAGTGAAGCCGCTGATGATCCCGTGATCATCTCCTGTTTGCACGTTTTGCTACTAAGGCACGTCGTTTCTTCACTTTTTGAGTCGGTCTGCGTTCCTTTTTTATTTTGTTTGGGAAAACCCCTTCGTCCTTTAAAGGGGTCCCTGCTCGGGCGCCAATTAACTAAATTTAAAATGAATTTAGTTTTTAAAAAAGGTTGCGTGTTGACAACTCAACACGTCTTACTTTTATTGCTTACAAATCCGAACTAAAGTTAAAAAGAATTTAAAATTTAGAAGTTAAAAGAATTTAGCATGAAATAACTTAACTATAATGCTGACGTGGTCCACGCGCGTTGTGTTGACTGTGGGAACGTTGAGCAATAACCGTTCTCGTAGAGTAGCGTAATAGTACACCGCTACAGTGCAACTGCTGACACCATGTCTGACTGTGACTAGCATGTGTGGACACTTGCAACATATTATCTGTTAACTTATATCACGCTTTGATTACTAAACCCAGGTGTATCATGAGAGCAATTTTAAGTAGTTCATATAAATTATACGATGATGGTAAATAATATGGTAATTGATCCAATTTTCCGGCAGATAGTCCGAGTAAAGTAAATATAACACGATATAAAAAATTGGTCAAGAACCTATTACAAATACAGATAATACATCGGTAATAGGATGATTCGGACGCACACCTGGGGCTTGTGTCAAAACATGGACCTATATATATATATATATATCATTCACGGTAGATATTCCTAGTTGAAATATATCATTCATATGAGCAAAATTTGATCAAGATCCGATTTGAGATGTAGTTTCTAGAGCTTTAATAGGGTCCACTTGGGTATAACACATATATTTGATAACATATATTCTTAGTTGAAATATAATATAATCTGCAAAATTTGAAAAACTTCCGATGTAAATGTGGGTCGTAGAGGGTAATTATAAAATGGGGGGACCATTTGTATGGGCGCTACATTTAAAAGTGGACCCTTATGGATCACTTTCAAAGTAGGTATTCTTATTGAAATATAACAAGATCTGCAAAATGTTGTCAAGATCCAATGTAAGATGTGGGTTCTAGAGCGATCATAGTGTGAACTGGGGACCCATTTGTATGGGGCTATACGAAACCTACAGTGAGCGAAATTTGCTTAGCCGCGTATAGTTTTTTTTAATTTGATAAAAACAATCATTTTAATATTAAATATGGACATAAGTTGTTTTGTATTTCTTTTTTATTATAAAAAAAAAAACAGAAAAATTAGGGTTTAAAGTTCAAGCTATAACGGTAAATTAGAGTAATCACAATTAATTCAGTTTTGTATGCGAAATTTGTTTAGCCGCACAGTACTAATATATCAAAAAAATACGTTTAACTTAACTTAAATATGAAAATTAAATTTTTAATATTTGGTTGGCCCTCCATTTTTGTTGATTGTTTGAAAAATCCGAGCAGGGAGTGTGTCAATAAGATTTCGAAGCAAATCAATGTCCAAATCTATCCAAGCTTGTAAAATTGATGTTTTCAGTTCCTGGACCGTTGAATATTGGCTCCCATTGGTGTATACAGCTCTTGCAATAATTCCCCAAAGATTTTCGATTGGGTTCAAGTCAGGGCTTAAAGCTGGCCAGTCAAGTAAGGGTATTGAACGGGATGATAGATAGCTTAAACACGCTGGCATTGTCCTGTTCAAATGTGAATTCTATTTGGTCCTTCTCTTCCAAATCTTCAATTAAAACATCGTCTAACATTTCAATGTATTTTGCAGAGTCCATCTTTTTTGGAACAAAGCATAACTTTAGTTTTCCATGGTAAGAAAAAGCTCCCATGGGTTATTTCCGAGAAGATCGTGCCAATAATAACTGAAACCACCCAGATTAAACTTTTTTTCGTCGGAAAAAATAGCCTTTGCCAATTTTCTGTCCACGCCATGTGCCTTTTCGCAAAACCTAATCTAGCCACTTTATGTTTTTTTGTCAATTGGGGTTTTTTGTAGGTTTTTTCCACTTTATGTTTTTGTCAGCGCTTAAAATCTGTTGGATTCTCCGCTTTCCAATTGGAAGCTGAAATTTAGCCAATATTTGGGATGAGGATAGTCGATTTTTAGTGGCCTCCTCCTTAAATATGTTGATTTGACGTTTGGTGTACCGTATTGTCATTTAATCGTAAGTAATTTCTTACCACCTTCTCCGATCTACTGATCTGTCTCACAATTTCTCTATTTCAAAGGCCATTTCCCTTTAAAATTTTGATTTGTCCCTTTTCCACGTCGTCCAGAAACTTATTGCGCGCCATTTTTCATCGGCTTACCAAATATTCACAAACATGATAAAAAATAATTTAAAACAATACAATCTTACAAAATATTTGTTAAGAGTTGGAATATTTTTAGAGAACTTACCGGTTTAACTCATTAAAAGCAACAGCGGCAATACAAATTTCGCATTAATTGTTTATACATACCTACATCTAAGTACCGTTATGATCATATTTTGTTTGCATTTTCTCTTTGGTTTGTTTTTCTTCGATGTTTTCTTTAAAAAATATAATGTTACCCAAACAATGTTTTGGAAAAGACGAACAGCAGTTAATTTAAAAAAATAGCATGCAGCTAAGCAAATTTCGCTCACTGTATATATCTGGCTTTCAAAATAGGTGTTTCTAGTACAAATGTAACATAGCGTGGAAAATTTGATCAAGATCAGATGTAAAATGTGTAATTTAGAGCAGAAATAGTGTAAATTGGAGGTACATTTGTATGGGGGCTATATCAAAACATAGACCTATGTGGTCCACTTTCCCATTAGATACTTCTACTTGAAATATAACAAGATCCTGAAAATGTTGTCATAATCCCATATACAATGTGTATTCTAGAGCAGTAATAGTGTAAATTAAAGGGATATTTGTATGGAAGCTATATCTAAATCTGAACCGATTTCCTCCAAATTCAATATCAATCTTCCTTGGGCAGAAAAAATTACTCTGCCAAATTTCATAGCAAATTTCTGCCAAATTTCAGCAATTGCGACCTGTAGAGTGCGAACAAGCTTAGATGAACAGGAAGCGGACAGACAGACAGACAGACATGGTGTTATAAACATTCGGCGGAAAACTAACTTAAAATACCCTAGTCCACGAAGTGGTGTAGGGTATAAAAATCGCCAAGTAATTTTTTGGAAGTGCTCCAATCATCAAGAGTGTCTTAGATAATTGTGTTTTTTAGATATAATAATTTCATGATTTTTGGTTATATTTGTTGTTATTGTATACATTTTTTACACCATCTTAAAATCCAATTCCATACATTCACAAATTTTAAAGTACCATATAAAACCATAAAATTAATAAAAATGCAAGCACATGAATTTGAAATGGAATTCTTGAAGCCATTTAGAAAATTAATTTTCCGATATGTTTTTTTGGTAAGGGATTTGATCTTAAAAATTGAGTGCTATGGCTAAGCTTTGCAATTTTCCATATTTCGAGTTTATCCAACTAGCCATATATTTTGTTTTGTGAAATATGTTGTATTTTTTGCAGAATAATTGTAAGTTTTTACAAAATTAAAAGAATAACAACAAATGTCATAAGCTTAAGTCGGGCGGAGATGGCTGCATGGTATCCCGGTCGTCTGGTTGTCTTTCCTGTTTTTATTACCAATCCTAGATGTTTTAAAGTGAAAATCAAATGTTGTTGCTTTTGGTTCTATAGGCTTGTTGAAATAAAATTAAATTAAACATGTTTTTCTTATCCTGAATTCGTTTGAATCGAGTAGAGGATTATGATGCACCTTAATTTTTTTGTCGGCCCCACGTGGAAACAAATAAAGGATTTTTTTTAAATTTTCATTAATGTTTAAATATTTCTACCTGGCATTGAAAATTGTACATATACATGATTTTTTCCACATTCTTGCCGATATCTCAAAAACTTCTGAAAATTCCACACTGAAATTAAGAACATCTCTAAAGCCTCAAGTTAAATTCCTTATATCAGATTGTCTTAGATTTAGCAAAACATCTTATATTTATACTAGGAACACGCATGGTGAAAATAGGTCAGATTGGTTCAGATTTATTTAAGATCCCATTCATTCGATTTGATTTTTTCTGCTCTAGAAACCACACATTTTAACAGATCTTCTTCAAATCTTGGAAAATATTTTATAAAGGGTGATTTTTTAAAAGCTATAGGAAAGATTTTCAAAAAAAAACACTTAAAATTACGAAAAATGCATGAAATCTTTATTTGAATCGATATTACGGTCCATATAATTTAATGTTTGAAGATTTTTTCATGCAAATGTTGACCTTGACTGCGCCTTAAATGGTCCATCCGCTTAGTCCAATTTTGGCATTTCCACGTTTTTGAGTAACAGAGGCCCAATTGCTGCGAACGGCGACGAATCGATAATTGATTGTCATCATTAACACTGGCCGATACAGCTGCGATATTTTCTTCAGTTCGCACTCTACGTAAGCGTATTGGTGGTTTAATGTCCAACAATTTAAATTTGGTGCGAAATTTAGTCACAATAGCCCGAATAACCGCTTCAGTGAGTCGATTAAACTGACCATAAAATGGAAGCGCGCGAAGAACTTTCTTAACAGAGCACGCATTTTAATAATAAAATTCAATAATTTGCAAGTGTTGTTCTTTGGTAAGACGATTCATGATTAAGTTATAGACCAAACTGAAGATGTTTGACAGTGAAACAAAACACGAAACGTGCGTCAGCTGTTTAAACCAGTGTTGCCAAAAAGATAATAGCTAAGAAATCACCCTTTATTTCAACTAGAATCACCCATGGTGAAAATGGGTCAGATCGGTACAGATTTACATATAGTTCCCATATGAATTTCGCTCCCGGATTGACTTTTCGTCGAATTTCTTCAAATTGAGCATAACGTGTTATATTTGAACTGAAAGAACTTATTGTGTGCGTGTGCTAGTCACTTCATTCCATGTTTGGATATAGCCCCGATACACATATATTCTTCTCGATTTAACAAATTGGACCAGGTCATATTAGCCTGTAATTAGGAAACATACAAAAATTCTTCCCTTTTCACTTTTTTACCGAATTGAATTGTATTCGGATTGAAAGTGGAGTGTATCATATAGTCGACCACGCCCGACTTTTGGCTTTCCTTACTTGTTTTATGTTGCATTTTTGTCTAATAGACCCTTGGATACGCTTAAAATAAAAATTTTCTTCTTGTCTTAGAATAACTCATCGGTCGTATTATTGGACGTTTATATTGATTTTTTGTGGCTTCTCAAGGTGACAGCTAAAAACTCATATTTCTTGGAAACATTTTGTAAGATGTGTTACAAAAAATAAATAAATAGAAGGAATCGAGCCTTTCGAATGATACCTAAATGGACGGACGAAAAATGACGTCACTGAGTCCATGTTTGTAAAATAATTTAATACAGGAGATGGTTTTTCAGAACCAAACTTTCCAAACCCTTTTTATAAACATGAGCGTTGCGGCGTCAATTTCCTTCCGATGTGCATCATTCGCTATCTCTTTTGTATAAAATATTAACATCAAATACGAAAAAAATTTCAGTTATCACTATGAAAAAACACAAACAATTACTATAGAGGACCAATAATTCGACCAATAAGAATCGAAAGAGAAGAATCGAAATTTATATTTAAAGTCTATTATTTCAAAAAAAATTGTCCAAAATGCAGCACGAAAAAATTACTCGGGAAAAACATGATTCTTGGGGGTATTTTCAGGAGCGTTTAGCTCACAGACAGCTTGATCTAGGAACGAAATCAAATAGTGAAACGAATCGAAATTAAATAATCCAAACTTAATTTTCGTTGGGAGACTGGAATTTGTTTTTCCATATGTATGGACCGCGACCCAACATAATATACGCGCCCTTTTTGTCAATTAAATCTTTATATAGCCTATAAGCTTCCATAGACCAAAAGAAACTATCAGCAAAATCTGTGGAGCCGTTTATGGCCGTTTATTATAAATTTAATTTCAATCTACCCCGAACTAATTGATGATTGCCACGACGCAAACGTATTTGTTTCCTAGAATTTGTATAAAATATCCACACTCGCCCTTTACCCCCTGCCCCACAAATAATTACAAATTTTGATAAACCACCCATAATACCATCTCTGGTCTAGCACAAAATTCGTGGAATTCAATTGTTAGATGTCCTGAATCCCCCACTGACCAATTTCTTTATCTAAACAATATGAAACGAATACATTAATTGCAAACATCCTCTGATTAATACACAAAATGAATGAACAAACGAATGAATGAATGAAAACTCAATGAAACAAAACCAATCCATCAAAACAAAGGGGCATGGTAGTGGAATCCTGACAAGAAACACGCTCAACACACACATTCACACACACAAATACAAACACAAATGCATTATATTATGGACCAACAAAATCATTTGCAGGAACTCCATTCATTTGTGAACCACTTTATGGTCTTCTTTAATTTCCTGTTTAATGACTTGAGCCACAGCAGCGCCCACCCCCGCACAGCCGTCAATGTGTTCATCCGTCTAACCAAGCGTTTCAGCTTTCTTTCATACAATCATGTACCGTTATTTATACGAACGGAAATAAAACATCCATATCCACGCACATGCACAGGACAGCAGAGCACAGTACAGAACAGCATAGCCGCAATTACAGCCACATCCTCTCGAACATTATCGCCATTATCGTCTTAACGATAGGCGGCAAATAATGACAATGATACAATTTAAGCTTGAAATTATTGTGCCACATTTAATGTCTCATTAAAAATTGTATTTGTGTCACGCGACGAGAAGCGGGTATTTATCTGCGGCATATTACCACCGACCAACAAAGGCACAAATCATTATTAACAGTCATGGTCAACAGCCATCCAACGACCGACAAACAGCCATTTCGGGACAACAGACAAATTATGACATGATGGCCGGGCGCATATTTAAAACCAAATATGTATAAACAAATTTAAATTACTTCCACGTCCATGTCCACGTCCAAGCTACCGCCACATTGCACAATGGGCTATGCCACAACAATATTTTGAAAAAAAAAAAAGAAAACATGTGATCGGAGAACCTGTAGACTTTGGCTGAAGTAGGGTTGCCCGATGGGCTGGATTTTTTAAATTCTTATACCCTACACCTTAGGATGGGGGTATATTGTCATTCCGTTTGCCACAACTTGAATTATTCATCGGAGACTCCATAAAGTATATGAGTCATTCCATGTCAAGTGGTATGGTTTTTGACCTCGAGCCACAATTGTTTTGAATGTTCATTGTATGTATGTTTAGTGTATGTATTCTTCTCATAAAAGTATTGTATACGTATTTTTGAAAAAAAAAATAATTTTTTTTTCACGAGTTATGACCAATTTAACAGATACTACCTTTTCAGAAAGGTGTGTTCATTCAATCGCCTTTAACTCCTGAAATACTTTACCAATTTTAATGTGTTATACCTGTTCTGAAGATAATTTCAATTACCAGCCAGGGCAATATCCCAGATCAAATCAAATATTGATTACAGACCAAAAAAATACAAACGAAAAAACTAAAATTTCAAATACTTTTAAAATATGCGTTGTGTTATAACAGGGTTAGATTTTTTGCAATTTTAATTCTTTTATTTTGATTTTCGAAATGATTACACTAATCCATTTTGATGAAATTTTAAAGAAGTGTGCTTTCTATCTATTTTAGTCTATTTTAATGCGACTTTGTGAGTTTGAAAGTGGTGAAATGACTTCTATTTTTTATTTTTTTTTTCATTTTTTTACCAAATCAACCAGAATTAAAAATTATAATTTTTTCATTAGTTCATACACACAAGGTATAAAAACAATGAAAAATCCACGAAAAAATGGGTTATGGAAAAATATATTTTTTTCAATTTTTTCTGATGGCGAATTCTCACACTAGAAAAAAGGAAAGAAAATGATAAAATGGTACCAATGATAAGGCAACAGCTAGAAACATGCGTTTTTTGGAATATAAATCCCTCTAATTGCGCAGACACGTAAAAAAGAGAGATATTTCAAAATTCGTACTTTTAAGGGATACAATTGGAAAGAGGGATAAAAGTGGTGCCAGCAAAATCGCCGAAGTTAAATCATGAAATTCTGTGTATACATTCATCTGGCTGTGTAGACGCGAATCATAGAGGTATTTTTCGAAATTTGTACTTTCAGGTGGAAAATGGGGCGAAAAGGAATAAAAATGGTATCGACCAGACTACTGCATTTAAATAAAAATAAAGAGAGAAATTATCACTTGAGCCGAATTCACATATGACAAGAACTATTTATTGACTAATTAAATAAAAAATATAATTTTGTAGACAATTCGATTTATATAAAATTATGTTATTTTTGCTAGTAGCGATATTTGTTATTATAATTTTGAATTAAAATTAAATGAATTAAGCAATTCTAAAGAACTCACGCACTTACTACAAATATATTTTGTATTATTTTCTAGTTCTATATCAAAAAAATTCTTCAGAAAAGCAGCAATCTTCGAAGAAATGTATATAAATACCGTACACATTAGATATTATTGCGGACATTTTCTTTCGTTGGGAAGAAAGATTTCCCTTCAGACCGGTAACGCTCATATTTAGTTTCAACCTTCCACACAGTCAAGGGAGCATACATATAAAAATTTCGTTACATTTTTATCTTAAAAGTACGAATTTCAAAAATCCATTATCTTTCGCATGCACAAGGAATGTATGCACATAATTTTACTATGCATTTCTAGTTTATAACTTAATCGTCAATTTCAAAATCGCAAATGTCGCAAATTGTATAGGCTGTAGTGTGTGTAGGTAGCGTATACGTGCTGTTGATTAAGGATAATATCACTCATACGTAGGACTGGCCATTAACAGAAGCAGTCCTGAAAGATATATATTTGGACCTTGAAGATGCATTTTTTTTTGTTATTTATGACAAGAGGTACAACTTTGCCTCAGAACCCCCATCGCTGGTATCAATTCGGGGCTTAACGGCTGCTCTTTCGGTCACCGTCCTTCCACAGGAGGGTACATCTTGCTGCACTTTCCTGGTGAAGGGCGGAGATTTGAGAACAACCTGACTAACGGTTACCCACCCCCTTTTCCATGATGAGTAAAAATATAAATTTTAACTCTGCAGGTGGTACCCAGGCTGGACCTGGAAATCTTCCGAATGATTCTTCGGCCGGGACGCAATATCTGCTGGTCCCAAACTCATCCCCTCCCGATTACACTCACATCAACAAACAGCACTATAAACGAACACGAAGACGAAACGGCTACAACACGGTTACGAATACAAAAACAGGACAGCATTGACCTGTCTCTAAGTGATGACACTGACGACGGACTGGCAGGTGTAGGTAATCTGCAGGTTTATGAAACGGACGAGGAAGATATCAAGTTGGTATCTTCGGAACCGACTGAATCTGCGATTACCGCCTCTGCCACGGTTGCTAAAGTGTCATCACAAGGAGATGTCAAAAAGGAAAGGAAGGCGGACGATCGGAAGCGTGAGGAAGGCTACAAGCGCTCGTGGCGATTCCTAAAGAAGATGGAGAGTAAAACTCCTCTTCCCTAACGACTCGGGACAAGCGCTTGATGCGCAAGCATAATTTCCACGTCAAGAGGTATGAGTCCATAAGTAATATTCCTGTCGTGGAAGTTATACCTCTCTCTGCCAAAATCGACGATACCCCAACTAACGGCAACGGCACGAAAACCAGGACACACGCCACAGACATTATGCCGAACACAAGCACTAAGGCGAAGGTTCTTGCACTAAGCTCTGAAAAGAGCACAACTGCAAAGCCCAAGACTTATGCTGACCCTGTCTCAAAAACTAAACCTGGAGCGACTAAATCCAACACCTATTGGTAAGGAATGTCTCCCTACGGCTAAAACCACGTCCACCTATATGAGAAATAGGTCAAGTGAGACAAATGAACCTGAGGGCAAACGAGTGACGAAATCAACCAGTTTGTCATCAGCACCTGAGGTGGCCATCTTGGACCGGACCAATCCAGAAGGCAAGATGTCCACGAAACGATGGCTCATGATCGAAGAACATAATCTCCGATATCAATCGGAAGCCGTTATGAAATGTGAAACGAAGGATTGGTCGATTGTTAGGGGACGGGCGAGAGATAAGGGAGAAGGTAAGGATCTCTGGATCAGAGTGGGGTCAGAATCCTTGCGTCTCCTGGAGATCTCGCAGGGGGATATTAAATTCGGGTTAAACCATGTAAAAATGGTACTTCCCACCGATACAAAACCCGATACCCAGAACACGACGCGGCATGCAACTGGTGGAGCATAACCTGCACCACTCTGAAGCAGCATCAGACGAGTTGCTGCGGATCATGGGGAGGGACGATATCGACGTGGCCCTGATTCAAGAACCCTGGATTGTGGAAAACAGAGTGCGAGGGCTTATGACACGGAACTTGATGCTCATATCCCCCCTTCCAAACCGAAGGTAAGAGCCGTAGCTGTATCGTAGCCAGAAAAAATTTAAATCTAACTCTGATCTCTCGTTACAGTGACGAAGATTTAACAGCGGTGTCAATGGAGAGACCAAACAAACCAACACTGGTCCTGGCCTCCATATATCTACCATACGACAAAGACGACCCTCCATCAAATTTAGTTCGTGCCTTGGTCGATTGGTGTAAAACCAAAGGACACGACCTGATCTTTGGAGGCGATGCCAACGCGCATCACACCCTATGGAGTAGCACCGACACAAACAACAGAGGTGAGTCATTATTTAACTACTTGCTATCCACTGATCTAGTTATTTGTAATAAGGGCAACAAAGCCACATTCTACAACCGCATCAGGGAACAGGTTATAGATATAACATTGGTAAAATGATTGTTCCTTCTCGGATCATCATAGAATCCATTTTACAGTAGAGCACGAACAAAGTAAGAGAAATCCGAACAGACACTCTAAAAAGACAAACTGGGACAAGTTTAGAAATCAAATGCAAACGCTATCACCTCCACGTGGGGGCATAACGAATGTTCAGGAACTAAAATCCGCAGTAAATAAAGTAAAAGAACACCTCACCAAAGCTTTTCTGAAATCTGATGTCCAGAGCGAGTACCGCCGCGAAAAACCAACCAAACATGGTGGACTCCGGAACTCAAAATAATCAGGAAAGATAGCAGAAGACTCTTCAATAGGACGAAAAGAGAAAACACAGTATAAAGCTGGAACGAATATCAAGAAGTCTTCAGTAACTTCAAGAAAGAAACAAGAAAAAGCGAAGAGGAAATCCTGGATGAACTGCTGTGAGGAATTGGAAGGATCGAGTGAAGTCGGGGACTTCGCAAAGTATTATCCAAAGACCCAGTCACTCCAGGATTTCTAACAAGGAGCGGAGGAGGAGGTTCTTTCACCGAAAATAACCTAGAAACTTTACAACTTCTGATGGATACTCACTTCCCAGGAACGTCACCACTAATTCATTGCCTGGCGTCCCGGACGAGCTCATAAGAAGTATTGTCGACGACGAAAAAATAATGTGGACGATACGCACCTTTTAACCGCTCAAATCAGCATGGCCGGACGGAATAACTACCAGCACTACTGCACGAATTCCTAGACATAATCCTGCCCTGGTTTAAGAATATTTTCACTGTAAGCCATGGTCACACATACCAAAAATATGGAGCGAAGTCAAAATGGTCTTTATCCCCAAGGCGGGAAAAATAAACCATAATACGACCAACGACTACGGACCAATTAGTCTATCATCGTTTTTACTTAAAACACTGGAAAGACTACTTGATCTGCACGCTACAGAGAAAAATTGACGCAGGACAACTTCAGCGGGGCACAACACGCTTTTACTGCAACGATTAGCGAAATCATGAAAAGATCAATAAAAAGCCTATCACGATGGACAACTCAGAATGGGTTAGGTGTTCTCAAGAAAGTACAAGATTCCTAACTTCGAAATCCCTAGCTTAAATGGGGAAAGGCTACAGTTGTCTAAGGAAGCAAAATATCTAGGCGTAATCATCGATTCCAAACTCACCTGGAAAAGGAACACCGAGGAAAGAAAGCTCTCAGTGCATTCTACAGCTGTAAGAAAATGTTCGAGAAAAAGTGGGGTATTAACCCTAAAATGATAGACTATGTTAGACGATACTAACATATGGGACATTGGTATGGTGGAAAGCTGTAAACAAGAAAACTCACCTATCCAACCTTGCAAAAATCCACAGATTGGTCTGCGTCGGTATCACAGGAGTGATGAGGTGGGCTCCACCAGCTGGATTGGAAGTGATGCTTAACCTGACACCCATAGATATCTTCGTGAGGAAATGCGCAGCTAAAGTTGCTCTGAGGTTAAGGGAACTTGGCGTACTAAAGAGCAACATGCATGAACACAGCTATATCCTAAACGAAATAGATATAAATAGGAGGCTAGAAGAAGCCTCAGACTATCTAGCACCACAGATGAACCCGCACAAAACGTTCAAAATACAAATACCCAGTAGAGAATATTGGATATCAAACTCAGTGGCCACAGAGGGCGAAATCTCAATCTTCACAGACGGTTCCAACAAGGAGTCGGGCACAGGGTCAGGAGTTTTATCAGAGCAGCTAAACCTTGAAACGATCTGACGGATTTAGCAAATGTACCTCTACGGAATCTGCTCAACTTCATCAACAAGACAAAATGTTTTCAGAAGGAAGCGATCGATACTTTATAGTTATTCTTTCTAACATTTTCCTACACCCCATTTCTCACCGTCAATATTATTCTCACTCTCATGCCAACCATAACACTCTAACAGACTACCTTCTTTCTCTATTTTCTTTATATTAACTTTATGGGTACCACAATGGCCTCGATAGGCCTCCGAGTGAAACTCGCTACTTTCGGACAACCATTTCAACCTAACCTGGCCTCAGTATATCAATATTCCGAACGGTTTTCATGATATGAGCCTGAGAAAATCATTTTTTGCAAAAATGACACCGAGGCCCCAAATTTTTGATTGTCCATAAAAAAATGTTTTGAAATTGTTTTTCCAAGCAGATATGTTCAAAAAACATGCATAAATACTCGAAATATTAGGGTTATCTCTCTCCTCGTTAGAGAAAAAATTTTCCCTCCCGAAATTTGGAAAATTTAGACTTCTTGGCTCCTTCCATGTTGATGCTAGCGTTCTTTCAACAGACGGATATGATTAGAACCTCTTAGAATTTTATGACAAATATTTCGAAGACATTTGTTATGAATAAACAGTACTCATGTAGTTCCAAGTTTTAATAAGACAAAATTTTGAACTTGTTCAACATTTTCTAAAATCCATCGGACAAAATAAATTATTGTGCACGCGTAAAATTTGGTTTGGGTTTGTCATATTCGACCCGACTTTTACTTTTACATTATTATACCCTACACCACTTCGTGGTCTAGGGTATTATAAGTTAGTTTTCCGCCAAATGTTTGTAACACCAACAAATAATTGAGCTAGACCCACCTTTAAGTATACGGATCGGCTTAGAATCGCCAGCTGAGTCGATTTAACGATGTCTGTCTGTCCGTCTGTCCGTCTGTCCGTCTGTCCGTCCGTCCGTCCGTCCGTCCGTCCGTCCGTCTGCTGTCCATCTAAGCTTGTTCGCACTCTACAGGTCGCAATTGTTGTCCGATTGTCATGAAACTTGGTAGAAGTTATTTTTTCTGACCAAGGACCATTGGTATTGAATTTGGAGGAAATCGGTTCAGATTTAGATATAGCCCCCATACAAATGTCGGTCCCGATTTGACATTTTCCGCTCTAGAAACCACATAATGTACCCGCTTTTCTTTAAATTTGGTACAACATCTTATAATCCAACTAGAAACACCTATGCCGAAATTGGGTAAGATCGGTTCAGATTTAGATATAGCCCCCATACAAATGTCGCTCCCGGTTTGACATTTTCCGCTCTAGAAACGACATATTGTACCCGATTTTCTTTAAATTTGGCAGAACATCTTATAATCGAACTAGAAATACGTATGCAAAAATTGGGTAAGATCGGTTCAGATTTTGATATAGCCCCCATACAAATGTCGCTCCCGATTTGACATTTTCCGCTCTAGAAACGACATATTGTACCCGTTTTTCTTTAAATTTGGCAGAACATCTTATAATCGAACTAGAAATACGTATGCAAAAATTGGGTAAGATCGGTTCAGATTTTGATATAGCCCCCATACAAATGTCGCTCCCGATTTGACATTTTCCGCTCTAGAAACGACATATTGTACCCGGTTTTCTTTAAATTTGGCAGAACATCTTATAATCGAACTAGAAATACGTATGCAAAAATTGGGTAAGATCGGTTCAGATTTTGATATAGCCCCCATACAAATGTCGCTTCCGATTTGACATTTTCCGCTCTAGAAACGACATATTGTACCCGATTTTCTTTAAATTTTGCAGAACATCTTATAATCCAACTAGAAACACGTATGCAAAAATTGGGTAAGATCGGTTCAGATTTAGATATAGCCCCCACACAAATGTCGCTACCGATTTGACATTTTCCGCTCTAGAAACGACATATCGTACTCGGTTTTCTTTAAATTTTGCAGAACATCTTATAATCCAACTAGAAACACGTATGCAAAAATAGGGTAAGATCGGTTCAGATTTAGATATAGCCCCCATACAAATGTCGCTCCCGAATTCACTTTTTCCGCTTTAGAAACCACATATTGTACCCGATTTTCTTTAAAATTGGCACAACATTTTATAATCGAACTAAAAACCCAATGGTGAAAGTGGGTAAGATCGGTTCAGATTTAGATATATCCCTCATACAAATGTTGCTCCCGAATGTTTAACCGATTTTGGCCAAATTTTACATATTATATTTCACCAATAAACAGACATGGTGAAAGCGGGTCACATCGTGCCTGGTTTCAATATACCCCCATACAAATGTCCATTCCGATTTAACATTTGTTGTCAAACTCATACATTTACAGGATGCAAAAATCCTTCCCGATTTCAATTTTTTACCGAATTGAATTGCAGTGAGAATTGTTTGGGTGATGCCCATATGTCCATACTTTGGTATGACTTTGGTATACTACTGTATAATTTGTATTTGTCTGTCGGACAATTGGATAAATTACCATATTATTTACCATATTCGTTAAATTTGACTAAAGATGAATTTATAGCATATAAATTATATTCATATAATTTATATAATTTGTATGAACTACATAAAATTGCTCCCATGAAATACCTGGGTTTAGTAATCAAAGCGAGGTACATACGCAGGGAGTGGTGTAGGGTATTATATAGTCGGCCCCGCCCGACTTTAGCCTTTCTTTACTTGTTTTTTACTTATTTAGTACAATTTAGTACAGGTATAATTGTTGCAATTTATTAAAACAAGAAGTCCCTTTTCAATCAGATTAAACCTCAGTGGTTTAATCTATATGTCTCTATTTGTTCGAGCCCACCCCATTGTGCACTGTCGTTGAGGACTTTATCTTTTCCATCTTTTCTGGGTGAATGAGTGAGTGAGCGTACATGTGTCATGGTTTTGGTTGTATTGATCATTTCACTGTGTGACTATATCTCATTCTGTTATCTCGTTCTCGCTGTCGTTGTCGTTCTCTGTGTTAATGTTAATTTCAGTTTCTGGCTGTTGTTTATTATTGTTATGTCGCAATTAGGGATTTGGTCTAAAAGGGTTGTGAATGTGGCTTTGTTTGGATAAGGCAGCCAGCCAGCCATCTTTTCCAGGGCTCCTTTGAATTGTTAATTAGCACATTTTTAGTCCCAACATTACAGTTTCGATGGTTTTAAGGGATTGCAAGGAATTACAGTGCAATTGATGTTTGTTTCAGATGAGAATATCAGAGATATAATAAATGCCAGAAATCGACATGAATGTTAGATTTTATGTAATGATTGTAATGATTCAATGATTGAGTATTTCCTATGACTTTTGTGGAAGATTACAAAAAATTGTAATTTGGCTAATAAAATGGAAAAAGAGCCAAAAGCTCCGCGACGCAGAGGAAATATTCTAAGAAGCATGTCCTGTGGTCGTAATATTGTTATGTGAAATATTTTCATGAAAATTTACCCACTCAAACCGTTTTGTACAGAAATCACGGAGAAGAATTTAATTTGATTTGTAGTGGGGCGTCGTTCTGGCTCAATACTTATTGCATCAATATTTTATTGAATGCAAATTTATTTACAAATGGTGGTGATATTAATTAGCTCTCCAATACTTTTATCATGATTTCTGGTGATTTCTCGAATATGGGCCAAAAGCAACTCGTAGAGATGCTTGTAAGATGAAAATGGAGTCCTTTTTTACTTGTTGCGTATAATTTGATTGATATTCGAAAATAATCGATTGATTTTATTTCTCAATTGGAAAGAATGGTTTTCGAATTACTTGTGCTAAAAGAAGATCTGACTTCAGTTTTGTCCTATCAATTTGCCATCCTGAGATAACAGAATTAATTTTTACAAATTTTGATTTTCTGGCAATATTTCGAAAACTGATTTACAAAATATAAACTAAAACTATAATTATACTCTCACTCTGCAGAGTAGGAGGGTAAATATCTTTTGCGACAGAAAAAAGGTATGACTTAAGACCATAAGTACGTTTGGTCCAAATCCATTTCATGATTTTTTAATCTGTTTGAGCCATGTCCCTCGGTCTGTCTGGCTGGCTGGTGTATACGCCAACTCTCGAAAGGAGTTAAGCAATCATTTCAAACATTGCAAATTGTAATATTTTCCCCAAACTTAGTTTAAGGACGCAGATGAGCGAAATTTCCACGCCCCTTCTGGTACCTCTCACACATGTGGTTTATATTTTATGTTAAATTAATGTATTTTCGTAATAAACTATACTTTGGAATTTGGTAATTTATTTAATCATAATTAGAGCGTACTAAATATGACGGGTATTCCCACGCCCCTTCTAGTACCTTCCACACAAATCACATTAACCTATATGGAGATATATGTAAATCTGAACCGATCTAACCTATTCTCACCACAGGTGGTCCTAGTTTTTTAAAGTTGTAAAATTTGAAAACAATCTTATAAAATATGTGGTTTCTAGAGCGGAAAAAGTCAAATTAGGAACAAAATTTGTATGGGAGCTATATCTAAATCTGAACCGATCTGGCCAAATTCACCATAGATATTTCCAGTTTAATTACAAAGTACTGTGCCAAATTTGAAGCAAGTCTAGTGAAATATGTGGTTTCTAGAGTGGAAAAAGTCAAATCGGGAGCGACATCTGTATGGAGCCTATATCTAAATCTGAACTGATTTCCTTTAAATTAAATAGGGTTCGTCCTTGGACGTCAAAACTAACTCGTGCCATTTGCCGGACGGACGGCAGATGGACGGACGGACAGACGGTCGGACTTTGCTAAATCGATTCAAAAAGTAATTCTAAGTTGATCGGTATACTTAACAATGGGTCTATCTCGTTTGCTTTTGGGTGTTACAAACAAATGCACAAACACATAGTACTCTCGTGGAGTGTATAAAAACAAGAATGGATGGTTTATGTAGAAATTTTACAAAACGTAATGTTACCTTATACAGAAGAGGAAATACCATTGTTGTAGGTATTCCAACAAAATAACGATCACAAACATACCAGCAGAAATGCACGACTATGGTTTATAGACAACTAGCTGAACCCCGCCCGCTTCGCCAGGCAAAAAAAAACAAATGGTAAAATTAAAATCAGGTTTCATATTGATTTTATCATATTGATATTATCGTGGTCAGTAATATTTATCTTTCTCGTGGTCAGTAATATATACGTTCCAATTTTCAACCTTCTAGCTTAAAAAACACTATTGCCACTAAACGAAAATCCAAATTTCGGTGTCATATTTATCATTCTCGTGGTCAGTAATATACATGTACCAATTTGTAGTCTTCTAGCTCTCAAAAACGCTTTTGCCACGCCCACTCTGCCCACAGCCTACCGCCCACGAAACAAAAATTCAAAATCAGGCATCATATTTATCTTTCTCGTGGTCAGTAATATATACGATCCAATTTTCAACCTTCTAGCTTAAAAACACTATTGCCACGCCCACTAAACGAAAATCCAGATTTCGGAATCTATTTATCATTTTCGTGGTCAGTAATATACATGTAGCAATTTTTTTTCTAGCTCTTAAAAACGCTTTCGCCACGCCCACTCCGCCCACAAAAACGAAAATACAAATTTCGCATCAAATTGATCTTTCTCGTGGTCAGTAATATCTACGTTCCAATTTTCAGCCTTCTAACTCAAAAAACATTATGGCCACGCCCCCTCCGCCCACAGCGCAAATTTCTAATAATTATACAGCCTATAGTTTCTTTCCAGACCTGCACCTATCTGAATTTCAACAACATCGGTTCAGCCGTTTACACGTGATTGAGGAACAAACAAACAGACAGAGTTACACTAAGGTTTTATAATATTAATAGGGATGGGGTTTACGTAATGGAGTGGCCCGCACAGTCGCCAGACCTAAACCGAATTGAAAATCTTTCGGCTGACGTTAAGAAAGACGTATCTGATGCAAAACCAACAAATAATATACAACTCTGGGCTGTTGTTAACGATTCGTGGCAAAAAAATCCAAAAAAAATATGTGAAGATCTGGTCAACTCAATGTCAAAACGTTGCACCGCCGTTATTGCCAACAATGGGCATATAACCTAATATTAAAGATTCTTATATTTATTGTTTCATGTTTTAGTTAAAAACAATGTTTCACTTTTTACTAAAATATATGTTAAAACTTCAATTTGGTAAGTAGGATTTGTATATTTAAGGGGACCGGGACGAAAATGGTTATAAACTAAAATATTGCAACAAGAATCGCGAAATTCCGTGTGTGCATTTCCCCAATTACGCATACAAGTAACATAAATGGATACTTGAAATTTAAAATTTCAGGGGTGAATCGGGACATAAAGGGATACAAATTGTACGAACAAAAATATTGCGGCCAGAAAAAAGTATGCCAAGGATTAAGTAAATATGTAAGTAAATATGTATGTAAAACTGAGGAAAATTGAACTTCGTATAGCGCTAATGCAATAATTTCTCACATCAAGCACAAACCTTTCCGTGAAAATAGGACATGCTTTGAACTGTGATGCTTCTGACTGAGAAAAATGGCACTAACCAAACGGTTGAAGCTATGAAATTTGGTGCGTACATTCATCTGACTGTTAAGATGCGAAATAAAAAGGATTTTGTCAAAATTTGTACTTTGTAAAAAACGTACCAACCACACGGCTGCAGCTATAATAATGAAATTCGATGTGTACACTTATATGACAGCGGTGACGCGAATATCTTCCGATATCCGTAACATCAGGATCTAAATGGAATTAAATTTGGCTACAATCTAATGGTTGTAGCTAGAAGCATGAAATAGACGCGGAAAATAAAAGGTACGCATTTTTCTAAATTCATACTTCTAGGGTTTAAATGGAAAAAATGAGTGAAACTGTAGCTAAAAACATGAAATTAGGTGTGTACATTCCACTCTGAAACGTATTAGATCTTCATATTACAACTATTCCTATCAAAGTGGTACAGGCATTTAGGCTGCAGATGGAATCAAGAAATTGAGGGAAATTGTTTCTACCTAATAATATTTATGGCAACTTTTTGAAGATTTCTCACTAATAATAATATTAACCTTAGGATTTTCAATGACTTTTGTACCACTAAGTACGCAATGCGGTCCAGCCAGACCATATAAGGAAATTTAGTATATACAGTGGTTATTCCTTTTGACGACTATGTTAAAATGATTGAAAACAATCATTGACTTCTGGATAGATATAAATTCGGGATGATATTCTTAGTGACATTGATTGGGTTTACTAACTTACGATTAAGAGAGTTAATAAGGTGGCAACAGTGTTGCCCATTGGTTTATCTTAAATGGAACAAAATTTTCAAATACCTAACTGTTTTTTTGATTTTTTTTTTATTGAGAGGGAACAAACTCTTTGTTTGAGCGAACAGTACCAACAAGAGCAATGAATTCATAGATCAAATTCACTGCGATAGTCAAGGCTGTAAAAAAAATTGTCACTATATTTGGTACGCCCCGCAGGAAAATAAATAATGATAAACTTCACGATTACCGTCAATAGCTTTTCCTGTATATATTTGAACTCTTAGGGGATAATTTATATTTGCATCATATATTCACCAAACATTCATGCCATAGTTAGCTTTGGTTTTGGTTTCGATGGAATATATTGAAAGAAATGCCCATGGGATGTATGATGACTCCTAGTTTGCTACAAACAGGCACCAGATGTCATCTATGGCAGTTGATTTGCTCAAAGCTTATCGCGCAGATCGGGTATTACTATTACCAAACTGGATGAAACGATGTAGCACACATAAACGTTTCCACGATATCAGTGGTCCAGTCGGACAACATCGCGTATTTAGCAGTTTTTACTTTGAGGAAAAGGTTTACACCACAACTAAGTTACTTTAATCGATACAAAATATATTTTTTGTAATCAAAACATCTTGCCTATAGAATTCACGGAAACAGATTTTTAATTATTTGCCCCCAAAAAAATATAGCTCTTCAAAGTCAAATTTGGCCTAGCCAGACCCCATTGCGAATCCTAGTGTTCATATTTATATATAGCACAGTGGAATACAGTCCGTGATGGAAGGTATATAAGATCCGGCCCGGCCGAACTTAACTACAAAGGCGTTAAGTTCGGCCTTGTTTTTATTTATAAAGTTATTTTTTCAATATTTTTTATCTATTTTGGTTTGGTTATTTGAAACAAGTAAAAACGGCGTTAAGTTCGGCACCATGGATTGCTTTCCACAAAAAAGCTTAAATACCATAAATATTGGCAGACAGTGGGTGCTACAGTTGGTTGTTTCCATTCTAATTTAATTTTAAAAGAACAAATTTTGAAAATCCATTATCTCACGTTATGTATCCATGATTCAAGCTGTGGCTATTTGGTAGATACAATTTTTATCCCCTTTTTCCTATTTTACGCCCTCAAGAGTATGAATTTCTAAAATCTCTTTATTTTACGTGTCTACGCAATTAGAGGGATGCACACACCGGATTTCATCATTCTAGCTCTAGTCGTTTTGTTGGTACTATTTTTATCCCTCTGTCCCCATTGTATAACTTGAAAGTACTAATTTGGAAAAAAAAACTTTTATTTTTCCGGTCTACGCAGTACGAATTTCGAAAATCCGTTTATTTTACGTGTCTACGCAATCAGAGGAAGGTATACTCCGAATTTCATTAATTTAGGTGTAACCATTTGGTTGTACCATGTATCCCTCTATTCCCTTTTGGGCCGATTTCGCCCATTTTCAATTCCAACCGATCTACGACTATAAGACGCATTTATGAATATTTAGTCGTCCTAGATTCTTTCGTTTAGATGATAGCGTACTTTCAACAGACGGATAGACGGACGGACATGGCTAGAACGCCTTAGAATTTTATGACGATCAAGAATATATATACTATATAGGTTTTCAGGTTGATATTTTAGGTGTTACAAACGAAATGACAAAGTTAGTATACCCTCATCCTGGAGCTAAAATTAACGTATAAAAATTAACGTTTCCCTGTAATGTTACTGCACTTCTACGAAAATCTTTGGTGGAGGGTATAAGAAGTCCGAACTTAATGACGTTTTTAATTGCTGGCAATTCTTCCTGGGTTTTGGATTTGGCACAAAATATTTTTTACGTACCAAAATTTCAAGATTCTACCAGCAGGCGTTTGTTTAGGTCGCTGGTACCATTTATCCCTTCTGCCACATTTTAAAAGTTTCTAATCTTACCTCTACAATGTGAGAGGAATGACACTCCAAATTCCATTTCCCGCAACCTGAACATTGCTTTCTTGTTTAGCTACAACTGTAGCAAAAAATCACTCCATGTCGTTCGTATAGCAGGTGTTAAAAAATAGAATCCTGTAACCTTTCTTAAATCTACATAAACTACTTAATACGTAACAACGTCTGCTGTAATATTTACAATCCATTTAAAATGTCCCGCTCTCTTTGGGTCCCTAACAAATGCTGTCTTTAACAGAAGAACAATAAGTGAAGCACAAAAAAAGGAACGAAAATTTTAAACATTTATCATTTTATTATCAGCATTTGAATGTTTCTTCCTCTTTTTGTTAAACTTTATTTGACAAATTTGACCTCATTTGCACAGTAAAATAAGTGTCACAATTTTTCCCCATTCTTTGCTTCTGTCACTGGCTCGGTACGTATGGATGTACATACTCGTCCATACGTACATGTATGTATGTATGTACGTCTGAGCTTGCTCCACGCCAACGCTGCTTACAGTATTTACAATAAATTTCTTCCCTAAGTAGAAAGTGTACCCATGGCATGGTGGTGGTAATGATGCTGCCGCTGTTGCTGCGACTTGTGTGCGCTCATCGTCCTCGGCGTCTACGACATCTTGTGCTTCATCCAGAGCATCTAATGCGAGCGCTGCTGCAACGCAATGTCAGAGTGATAAGAAAAGTAAAGTTGTAAAGAATCATCATAAAAAATTGAATCGAAGGAACGTGGTTGGCAGGGACTGAGTAGAAGTTCGGCAAAAAAGAAACTCGGTGTCAAATGTAGATTTTCGTTGGCAACTTGCAGACATCTAAAAATCCCTGACAGGCCAAGGTAGATCATCTAGAGACTCTACCCCAAATATACAATTAATGATGATTGAGTTAAAATAGCTTTCCGAAGATAATAGAGGATGAAAATATAACCAGTCCCAAAAGAACTAAATATTTTAATTTAATTTCATTTTGAGAAAAAAAAACATTGAGCAAATCGCCTCAAGTTTGCTCCTTTCATAAGTTAGATCTGAACTTCAATCAAGAATACATAGTAAGGTTTTATAAATAAACAAGTAAAAAGGGCGTTAAGTTCGGCCGGGTCAAACCTTATATACCCTTCACCATGGAATTCTTTCCGCAGTAATAACGGGAGAATTTTACATTTTTTAAATATAGCCAAACCGAAACAAATATCAATATTGTAAAAGTAATTTTATAAATAAATATAAAATTTTAATTATTTTAAACCACGCGAAATTATATCTCAAGTCAAGTATATTTAAGGCAGTCATCTTCATAAAGTTTAAATACCCTAAATAATGGGGGATAGTGGGTGCATTTTCAGCTAGTGTCGTTTGGTTGTTTGTATTTATATCCTATTTTAATAACAAAACTACAAATTTTGAAAATCCATTATCTACTACGTACACAGTACAATATAACCTAACTTCAATCATTTGTTTGATACCATTTGTGTGCCCTTTTACCCCGTTAAAAGTACGACTTTCGAAAAACCTTTTTTACGTGGCTACGTAAGTAGAGGGTTGTACACTAGGGCGTACCTCAAAAAAAAAGTTCGCCGTACACCTTCGAATATGAAGTATTATTGAAAGGTAGTTTCAAAAAAAAATTTTTATTTTTTTATGCCGAACGTAGGGGTCGCGCTTTTACATTTTTCTATATAACTTGTATTTATAAACGGATTTTAAAGTGTGATACATCGATGTTTTTGTCTCGACGAGGCCGATTTTTTTGTCTTTGAAGTCATTGAGCTCAAGCACCCCCTTCTGGTACTTACCCATCATTTCTCAGTTGCTACTACCCTAATGTACCACTCTAATAATCGAAAATTAAAGCTTGCATAAAATCATGAATCATGTTTGAGCTCAATGACTTCAAAGACAAAAAAATCGGACAAAAACATCGATGTATCACACTTTAAAATCCGTTTATAAATGCAGAAGTTATATAGAAAAATGTAAAAGCGCGACCCCTACGTTCGGCATAAAAAAATAAAAAAAATTTTTTTGAAACTACCTTTCAATAATACTTCATATTCGAAGGTGTACGGCGAACTTTTTTTTTTTTACTTGTAACCTGGTACGCTCTATTGTACACACCGAATTTCATCATTCTAGCTGTAACCTTTTGGTGGGTACCATTTTGATCCCTCTGCTGCCTTGCATTTTTCGTGTCTACATAATCGGAGGAATGCATAGAAATCATCTAAACGAAAGAAGCTAGGACGTCCAAATTTCCCATAAATGCATCTTATAGTCGTAGATCGGTTGGGATTGAAACTGAGCGAAATCGGCCCAAAGGGAACAATTTTTCCCTCAGAAGGACTAAAAATACCCATAATAACCCCTAATATTTTAGTATTTAATCATATTTTTCAATATGTCTGCTTGTAAAGAGTGATTTTTTTGAGGTTAGGATTTTCATGCATTAGTATTTGACAGATCACGTGGGATTTCAGACATGGTGTCAAAGAGAAAGATGCTCAGTATGCTTTGACATTTCATCATGAATAGACTTACTAACGAGCAACGTTTGCAAATCATTGAATTTTATTATCAAAATGCGTGCTCTGTTAAGAAAGTTCAGAAAGAAAGAAATTGTGTTCAGCGACGAAGCTCATTTTTGGCTCAATGGGTACGTAAATAGGCAGAATTGTCGATTTTGGAGTGAATATCAGCCAGAAGCATTGCAAGAGCTACCAATGCATCCAGAAAAAGTCACAGTTTGGTGCGGTTTATGGGCTGGTGGCATCATTGGACCGTACTTCTTCAAAGATGATGCGAATCGTAACGTAACTGTGAATGGTGAGCGCTACCGTGAGATGATATCCAACTTTTTTTTGCCCAAAATGGAAGAACTGAACTTGGTTGACATGTGGTTTCAACAAGATGGCGCTACATGCCACACAGCTCGCGATTCTATGGCCATTTTGAGGGAAAACTTCGGAGAACAATTCATCTCAAGAAATGGACCGGTAAGTTGGCCACCAAGATCATGCGATTTGACGCCTTTAGACTATTTTTTGTGGGGCTACGTCAAGTCTAAAGTCTACAGAAATAAGCCAGCAACTATTCCAGCTTTGGAAGACAACATTTCCGAAGAAATTCGGGCTATTCCGGCCGAAATGCTCGAAAATGTTGCCCAAAATTGGACTTTCCGAATGGACCACCTAAGACGCAGCCGCGGTCAACATTTAAATGAAATTATCTTCAAAAAGTAAATGTCATGGACCAATCTAACGTTTCAAATAAAGAACCGATGAGATTTTGCAAATTTTATGCGTTTTTTTTTAAAAAAAAGTTATCAAGCTCTTAAAAAATCACCCTTTACTTACTTAACATTGGGTATGCGCATTTCCCCTATAACAAAAACGTGCACCATAAAGTGATTTTCATTCGCAGGGTGTGAAATGGGGCAAAAAGGGATACAAATAGTACATATTAAACGACAACAGCTAGAAACACGAAATTCGGTGTGTACATTCCTCTAACTGAGTAGACACATACCATCAAAGTATTACCAAATTCCAAATTCGTACTTTTAAGGGGTAAATGGGAATAGAGGGATCAAAATAGTACCAACCAAACGGCTGCACCTAGAATAATGAAATTTGGTGAATACATTACTCTGATTGCGTAGACATGTAAAATAAAGGAATTTTTCGAAATTCGTACCTTTTGGGTTAAAATGGAAAAAGGGGATAAAAATAGTACCAACCAAATGACCGCAGCTAGAGTCATGAAATTTGGAGTATACATTCCTCTGACAGCGTAGACACGAAAAATAAAAGGTTTTTCCAAATTTTTACTTTCAAGGAATATAATGGGTACAGAGGGTTAAAATAGTACCAACTAAACGACTACAGCTAGAATGATGAAAATCGGTGTGTACCTTCCTCTAATTGCGTAGAGACGTAAAATAAAAAGATTTTAGAAAGTCGTGCTCTCAAGTTGGTAAAATAGGAATAGGGGATAAATATGGTACCAACCAAATGGCCTCAGATAGAATCATGGGATTTGGTGTATACATTCCTATGGCAACATAGACACGCAAAGATTTTTTCAAATTCGTACTCTTTATTTTTACGGCAAAAATTGGTTAGTTTCTTTTGCACTATGTATGTGAGATAATGGATTTTCAAAATTTGTACTTTGGGAATTAAAATAGAATGGAAATACAACCAACTGTATCACCCACTATCTAACAATATTTATGGTAATTGCGCTTTTTTGAAAATATAAATATAAGAATATTTATAGGGTCCGCCATCTAACGTTTTTTTCAACTATTCAACCGTTGGACTATTATTTGTGGGGTGCCCTCAGGAGCCATTTCAATGAAATTATTTTCCATTATTAACCGGAAGGATTGTACTTTCAAATAAAAAAAGAAATTTGAGAAAATATTCAGTAGTTTTTTTATAGCATTTTCAAAAAAAAGTTATTTGTTGAAATATGCGTTTTCTAGAGCGGAAAAAGTAAATCATAGGAGACATTGATATGGGGTCCGCCATCTAACGTTCATTTTTTAACTATTCAGCCGTTGGACTATTATTTGTGGGGTGCCCTCAGCAGCCATTTGAATGAAATTATTTTCCATTATTAACCGGAAGGATTGTACTTTCAAATAAAGAAAGAAATTTGAGAAAATATTCAGTAGTTTTTTTATATAGCATTTAAAAAAAAGTTATTTGGCGGATCGTATATTTTTTGAATTGACTTGAAGTATTATTTCGTTATGTAAACGCATTGGTAGCATTGCTTATAAGCGTGGTTTGAAATATATTTATTTTTAATTTTTTTTTTCAATATTTGTATTTGTGTTGGTTTGGCTATATTTAAAAAATATATATATTTTCCTGTAATATTACAGCACCTTTACGAAAATCAACAGCCTCTGTGGAATGCAATCCATAGTACAGAAATGTACGCACCGTGTTCCGTGTTTTTAGCTGTTGTCGTTTGGTACCGTTTGCATCCTAAGGATACATAATGAAAAACATACATAAATACTCTAAATATTGGGGGTTAGCCCTTGTGAGAAAAAAATTTTTCTCTTTGGACCGATATCGCCCAGTCGGAAGCTCCTTTCCTTTAGAATTTTATGATGAATGAAACTTACCTTTAATGTACTGAAACACATTACATTGCACAGTGTACGATTTTTAAGCAAATCGCTGCCTTGCCTCGAAATTTTGTCTAGCCTTCTATTTGGAATATGACTATGACTACCGCCTATAGCAAGCCAGATGGAATTCATTATTACACAAACGAGCAATTTTCAAAATTTTTGAGTATTTTTCAATACATTATGTAAAACGAAATTATTTTTAAAATTTTAATCTGTGGCAACGTTGTAGTATTGTAACTTTGCATGTATTTTAGACAGTTATTTCGTGGAGGAGATTTTTTATTGAATAAAAAATTTAAAAACTATTGAATTTAATTTTTGAAAATTGGCACAAAAAGCCCATGAAAATTTGAGAAATATATATTTTGTTCTGCTTCTTTATGGCTTACATGCTTCTTGTAGAAGTGCATGTCGACATCACGTATGACTAAATCAATTTAAGTGAAAACTTCGTAAAAACTGATAGACGATTTTTTTAAATTCCACTGCTTCTACAATAAGGGCCATAATTCTATATTTATGCATAGATTTTTTTCATATAAGACTTGTTTTCTCCTTGAAGATCAGA
This sequence comes from Polietes domitor, assembly GCA_947397865.1. NCBI lineage: Eukaryota > Metazoa > Arthropoda > Insecta > Diptera > Muscidae > Polietes > Polietes domitor. The sequence continues at coordinate 81,516,739 of OX377619.1, read as the reverse complement.
GCTGTTATAAAATAAAACCAAATATCAACCAAAGATTTTCATAACATCATAAGTTTATCCATAATCAATTCACACCAAACTAAACCTTTTAGGTCTGAACATATTTTTTTAATTTTTTGTGGCATTGGTGTTATTTATATATTTCGGGTGTCCATTTTCTTTTCCGTTTTTGCGAATCTACAAAAATCGGCACAAATATATTCATATTCCCACATCTACATATTGCTGTGGTTGCCCTACATTTAATGTTACCGCACTTTTGTAAAATCGACTGCCGCTGTGGTTTGTTTAAAATCGGGTTTGTATATATAAAAATCCCTTTATGTCCCATTTTGTCCGCATATAAATCAGAAATTTGAAGAATTGCCACGACCCGTATTGAAATTTAATTTTTGGAAAATAAAATATACTTATTTTTAATTTCCTTTCAGATATTTTAAAAATATTTCGTCCCTGCTTCAAGCTATATGTGAGCTAAACGCTCCTCCAAACACCCCTTAAACATGGGTTGCTTATTCAAAAGGTTATTTACAATCACTAACCAAGACGAGTCTGCAAAATAAATATATTAAAATTTTGAATTAATTATTTATTTTCCTCGGTGACGGTGAGTATATAGCTTGGAAACGTAGCCCTGGCAATATTTCTGCTTTGATCACTGGCATGTTCCGTATAAATGCTTCAATTCCTGATGTACCAAGTGGCGGCCGTAATCAATCGTAAAATTGTTGACTTGCTTCTCTGTAGCTTATTCACTTTACATGCACAGGCTGAATCACAAAAGTGGAATATGTCCATATGGACTTTAATTTCTACATTTATTCATATATTTTCTTCCAATAGACTTATTCTCTATCTAATTTGCAAGGTTGCTAGTTAAACAAAAAAATTAAAAAATCATAATTTGTTAAATGATTATTTTGCGTCTAGAGAGAGGTTTATAACTTCTACATTTAACCATAGACCTTTTTCTCTTCTTACGAATTTTAGCTATTAAAACAACATATTTTTTTAATTATGTTTTTTTTTTCAAAAATCAACAACATTTGTAGCCATTATAAGTATTTTTAATTGGACATATAAGCAGACCTTGTCTGACTTTTATTTCCAAAATGAGAATAGAAATATTAAAGGTCATTTTAAATGCAAACGCGACCAGGCAATGAAACACGAAGTACACAGTTTTGTTATGTTTCGTCTCATCTTTGAGAATTATACATAATGACCCATAATTTTTTGTCATTTTATCGCACAGTGTTATACTAGGTGGGATTCAGATTTACTGTTTCCCATCGCAAGAAATGAAATTAGTAAGAAAATAAATATTTCTCCACTAAATCAAACATATCACTTGCACATGTTTTGACTTTCCTTAAGAATGTCGCATATCAATCGCAACAACACATCATACCTCATGCCACAAAATAGCGTGAAGTTTAACTCAAAGCCAAAATTTCTCCACAAATCTTTGGTAACGAAAACGAAAAGAAATTTATCTGAGTGAAAAATATTATGCAATTGAGGTTAGTAACCTTCTGACGGAGAATGGATCACAGTTTTACGAGTACGTTTTCATGTGTGTGTGTGTTTGTGCATATGGAAGATAAACGAAAATATAAAAACAAACATTTGTTGGATGGAATTCACAAATAGAACTTCAGCACAAAATGCGTATTTATGTTTGAAAACTATATAGCTATATAATAACACAGTTACAACTCAAAGTAAATATAATTTAGATTTGAAATAAGCAATCACGAATGAGTTGAACTTGTGTTTGTTAAAATACATAGATATGTATGTATGGATGTACGTGGAGTAATTTACACTATACAAAAAAATCAAAAATAAGAAAAATCCAGTTCGGCCAAAGGATGCCGGTCGAAAAAAATTTATATAAATATATCGCTCCTTTTAAAGTTTATTTCAAGAAACTAAAACAAGTAAGGAGGGCGAGGCCAACTGTATGATAAAGTGTTTTAGTATTGGTGTGCGGTCGATTTTGGTAGGCCTTATAGTCAATTAGTAGTGTATTATCTAGTAAACTAGGTATTGATCTGAACAAAATTAACAGAAGAAGGCAAATTTGATAAGAATCTGTTGCAATATATGTATAATTCAACTGTCATTATAGTTGTGCATAAGTAAAATTTTTACGAAATGTTATCAACTTCACTTTAATTTTCATAAATTCATAAGAAAATACCTTTCAAATGCTTCATCGCGCTTCCAAATATCATATGTTATGAAATTTAGAAAACAGTACCCTCTATCGCTTACCCCAAACTACCCACACGCGTTGTGCGGAAACTTGACATAAGCCCTACATGCCCTTCTGCACAGCATTTTGTACTAACATTGACTTTTAAATTGGGCTAAGAAAATCGGGAGCAAATTTTAATTTTTGCTCCGTTCTACAGAGAATCCCACATAACGACTCAAAAATTGAAAGGCAAGCGGTACGATTTGTGATCTCGCTAGAGGACATTTCCATTACGTCGAACGTCAACGTCGTACACATTTAAAGTGACAAAAAGGTGAAAATAAAACAGATTTTTAGTTTGGCCTTATGCTTAACTTAATTTTTTCATATCCGTTTTTGCTCATCTAAATTTAAATAATTAAAAAGTATTTTTTACATAAATAAATTATTTATGGAAGATTTTTTAATTTTTCTCAATTTTTACACTTAAGATGTCGAATGTGACCAAATTTAAAGAAGTCACAAAATTTTCTTATTTTCCCGCATGGTTTATTTTATTTCGTTTGTATTTGTACTCAAAATTTGATGATCTTAATGCATGTACTTTGGACGCAGTAACAACAAATATTGTTTTTCCATGTCGAACGTTTCAATATGAGAATATATACATTGAATACTTCTGTTGATTAAAAGAAGTAAGGAAAGGCTAAAGTCGGACAGAGCCGACTGTATGATACACTCCACTTTCTATCCTATCACAATTCAAGTTACAGTAAATTGCAGTCGTATAGTTTTGTATCCTTCGTGTATTCAATGATGAAATATGAAAATGGGTCAGATCGGTTCAGATTTATATATATCTCCCATTCAAATTTCTCTCCCGATTTGATTCTTTTCACTCTAGACACCACATATTACAACAGATTTTCTTCATAACATCTTATATTTCAACTAAAAACAACTGTGCTAAACATGTGTTAGATCGGTTCAGATTTATATATTGCTCCCATACAAATTTCGCTCCCGATTTGAATTGTCTTCACAATTGCCACAACATCTTATATTTAAATTAGGAACACCTGTGGTGAAAATAGGTCAGATCGGTTCAGATTTATATATAGATCTCATTCAAATTTCTCTGCGGAATAAAGTTTTACTGCTTCAGTGACTACATATTTTAACAGATCTTCTTCAAATTTGGCAAAATTTCTTATGTTTCCACTAGAAACATCCATGGTGAAAATGGGTCAGATTTACATATAGCTCCCATAGAAATTTCGTTTTTTTTTCGGCACAGAAACCACGTATTTTCAAAGAATTTCTTCAAATTGAACATAACACGTTGGAAGAATATATTGTCTAAGTGGGTCACATCATTCCATGTTTGGATATAGCCCCGATACAAATTGGGTAGGTCATATTAGCCTATGATTAAGAAGCATACAAAAATCCTTCCCGTTTTCAATTTTTTACCGAATTGAATTGTATTCGGATAGAAAGTGGAGTGTATCATATAGTCGGCCCCGCCCGACTTTAGCCTTTCATTGCTTGTTTTTTCTGTCCTTGTGAGTATACCCTCATCCTGTGGTGGATCGTATAAAATATAAAATGTAAAGTTACTGTACCTCTACGAAAATCGACAGCCTCTGTGGAATATCAATGGTGGAGGGTAAATAAAGTTCGGCCCGACCGAACTTAACAACGTTTTTACATGTTTTTTTTTAAATACCGTTACCATCATCGTCACCTGCGGTTCATAATATTACAATAGAGATATCTGCAGTACCAGCTTCCAAAGATTATATCGTTCTAAGGTAACAATTATAGTGAATCCCAGTATTGTAGTTTTATGAGCAAATAAATACCTTTTTAAATATGATACTAAATCAGTGATGTCTTCTTTCAAATAGGACCCCTATCCTTTTGAGGAAATTTGTATATGTGTAAAATAAGCAATAATCGCTTTTTTAGAGCATAGCATTTGAACTGTCAGTTACAGAAAAAAATAAATGGCGTTATCGAAATAAATAGTTTTCAAATATCGTTATCTTTATCATTGCCAAAATATATTTTCCCCTATACCGTTGTCGTAACGTTATTCGTTTCGACATACAACGTTGATAAAAGCATATCGCTCTATAATGGACCACCTAGCGTATGAATACTACTAGAAATTTCATATTACTAATACGCCATATGGCACCACAAAATCGTATCGGTCAGTATTAGGGTTTGCATTTTCCCGTACTTTTTATTTCCCGGGACACGGGAATTAGTTTTCCAATTTCCCGGGATCCCGGGACAGCACGGGAAATTGTCAACATATTGTTTATCACGAGTTAAACTTATTTTTTCCAATGAAACATACACATTTTATTAAAGTAAAATAAATATGTATTTCACAACGAACCTGCTACAGAATTTATATAATAAAGTGCAATGTGGGATCAATTCAAAAGTCTTTTCAAGCTTCAAAATTAATTAAATGTATGTACATATGCAAGCATATTTGAAATAAGAACAGACAGTGCATTGATGGCCTAATGAGATGTTTCTTATTTTATTGGAAAATGTGGAAACGACGGAGAACGATCGATCACATTCAACATATATAAATAAAATATTTAAGTTGTCTGTTTGTCCTGTCGCTTCGAAAACTTGAAACTCTTTTTTTAGACAGTCATCTTGACTTTTTAATACAATTGTTACTTGTGTATTTCATAGCATTGTTCAAAATATTTTCAAACAAATTACTTCATTTATTTTGGGCGTTCGTGCAGGCAAAATCCGAAAAAGTGGATTTTGGTTGTATATCCGAACGCAGCTTAAAAATAATTTGTCATCCAACTGCAATTTTTGGCATACCTAATTAAAAGCGATATGAGCTAAATTATTCTACAAAATTTTTAATCTCATTGTGAAAATGATAGAAGGAATATGCGATGAAATATGTAAAAGATTCAACTGAATTCCCGCGGGATTCCCGTATGAGGATTCCCGAGAATTTTCCCGCGGGAAATCCCGGGATGCAAACCCTAGTCAGTATTGTCATTGATATACAGTGATAGCTCCATTCCAAATTCCTTTTTATACACTCCACGAGAGTATTATACGTTTGTGTATTTGTTTGTAACACCCAAAAGGAAGCGAGATAGATCCATGGTTAATTATACCGATCGACTTAGAATCAGTTCCGTCCGTCTGTCTGTCCATCTATTCTTGTAATCAGAGTACACCTCGCAATTGTAGCCAAAACCAAATAAAACTTCGCACAACGAAGTTTTTCGGGATAAGTATGACCGCTTTTTAATTTGAAGAAAATCGGTTCAGATTTAGATATAGCTCCCATACGAATTTCACTACCGATTTGACTCTATTCACTCTAGATACCACATATTTTAACAGATTTTCTTCTATATATATTTACTGGTACGCGGTACTGGCCACACAAACTACATTTTAAAACTATCAATTAGTACCCATTTTATCTTCAAAAGCATATGAAGTAGGGGAATAGTGAAGAATGAAGCCGTGCAACGCCGTGTAACAAATAGTTTAATATAAAAATGTAATAGATTTTATACAAATACTTTAAATAAAAAGAAAATTCGGGTGGGCCGACTCTATCATACTCTTCCCTTTCTGGTACTTTGCAAGTTTCTTATTATCTATTCTAAACTCAACAAAAAATTAACACTAAAATGATTTAAAATTAATATGATTAAAAATGAATTCGTAAGGTATCTGAACTACGGTGTCTACAGACATATTAAAATATGAATGAATGTTTAAGCAAAACATATACTTATATAAAACACTTTCACAACAAATATTCGTAACACTGTGTATCAGCTCAAACAATACTATGGCACTCGTGTTGCTTTTAGAGCGCTAAGAAGTCAAATTTGAGCAGATAAAAATGTGGTTTCGAGAGCGTTAAAAGTAACATCAAAAGTATCATTTTTATGGAGCTATATCTAGATTTGAACCGATGTGATACAATTTCACGATAAAAACGTCTATGTGAAATATGAATTTGCACTATAGCAGGTTTGCCATAATTTTCAAAATTTTCGAAAAAGATCTTCTAACATATGTCTTGCAATAACAAACACATTCACCAAATTTCAAATTGGAAGCCCTTCGAAAAATTCTCTCCGAGCGCCTTAGCGTGGATGTGTGCAACGTTTCGATGCAAGTCGGCACGGGTTGCGTGGTTAAAACTGAATCAAAATTTATTTGCGATTGTTTTGGCAACATAACAAAAATTAGCGGGTATGAGTTCAAAAAAGTAAGGAAAGACTAAAGTCGGGAGGAGCCGACTATATATTAGCTTCCACTTTGTCCACCATTACAATATAATTCGGTAAGAATTTGGATATGTGCCCTATATCATGGACCAATGAGACCCACTTTCACAATGTTTGTTTCCAGGTATTAAACTGTGCGTTTTCTAGAGAGACAAATTAGGAGCTACATTTGTGTGAAAGGTATATTAAAAACTGAACCGATTTTATCCATTTTCACTAGAGACGTTTCCAGTTAAAATATAAGATGTTGTGCCAAATTTGAAGAAAATCTCTAAAGCGCAAAAATCGGGAGAAAAATTTGTATGGTGGTGAACCGATTTGACCGTTTTTCGCCATATTTCTAGTTAAATTTAAAGATGTTTTACAAAATTTTAAGAAAATCTATAGAAATTCTGGTGCGAAATTTGTATTTGTGACAATTCGGTGTTCGTGGAACCACTCTTTGGAGTTCGTCATGTGCTCCGGTATTTATGTGCATCTTATTTCAGCCGGTTGGCTTGATCGCAATCCTCCGCTGAATTTAATTTCTTATAACACAGTACGACAGTGGTTGGTACACATGAAAAATGTTAACAGAATATAAAAATAGGCTTAAAATAAAGAAATACGTGTCTCGGCGATTTGCTGTAGCACGTCAGAATTTTGAGAAAATCGATTTTAAAGATTCGAAGGACCGTGGAGGTTCACTTGTAACGTAGTACTATTATAAAAAGTTCTATAAAAACAGAATGGGTGAACCGATTTAAGTGCTTGAACCAGTTTTGAAAAGGGAATTAAATTTGGATTTGTTTATCCAAAATAATAGTTAAGATATCATATTAATTTTTGTATTTTTACATTACATTTACCTTACATTGAATTACATTACATATTTGGATATTAATTTTTGTATTTTTACATTACATTTACATTACATTGAATTACATTACATTTTTGGATATTTTTAATTTTACATGCGGAAAAAAATGTTTTTTTTTTTTAATAAAAACTAATCCAAATTTAATTCCCTTTTCAAAACTGGTTCAAGTCAGTTCATATTTCAACTAAAAACATCTATGGCGAAAGGAGGCCACATTGGTTCAGATTTATATGTAGGTCACATAAAAGTGTCCCCCACAATTTGATTTTTCCCGCTCTATATAGTCGGCTCTATAGTCGGCCACGCCTGACTTTAATATTCCTTACTTATTTTATGTTGCATTTTTGACCAATTTTTTGGTCAAATCTTTAAATAAAGATTTGTATTCTTGTCTTAGAATAACTCATTGGTAGAATTGTTGGACGTTTGTATAAATTTTTTGTGAGGTTTCAAGGTGACAGCTAAGAACTCATATTTATTTGAAACATTTTGTAGGCGAATGATGCCTAAATGACGAAAAATTACGTCACTTTTTTGTGAAATAATTTAATGCCAAAATGCTTCAAAATTGACGTTGCGGCGTCAATTTCATTCCGATGATCATCATTTAGACATCATTCAAAAGCTATTGACCGCAGCTATTTATTTTTTAATAAAATACTAGCACCAAATAAGATTTTTTAGTTTTCATTATTGAAAAAGCAAAAAATTACTATAAAGGTCCAATAATTCCAACAATAATTACTCTAAGACAAGAATCAACATTTTTTTAAGTACTTTCAAGGGGCCATTATAAAACATGAATTTTAGCTCACACATGGCTTGACCTAGGAACAAAATATTTTGCAAATCATCATTAAACAATTCAAACTTTATTTTCGTGGAGTGACTGGAATTAGTTTTTCCATTTGTATGGATGGCGACTAGGGTATCCAATTGTTCGTACTTTTGGATTATTCGATTAATAGTTTATTCGAAAATACAAAATTTCTAATTAACCGAATAAAGAAAGAGCCGAATAAAAGCTATTGGATCTCAGGCCTTTCTTTTCCTTTGTTTTAATAAAATTCGATTTCGAAAAACTCTTTCACTTACTGCTGAAATCGGATCAATAGAAAGAATAGCATATAGTTAACTGCTTGAGTTCTTTTTTCGATTTATCTAAATCGTCTTTTAGTTTTTTGCTGGATTTTGTACCATTTTTATTGTTTCGTTCGGTTCGGCCAAAACACGAATTTCAGCGACAATATTTTCTCCTTCAATGGCAGGCTCTTCTGAAACCTTTTTATCTTTTTATAATTTATTTATTATTTTTATAATTTAATGATATAGCAAATTATTTAGCTTTCACTTTGGTTGAATATGCACCAAATCCATTTCCAGATGGCGTCTTATTAAGGTACAAAATCTACGCATTTAAAATATTTATTCTGCGTTCCTTGAGAAGTCGTCCAAGCAAGACTTTTGCAATGCAAATATTCCATTTTGCTAAGGTTGTCATTAAAAGTTTAATGATGTTTTCCAAACTTTCCTTAGTAAAAAGCAAAATGATTTGTAATTGCACAAAATGATTTTGCTTTTATAGCTTCCAAAATGATATTTCACTCCGAACAACATTTCAAATATTCGATTATTTGGTACGAATTAATCGAATTATTCGTTATTCGAAAATCGGTCATTTCTGAATATTCGAACAAATATTTGGTATTAAATATTCGATTAATCGAATAAAATACCCCAATGGCGACCCAGCCTGATGTACATATATCCGCAATCCTAGAAATGTTCCAGGAGTCCTCTTTCGCATTTTCTACTTAGTTGTTTTGCTTCTTAATTCAGCACAATAATTGCATAATGTTTCTATATTGTGTTCCGTGAAGTTTTTATGTCTTTATAATTTTTTGCCCTTTCCTTCGCATTTGCCCGCCTTTCGCTCCTTTTTCAGTCGTTTGTTTTTGGTTGGTAAATGCTGCATATGCTTTGCAGTTAATAAAACCGTTTGGTGCGCATGAAATATTGTGTTGACGAAGTCGCTGATGCTGAACTTAGTCATACGGCAGAGACCCCGAGATGTATGTATGTATGAATGTTTGAGTACGAGCAAGGAAACGTGAAGCACGGGCTGCAGTTGACAAAAAACCGAAGGATTTCAGTTGCCACATTTCCCAACGATATACGTTCATTTACATTGGCAGCTTGACTGGTTTGTTGCATAAACATGCAGCCCTCTACCCAAAAAATCGCATATGGAAGAGTCGGGTTTTTGGAGCTCTTTCTCAACATACCCATGCATATATACATGCACATTGGGGTGAGTCGCCAGAGATAACAAAAGGAATACAACTAATAATACAAAGTCATGTATTTTGTATGGACCGGAATAATTTACATCATTCATAAAATATCATTAGTTATTATTTGAACTCGGATAATTCTCCGGTCTAAAGACCATTTTGCATCTATATTTTATAGAATGCAAATTTATTTACAAATGACATGGTGACATTTATTACTTGGCTTCACACTACCGCTGTCAGATTTTCGACCGATTTGCATTCTATAAAATATTCAAATATATGTGTTCATACTTTGGAATAACCCAAATGGGGCCCCCATTCTACTTTATTACAGATCCAAAAACCACGTCTTACATCGGATCATGATATATTTCAACTAGGAATACCTACCGTGAATAAGAAATATATGGACCCATGTTTTGGACCAGGTCCCAAGTGTGGTCCCCTTTCAAATGTCGGTCCGATTCATCCTACTACTATGTATAATTTGTATTTGTCTGCCGGAAAATTGGACCAATTATTTACCATATTCTTAAATTTGACTAAAGATTAATTTATAGTATACTGTATAATTTATATGAACTACATAAAATTGCTCCCATGAAACACCTGGGTTTAGTAATTAAAGCGAGGTATATACGCTAGGAGTGGTGTAGGTAGGCCCGCCCGACTTTAGCCTTTCCTTACTTGTTTATAAAGTTATTGTTTTATTAATATACTTGAAATGTTTCATTTTTCATTAATTATTATTTATCAATAAAATTAAATATTAATTAAATTTGAATACTAATTAGAAGATTCAAAAGATGTTCATCTTTTGCACTTCGTCAGTATTTTATAACTATAACTCCCCAAGAAAATGTAATGTGAACATCATTTTAAATAAAAGAAAAATAGTACTAACATCTAATAAAGGGTGATTTTTTAGCTATTATCTTTTTGGCAACACTGGTTTAAACAGCTGACGCACGTTTCGTGTTTTGTTTCACTGTTAAACATCTTCAGTTTGGTCTATAATTTAACCATGAATCGTCTTACAAACGAACAATGCTTGCAATTTATTGAATTTTATTATCAAAATGCGTGCTCTATTAAGAAAGTTCATCGCGCGCTTCCATTTTATGGTCCGTTTAATCGACCCACTGAAGCGGCTATTCGGGCTATTGTGACTAAATTTCGCACCAAATCTACATTGTTGGACATTAAAGCACCAACACGCTTACGTAGAGTGCGAACTGAAGAAAATATCGCAGCTGTATCGGCCAGTGGTAATGATGACCATCAATTATCGATTCGTCGCCGTTCGCAGCAATTGGGCCTCTGTTACTCAAAAACGTGTAAATGCCAAAATCGGACTAAGCTGATGGACCATTTGAGGCGCAGTCAAGGTCAACATTTGAATGAAATAATCTTCAAACATTAAATTAGATGGACCGTACTATCGATTCAAATAAAGATTTCATGAATTTTTCTGAATTTTATGTGTTTTTTTAGACGTTACTATAGCTTTTAAAAAATCACCCTTTACAATATCATGACAGTGGTCAATTTTGCTTTCGCTTTAGGATGTAAGACGACTTTTAAAGCAATTAAGATAAGGCTGAAGTAAGAGTCAGCCTAGATTATATATATTTGTAGTCGGTTTAAAAAAATCTTAAATTTTGAACAAACCCACAACTGAAGAAATCAAACACCTTTTTTATTGTTACTCTAGTCAGAACCGGTCGATATTTGCTGATATATTTTTTTTGATACACCGTTTCCTCCAATCCATAAAACCCATGTAGCGAAGCAACAAAACACAAACCGAACAAGTATGTAAGTTTCAGTCGACTAAACCGACTTATATACACCCTCACTCTCAGAGAACATATAAACGGAAGTTATAAGGAATTCATTTTACGCTGGCCAGGATAATTAGTGTGGAAGGTATTAAGAGGTTCGTGGTCCCAGCTTCCACATTTATAAAACAATTGTAAAAACATAATCAAATATCAAGTCATAGTGGATCTGGATATGAAGGATTTAATATTAGCTAGGATAGAGGCAATTGTGTGGGAGGTACAAAAAGGGAGCGGCTAAAGCGTAAATATTTTTTAGGTTTAATGTGATTATAAAAACATTTTTAAATATCAAATTGCAAATGATTTTGACTTTGATTTTTGCAACCAAAGTTTATGTCAATTTGTTTGGGAGGTAGGCAATATCGCCCATATTCCATGCGAATGCAACTTCTATAAAAGCATTGCCAAATATCAAATTTCACAATATTCCGATCATCTGTATAAAAATTATAACATCTTTAATTTCACGAAGTTTTGAATTATTTGTGTGGGAGGTATTGGAAGGGGCGTGTTAAAACCCGCCATATTTAGTACACTTAAAGTGATTATAAAAACATTATCAAATACAAATGCGTGGGAGAGGATGGAACTTCCGTACACTGCCTTCATATGAACTTAGGCTTGGCCTTATCAAGTTGCCTTCTTTTAAGAGTCGACGTACTATATTGAACATTACTTTTCTTATGAATGTTATCCAGGGCAACATCCATTCCGAGCTTATTCTGAGTAGAATGATGATAAATATTCCGACAAGACCAACTGGATATTTTCAGTTGATCCACTATAATTATTTCCGTTCAAACTATGCCGATAATGATCCTTTGCGCCGCCTGTTTGTTCAATTTAATAAATACAATCACATTATTGAATTATCAGAAAACAAAAACTCTATTAAAAGAAAAATTATCTTGTATTTAAATACTTAATTTGTAGTATCTAAGTGTATATATGTATATGTTTTTAGTCTGTAATGATATTTGTATCTATAGACTTAATAATAAAAAAAAACAAGTAAGGAAAGGCTAAAGTCGGACGGGGCCGACTATATGATACCCTCCACTTTCTATCGCATTGCAATTCTATTCTGTAAAAAAAAGTGAAATCTGGAAGGATTTTTCTGGCAATATATATGTTTGACAAAAAATATTAAATCGAAAAAGACATTTGTATGGCGGTATATTGTGACCGCTTTTACCATGTATGTTGATAGGTGAAATATAATATGTAAAGTTTGGCCAAAATCAGTTAAACATGTGGGAGCAACATTTATATTGGGGCTATAGCTAAATCTGAACCGTTCTTATCCATTTTCAGCCTAGGTGTTTCTAGTTGGATTATAAGATGTTTTGACAAATCGGGTACAATATGTGGTTTCTAGACAAATCGGGAGCGACATTTGTATGGGGCTATATCTAAATCAGAACCATTTGGTCACACATGTTTCAACTTGAAATATAACAAGGTGTGGCAAATTTTATGAAAGGGCACATTCAAACAGAAGCACTTCGTACAACCGAATGTGTGGCCACTCGACGAAGCGTTGGTCCATGTTTGATATAGTTTTTCCTCTTCCTTTATACTAAGATTCTCATTTCATTTATCCTCTTCCGTTGGTGGAGTCCATTCTTGTGAATGTACTATTCTGAATGCTACATACTGAAATCTTGTGAACGTATTCAAACTATTTTCGACACACCCCAATACACAAGCATGCCTCCGTGGTACATTTGTGAGTGTTTGTTTGCTTTTTTTTTTTGAAAATTTTAAAAGTTGTGGGTTTGCATGTGTGTGTCACCTGTCAGATCCCAAGGATTTCGCATGCAAAAACTGTAAGAATGACAAAAATTGAAACGAAAAGAAAAACACTAAGATATGGTAAAAATGGAAGAAGATTCAGATATCACAATGACAAAATACAAATGAACAATGCATCCATCCGTTCGCAACACACAACATAAATAACCACAAAATGCAATTTCAAAAGTTTTGTGCGGAATTTAAAAGCAATTGGCAATGTGCGGCCAAAGACCGATAGGGCGACCTTATTATACCCTTCCGTAATCGCGGGTACTTTTATTTTGCGAAGTAACAGCAACTCCCAGGAGTTTTGTGGCAAGACAATGAGGAAGCTGTGGCTTCCGGAATGGCAATAAGTCGGACCGAGGGTGAAGTTTGTATGGGAACATTATCTGAAAATCTAAATCGATTTATCGGATACAGTCTGCACATGAATTAGTCTATTATGTGCCGCTCTTAAAAATGATTTTTTTGTCCCAAAAAGGGTCCAGTTAAAGAATATTTTTTTAGTGTAAATCGCATACCCCAATTCCATGATTCTCAATGAAAAAGATACATGATTTACCAACCAATCATTATCCCTTTCCGCCCCTCTTCCTCGTCTAAAGTAAAAATTCCATCTATTTATGTTTCGTTTCTAAGTTGTCAGAAATGCACGCAACTTATTCCACGATTGCAACTGCAACACTTTCGATGGTTCAATTCTTATCCCCAATTGTTTCGATTTCCCTAAAAGTACAAAAATCGACTTTTAAAATAAAATAAATATAAATTTCCCAGATCAACACTCTAGTTGCTTTCTCCCGCTTCCCTTTAAGATCACAGATTTTCAATAAATAAAACTATTTAATTTTGAAATATTTCACACAACAAAAAAAGAAAACAAAATAATAATTCTAAATCAAGTGTTATTAGGGATTTTTCGGCATAGTATCGGCAAATGAAATTTTTCTCTTCTTTTTATCCGTGTACCTACCTTTCAGAAGTTACTGGGAGAAAAAATAAGGAAATTGCGTTTTGGAACTAAAAAATTTGAGTTTTTGTACTAAATGTATCCTATCTTCCAAGGGGACAAAACTTACCCTAAAAAAACAGGGAACACTTCAACCTTTCCAATAATTTATATATTTTCTTAAAGGCTTTTGAAGGAAAAAGTAGTGTTGGTTCAAAGTCAGCCATTTGTTCAAAAAGGATATTTCTTAAAATATTTATTACAAATAAACTATATTTGTCACAAACATAGTTTTGGCGTCATAATAAAGCTAAGACACGACAATTTCTAATAAAAAAATTTTGCAAACTCTCTTAAAATCCTTGATGTTAAAAAAGTGACCAGTGTGCAGTTTTCATGCAGTAATTCGATTTGTCTGCTAAGTCAATTCCACAAAGTCAATTTTTTTTCAATTTTCAAAATCTGAAAAAGTGACCGATAGATTTTGATCCTGAACAACATTTTACAAAATAGGATGATCTTTCAATCAATTTTAACTCCTGAATTATTTGACAGACTTTAATGTAACACTTAATGTTTTGAAGGTAATTTCAACTGCTCTTAAGATATTGAAGTGATATGGCATATCCATTTTCCAGCTAAAAGTACAAAATTCGAGAAAATCCTTTTTATTTCGCATCTTCACAGACAGATTAAAGAACACACATTGAACTTCATGATTTCAACTTCAGCGGTTTTTTATCCTGCATTTGTATCCCTCTTTTCCAATTGTATCCCTTAAAATTACGAATTTTGAAAAGTCCCTCTATTTTACGTGTCTACGCAATTAGAGGGATGTACATTCCAAATTTCATGTTTCTAGCTATTATCGTATCATTGGTACCATTTGTATCACTTTTTGTGTCATTTCGCCTGCTAAAACGTATATTTACTTTTTGGTGCTTTTACGCCACAAGAGGAATGTACACAACAAATTTCAAGTGCATATAAAGCAGATATTAAAAATGTTTAAATATTCTAAATATTAGGGAGTACTTTCAGTCCTTGTTAGGGAAAAATGTTTCCCTCTGGGCCGATTTCGCCCACTTTCAATCCAAACTAGAGATGGGCGCGGGAGTGCTTATTGGCTCACGTTCACGCACGCTCACGAAGGAAAATAATTGAATCACGCACGCTCACGCACGCTCACGTGAGTAAAATAAATTTTGCTCACGATCACGCGTGATTCATGCGCGAATCACGTGGTTCACGTAAAACACGCACAATCGCGCAATTTCCACAAAGAAAATAATATATCCCCCTTATTTCCTATTCTAAATCGAAGTGAGTAACGCCTCGCAAATCCGAAGATTATATTATTTAAATCACCGAGGTTTGTCTTAAATTCATATTTTTAAAGTAGTATTAAAACTTGCAGAGTTAAAAAATAGGACACTGACATAAAATCCAAGTAGAAAATAAAGCATATACCCCGATATCACTTATGTGATTTTTTAAGTGAACTAACACTAAGGGGATCTCCCATATAAATGCAGTGCATAGTATTGGCACAAGCAATACTTGCTTAAATAATAGAAAAGTTAGAAATTATTCGTGCATTGAAGTACTTTGTTTTAGAAATAAATATATGTATATACATTAGACCGGTCCTTATTTCTTTTTTTTTTTGAATTCGTATAACGGCAAGCGCTAAAACTACTCTATTTGAACCTAAAAATACACAAAAAACCAGTAAGGAAAGGCTAAAGTCGGGCGGGGCCGACTATATGATACACTCCACTTTCTATCAGAATACAATTCAATTCGGAAAAAAGTGAAAACGGGAAGAATTTTTGTATGTTTCCTAATCATAGGCTAATATGTCCTGGTTCAATTTGTCAAATCGAAAAGAATATTTGTATCAGGGCTATATCCAAACATGGAATGAAGTGAGCCATTTCACAATAGGTTCTTCCAGTTCTCAATTTGAAGTAATTCGATGAAAATACGTGGTTTCTGGGGCGGAAAAATCAAGTCGGGAGCGAAATTTGTATAGGAGCTATATATAAATCTGAACCGATCTGACTCATTTTCATCCTGGGTGTTTCTCATGCAAATATAAGATATTTTGCCAAATTTGAAGAAAATCTGTTAAAATATGTGGTTTCTGGAGCGGAAAACTCAAATCGGGAGTGAAATTCGTATGTGGGCTATATCTAAATCTGAACCGATCTGGCTCATTTGGTGTGTTTCATGGGTGTTTCTAGTTGAAATATAAGATGTTTTGCCAATTTTGAAGCACATCTGTTAAAATATGTGGTTTCTACAGCAGAAAAAGTCAAATCGGGAGTGAAATTCGTATGGGGGCTATATCTAAATCTGAACCGATCTGACCAATTTTCACCATAGGTGTTTCTAGTTCAAATGTAAGATGTTTTGCCAAGTTTGAGGAAAATCTGTTGTAATATGTGGTATCTAGCGGGAAATGAGTCAAATCGGGAGTGAAATTCGTATGGGGGCTATATCCAAATCTGAACCGATTTTCTTCAAATTAAATAGCGTTCGTCCGTATACCGAAAAACTTTGTTGTGCAAAGTTTCATTTGGTTCTGGCTACAATTGCGACCAGTACTTTGATTACAAGAATAGATGGACAGACGGACGGACGGACGGACATTGCTAAATCGATTCAAAAAGTGATGCTAAGTCGATCGGTATAATTAACAATGGGTCTATCTCGCTTCCTTTTGGGTGTTACAAACAATTGCACAAAGACATAATACTCTCGTGGAGTGTATAAAAATTGAGCTTGATTGGACAATTTTTAGGCGTGCCCCCGCCAACAATTGTTTGTCATTAAAGTTAGTTAGGGGAAATTATCACCTTTGGTGCTCTTTTTTTGACATAACTCGAGAACCACTAGTCCGATTTTGTTTAAATAAATTGAAAAATAATTAAGAATTAGAATTCCTTTAAAATGTGTATATATAGCGTTTTTCTATATAATCAACAGTTTAGCCGGTAAAAATAAATGTATGAAGAAAATAAATATTTTTTGCCTAAAATATTAATATTTTTTATTTTTTAAATTCATAGAAAATCCAAAACGAACAAATTCATTTTAAAATTAAAAATCTAAAGCGATGACAACCAAAAGACTTCGATCGGATGATGACATTATGTTAATTGGCGTAATGGACCACCAAATTACTGGAGCTAAATTACCAGGAAGAAAACAAGTGCTACAAGTTTTATTTTATAATTTAAGAATAGTTGGCTTAAATTTAAGAGAAAGTTCTAGATTAGTTGTTGCTGAGGTCAGCACGTTTTGGCAAAAAGCACGAATTCCAACACACCATGAAAAACACTGCATTGAGAAGCTGGAAAAATTATACAACAAGTGGAGAGATATTACAAAGCATCATGGTCGAAAAACAGAATGTCAAAACAGGAAAGAAACTGAATTTCAAGATAAATTAGATGATTTATTCGATATCGCACATGCAAACGCGTTTGAATTAATTAAAATACAAGAAGACAAAGAGTTCTTAAAAAAGCAACGAATTTTTTAAGAATTAGTGGCAGGGAAAAAGTTGACCGCTTGCCAATCATAGTCTCAACTCAAGGTATCGATAAACTACTTGGCATTCCAAAGTTAAAATCTTCGAGCGGAAAAGAAATATCAGATGCCGTGTTTAATTCAATAAATTAATATGAAATGCTTGATCTAGTTCAAATAATCTGCTTCGACACAACTGCTCATAATACAGGAGTTCAAAGCGGTGCTGCTGCTCTGCTTGAAGGAAAACTAGGTCGCGATTTATTATATTTTCCCTGCAGACACCATATTTATGAGTTGTTGATCCGTAAAGTGTTTGAAATTAGAGTGGCTACTACAGCCGGTCCAGAAGTGCTAATTTTTAATCGCTTTAGCAAATACTGGATTAATATTGACAAATTAAATTACAAGAGTTGTTTAGAAGATGAACACATTATTACAGTATTGACTGCTGAAGAACGTGGAACAATTTTAAATTACTGTCTAGATAACTTAAAACAAGCTCATAGCAGACGCGACTACAAAGAATTATTGCAAAATCCAGGTATATCAGGTATCTCCAGAGGTAAAACTATTTTTTTTACACCAAGACTGCTTTCAACTTTGGATAAGTGGAAAATCACTGATGGTGCTGCAGTTCATATCCTAAGCGCAACTGCTGACGCGTTGGGCTATGATATCGAAGATCTTATACTAAATAGATCATCAATTCGTCGAATGCGTCAGAAGCATCGTGCAACAACAGCACAAAACATTGCAGCAAACTTTGATGTAAGTACTGTAATGTGGGTTTTCCCTATGCTTCTTTTTTTATGTTTTGAGTATAAATTAAGAAACTTGAGTTTTTATTTCCAGATTCCACGTAGTTTTGTTTTGCACTGGGATGGTACAATGTTACCAGAAATTAGTGGCAGGGAAAAAGTTGACCGCTTGCC
Organism: Polietes domitor; assembly: GCA_947397865.1. Taxonomy (NCBI): domain Eukaryota; kingdom Metazoa; phylum Arthropoda; class Insecta; order Diptera; family Muscidae; genus Polietes; species Polietes domitor. Next base: position 81,498,005 of record OX377619.1, on the reverse strand, counting down.
AATCATAGTCTCATCTCAAGGTATCGATAAACTACTTGGCATTCCAAAGTTAAAATCTTCGAGTGGAAAAGAAATATCAGATGCCGTGTTTAATTCAATAAATGAATATGAAATGCTTGATCTAGTTCAAATAATCTGCTTCGACACAACTGCTCATAATACAGGAGTTCAAAGCGGTGCTGCTGCTCTGCTTGAAGGAAAACTAGGTCGCGATTTATTATATTTTCCCTGTAGACACCATATTTACGAGTTGTTGATCCGTAAAGTGTTTGAAATTAGAGTGGCTACTACAGCCGGTCCAGAAGTGCTAATTTTTAATCGCTTTAGCAAATACTGGATTAATATTGACAAATTAAATTACAAGAGTTGTTTAGAAGATGAACACATTATTACAGTATTGACTGCTGAAGAACGTGGAACAATTTTAAATTACTGTCTAGATAACTTAAAACAAGCTCATAGCAGACGCGACTACAAAGAATTATTGCAATTAGTTGTCACTTTTCTTGGTGGTACGGTGCCGAATTTTAACACCTTTCGTATACCTGGTGCAACTTCTCATGCTCGATGGATGTCAAAATGTATTTATGCACTTAAAATGTATTTGTTTCGTAATGAATTCAATATGACCAACCAAGAGTTAAACGGTATACGTAGTGTCTGTCTGTTCGTAGTTCGTATTTATGTAAAAGCCTGGTTTGGATGCACTAAAGCAATTGAAGCACCAAATCAAGACTTAAATTTAATTAAAAATATTATGGCTTATCCTGAAAGGGATATAGCTCTTGCTTTGCTACAAAAAATCAGCAATCATTTGTGGTATTTGTCGGAAGAAGCAGTCGGTCTTTCATTCTTCGATCCTAATGTAAGTGTTGCAATTAAAAAAAAATGGTTCAGGCAATTAATGTTGAAGCAAATACAGAAAAATGCAAGCGAATAATAACTAATCCAACAAATATCGGCACATTTGCGCAAAAAGATTTAAGCGATTTTGTAAATTCCAATACACACGCATTCTATGATCGTTTAGAAATTTCAAAAGAATTTTTGCAAGTCGATCCATCGGATTGGAATGAAAGATTTGACTACGCTCACGGATCACAAATTTGTAAAAACCTATCTGTAGTGAATGATGCAGCTGAAAGAGGCGCCAAATTCATTACAGATTATAATAATAAATTAACCCACAACGAAGAGGAGAAACAATTCCTTTTTCAGGTGGTTAAAGAATATAACATGAAATATCCCACTTTTAAAAAGACTTCACTATTAAATTAAAATAATATTAATGTTACTATGAGTATGTAATTAATAAAAATATTGAAGTTTATTCTTAATTTTCAAATAAATGTAAATAAAATAAAAAATATATATATTTTTGCCTTATTTCTCATAATAAAAACAAAAAGGTGCTTGGGGCACGGCTAAAAATTATCCAATCGTTGTCAAATTTTTTTATGCTTTTTGGGACTAAAACGAATATTTTTAGCGCTTGCCGTAACATATATTCGAGAAAATAAATTTGTCCATATAAATAAGGACCGGTCTAATATACATACATGCATTTTATTTTGAATGGAATTTTTCGGATTTTTAAACGAAATAAGATGAAAATAAATAAATAAATAAATATGTGTCACTCACGAAAAAAGCACGTGAATTACGCAGAAATTAGACTCACGCACATTCACGCACGTACATTTTTTCGTATCTCACGTTCACGCACGCTCACGTGAGTAAAATAAATTTTGTTCACGATCACTCGTAATTCACGCGTGAATCACGTGATTCACGCAATTCACGTGAGCCGCGCCCATCTCTAATCCCAACCGATCTGCAACCATAAGACACATTTAGGGAAAATTTGAACCTCCTAGCTCATTTCGTTCGGCCGCGGTCAGACAGACGGACATGGCTATATCGTCTTAGAATTTTACCACCACCCTGAATATATATACTTTATGGAGTCTCCGATCAATATTTGACGGTGTTACAAACGGAATGGTGGTTTGTATAAAAACTCAAATTTGCAAATTTCGGAAACAATTGTGCTGTGGGTAATTCCATTAGAAAATGAACCAAAAACCATAGATTTGGATATTCATGTCCTCCGATTTTGATGGATCTACGTGCGTACATTCTAGTAGCGGTTGCGAGTAATATAGCATTTACAAAACAGTAAGTGGTTTGAGTTGTACAGTCGTCCAAAATTGGTGATCTTGGGCGTTTTGTGAGATGGCTTCCTTAACAATGTCATAACTTTGGATGGCATCATCTGATTTTAACGAAATGGTATCATCTGAAAGATTTTCACGTCCTCTTTCCGAATTTTTGGTTTGTCTTTGCCGTTCAAAGACTCAAAAATTCAAAATAATTTTCTTAATTTTTTATATATTTCAGCTTATTTTCTACAAAATATGAAAAATTCAGAGTGGAGTGATCATAAGTTCAGAAACTAAAAATGTTTTTCAAAAAATTATCTATTAAAGGGGGAAAAGTAGCAGTAATTGGGTTATTGACACATGCGATTTTGGGAAAAATAAGTTTAGAAAGAAAAGTAAGTCTAATTGTGGCGATTCCGCAATTACTACAATTACTACTTGCTAGATAAGAAAGTCAATTTCGAAAGACTTCAGGGAGCTAAAACCTATTGTATCTTTTTTTATTTTAAAACATTGTCACATACCCACAGTGGTTAAATCAATTTCCATCGGCCAACATTCAATAAATTTGGTTCTAGTAAACATTTTTAGATGCTACAAAAAATTGAACTTAGACAAGAGCCCAAGGATTATTTTGAGAAACTAAATTTTTATTTTTTTTTGTTTTATTGTTTTTTGTTGGCATATTTTTACGTATTTGTTAAAAATGCACAGAAAAAAATTATTTTCATATTACAGATTTTCATTTCTCACACATTTTATGAGATTTTGCACACAATTTTATTTTACTAGAATTTTGGGTATACAAACTTTGTCATTCCGTTTGTAACACCTTGAAATATTAATCGTCATAAATTTCTAAGCCGATCTAGCCATGCCCATCTGTTGAAAGCACGATAGCATCTAAACGGTTGGGATTCAACTGGGCGAAATCAGTCTAAAGGGAAAAATTTGCTCTCTTTTTCTTCGTAGGGGGTGAAAAATGGTACCCATCAACGACAACAGATAGAAACACGAAATTTGGTGTGTTTAATACATAATTCCTTTAGATACATAATATAAAAGTATTTTTCAAAATTCGTACTTTTAAGGGGTAAAATGGGAATAGAGGGATGAAAATGGTACCAAACAAACGGCTTCACCTAAAATAATGAAATTCGGTGTATACATTTCTCGGATTGTGCAGACACGTAAAATAAATACAGTGGCCGACAAAAGTCAAGATACGACCCACATTTTTGCGTTTTAGCGAGTTCCAAAAAATATTTGAAAAAAAGTAATGATGCGGTTTTGTTTGAAATCGTTTTTTATTCATATAACAATAACAAAATGCTTTTCTTCAATATAAACTTAAAAGATATTGGCAAAATAAACAAAAAACACCTTTACAAAAGTCTACATACGACATAGCATCCCATGCTTTACGTCATTTTTTATAATGTACTTTATAGGAGAATTGACGAAATTTGTATTGTCATTTGTCTTGTTCTTGCTCTTCTTTAAATAAATATAATTCAAGAAACATTAGTCCGCGAAAATGGCTTCTCGTAATGAAATTGCAACTGATATTCGAAATTTAGTAATAAAATGCAGAAACGAAAGGAAATCTTTAGGCGAAATAGCTAAAATGGTTAATTTAAGTAAATCAAACTATATGCAAAAACTTCGAAAATACGGGTACTGTTGAAAATAAGCCCAGAAGTGGGCGTCCAAAAAAAACTTAGTGGACGAGATGAAAGCTTTATTCTAAAAGAAGTTAATGAAAACCCGAAAGTGAATGCTACAATGTTGTCCAAACAACTATCAGAAAGGTCGGATACAATTGTACATCCAAGAACAATTCAAAGAAGTCTGAATAATAATGGTTTCCGAAGCAGAACGCCACGCAAAAAACCTCTTATAAGTGAAAAGAATCGTCTTCGCCTTGAATTCGCCCAGCAACACTTGGACAAGGGATTAGACTTCTGGAAGCGGGTTTTATTTACCGACGAGTCGAAGTATAATATATTTGGAAGTGACGGGAGAGCCAAAGTATGGAGAAAAGCGAATACGGCAATGAATCCGAAGAATTTACTTGCTACGGTAAAGCATGGTGGTGGCAACTTAATGGTTTGGGGTGCCGTCGCGGCGTCTGGAGTTGGAAATCTTGCGTTTATTGAGGGTAACATGGATCGCTATCAATATAAATCCATATTGGAACAAAATCTGAAGGCATCGGTCGATAATTGAAACCTCGGATAGCGCTGGATTTTCCAACAAGATAACGATCCGAAGCACACAGCCCAATTTGTTAAAGATTGGCTGTTTTACCATGCTCCAAGACAACTTTATTCGCCGCCACAAAGCCCCGACCTGAATATTATTGAACGTGTGTGGGAGATTCTGCAACGCAGGATCCGAAAACATCACATAACTAGCACCCAAACGCTAAAAAACAAGCTGGAAGAGGAATGGCGACAAATATCACCTGCGGAATTGGAAAACTTAGTTGCATCAATGCCCAGACGTTTGCTGGCTGTTGTAGATGCTCATGGTGGACCAACAAAATATTAAATTATATAATAGTATCATTTTGTCACGTTAAATTGCATTTTTTATGTCTCATCTCAAACCGTATGTAGACTTTTGTCAAGGTTTTTTCTGCGTATTCTGTTAATATCTTTTGTGTTTATATTGAAGTAATGCTTTTTTTATTGTTATATGAATAAAACACGATTTCAAACAAAACCGCATCATTACTTTTTTCAAATATGTTTTGGAACTCGCTAAATCGCAAAAATGTGGGTCGTATGTTGACTATTGTCGGCCACTGTAGATTTTTGGAAATTCGTACTTTTTGGGCTTAAAGTGGAAAAAGGGGATACAAATTGTACCAACCAAACGACCGCAACTAGAGTCATGGAATTCGGTGTACACATTCCTCCGACTGCGTAGACACGAAAAATATAAAGGTTTTTCCAAATTCGTACTTTCAAGGGGTACAATGGGAACAGGTGAGCGCCCCGGTAGTCGAGTTGGTAGCGTGCTCGGCTATCAGCGTGGGGGTCGTGGGTTCGATTTCCACCAGAGGCTCTGGTCTGTCGCTGCAAATAACTAGCTACTATGGTCTTAGTCACTCCGGCTCAATCCCTGGACCCAAAATTAGAATATAAAATTACTTTGTATTGTAATTCATAATAAATAAATAAATGGGAACAAAGGGATAAAAATGAGAAAATTATAAAATTTGTTGTGTACATACCTCTAACTGCATAGTCACATAAAATAAAGAGATTTTAGAAAGTCGTACTTTTAATAGAGTAAAATGGAAAAAATAAAATTTTTTTTAATATTTTTATTTGTTTTGGTTTGGCTATATTAAATAAAATGAAATTTTCTTGTAATGTTACTGCACGAAAATCGACAGCGTCTGTGGAATACACCGTTTTTACTTGTTTAGCTTTAATATGGCTTCAAACATAAAGTTTGTTTGTAATAAATATAAAAAAATTGACAACATAATTTGTATATTCTACATCACTTCGTGGAATAGGGTATTAAAAGTTAGTTTTCCGCCAAATGTTTGTAACATCAAGAAATAATAGACCCACCTTTAAGTATACGGATCGACTTAGAATCACCAGCTGAATCGATTTCTGAATCGTTACGTCCGTCCGTCCGCTGTCCATTTAAAGCTTTTTCGAACTCTAGAGATCGGAATTGTGGTCCAATTTCCATGAAATTTCGTAGAGGTAATTTTTCCGCGGAAATCGGTACAGATTCAGATATAGCCTCCATACAAATATCCCTCTAATTTACCCTATTACTGCTCTTGAATACACATTTTACATTGGATCTTGATACAATTTGCAGGCTCATATTATATTCGAACCAGAAACGGCAAACATGATAGTGGGTCTCATGTTTTGTTATAGCCCTCATACAAATGTAATTCCGATTTACACTATTATAGCTCTAAAATGCACATTTTACATAAGATCTTGATTAGATGTTATATTTAAACTAGAAACATTTACTATGAAAGTCAACTATATGGGTTCATGTTTTGGTATAGCCCCCGTGCAACTGGGCCCCGCTTTATAGTGTAGCGCACTTAAAAATGGGCCCCCCTTTTTTTTTTTTTTTTGTTGCCATTCTAGAACCCATAGTTTACATCAAAAGTTTATAAAATATTGCAGATCATGTTATATTTCAACTAGAAACAGCTAGTATGCCTCAATAATGTCAATATGACGTTGAGGCTTCAAAATTATGTTTTAATAATGTTATAATATCATTATACATAATATATTCATATTATAATAATCTTAACATTTGTAATATGAATTTATAATAAAATATTAAAAAAAGTCAAATATATGGGTCCATATTTTGTTATAAAGCGCATACAAATAGGGCCTCCATTTTACACCTTTACCGATCTAGCCTATATCTTACATGTGATCTTGATTAAATTTTGCAGATCAAGATATAATTCAACTAAGAATTCCAACCGTGAATTAGAACTACATAGGCCACAGGAGCAAAGTGTTGTGATAGGCCACCTACAAATTTTCGTCCGATTGGCCCTATTACCGATGTAAAATGTTTGCAGATCATGTTATATTTACTCTCGGAATACCAGCCGGAAAATTAGATGTTTCCATTTTATCCATCGTCCAAATAGAACTGACCCTCCAATTTTCATTAAAACCTTCATACTACCGTGGACCATTACGCAAATATATTGTCACCGCTCCGATTTGTTGACACCACCCTAGGCGCAGCTACAATGATATAGGATCACATTGATTTTGTTTGTATATATACATACTAGCAGTACCCGCTGCTTCGCACGCGAAAAAGCCAGTTATTTGTTAATTTTATCCATCTTTGTTTTTGGATAGAATTTATTTAATTTTCTTTTGGTGGATATAGCTAAATCTAAAATAGTAATTTGGAAACCTCCTATTAGCTAGCACTCACACACAGTCAAAGGAATGTGCTTGTCGATATGCACTATTTTAGCTGAAGTACTTCGTATGTATACTTTTTATAATTTTCTACCAAGTTTTGCACAAAATATTACAACCATTTATATCCTCGATCTCATGTTGCTAGATTCAGCCATCCAGTTTATAACTTTTTGCACTTCTTTCCCAAAAAGTACACATTTTGAAAAGTCACTAAAATGATTGTACAGCATTTTTATCCCTTTTCGTCCCGCGCACCCCTTAAAAGTACAAATTTCGAAAAATCAAACTACTACGATTCTATATGGTCAGAGGAATTTACACCCCAAATTTCACGATTCTAGCTGTAATACTAAAACTGGTACCATTTTTATCCCTTTTTGTCCCTCTCATCCCTTAAATATACAAATTTTGAAAAATCCATTTATGTTGCGTGCCTACATAGTCGGACAAATGTACACGCCAAATTTCACGATTCTAACTACAATATTTTAGTTGGTACAATTTGTCCCGCACACCAATAATAAGTACAAATTTCGAAAATTTTATTCAGATTTGCACTTCTACGTTGTCAGAGGAATTTACATACCAAATTTCACGACTATAGCTGCAATACTTAAATTGGTACAACTTTTATCCCTTTTTTTGCCGAAAAATGCAATTTTATTGCGCTTCTACATGGTCAGAGTAATTTACATACCAAATTTCACGATTCTAGCTGTAATACATTAGTTGGTAACATTTTTACCACTTTTTGTCCCGCTCTTCCCTTAAAAGCTCAAATTTCAAAAAATCTAATTTTACTTTGTTTCTAAATTTTTTAAGAGCTTGATAACTTTTTTTTAAAAAAACGCATAAAATTTGCAAAATCTCATCGGTTCTTTATTTGAAACGTTAGATTGGTCCATGACATTTACTTTTTGAAGATAATTTCATTTAAATGTTGACCGCGGCTGCGTCCTAGGTGGTCCATCCGCTTAGTCCAATTTTGGCATTTCCACGTTTTTGAGTAACAGAGACCCAATTGGTGCGAACGGCGACGAATCGAAAATTGGTGGTCATCATTAACACTGGCCGATACAGCTGCGATATTTTCTTCAGTTCGCACTCTACGTAAGCGTGTTGGTGGTTTAATGTCCAACAATGTAAATTTGGTGCGAAATTTAGTCACAATAGCCCGAATAGCCGCTTCAGTGGGTCGATTAAACTGACCATAAAATGGAAGCGCGCAATGAACTTTCTTAACAGAGCACGCATTTTGATAATAAAATTCAATAATTTGCAAGCGTTGTTCGTTTGTAAGACGATTCATGATGAAATGTCAAAGCATACTGAGCATCTTTCTCTTTGACACCATGTCTGAAATCCCACGTGATCTGTCAAATACTAATGTATGAAAATCCTAACCTCAAAAAAATCACTCTTTATATGGTAAACGGAATTTACATACCAAATTTCACGATTCTAGCTGTAAACTTTAGTTGGTACCATTTTTATCCCTTTTTGTCCCGCTCGCCCCTTAAAAGTACAAATTTCGAAAAATCCAATTTTACTTCGTTTCTATATGGTCAGAGGAATTCACATACCAAATTTCACGATTCTAGCTGTAATACTTTAGTTGGTACCATTTTTATCCCTTTTTGTCCCGCTCGCCCCTTAAAAGTACAAATTTCGACAAATCCAATTTTACCTCGTTTCTATATGGTCAGAGGAATTTACATACCAAATTTCACGATTCTAGCTGTAATACTTTAGTTGGTACCATTTTTATCCCTTTTTGTCCCGCTCGTCCCTTAAAAGTACAAATTTCGAAAAATCCAATTTTACTTCGTTTCTATATGGTCAGAGGAATATACATACCAAATTTCACGTTTCTAGCTGTAATACTTTAGATGGTACCATTTTTATCCCTTTTTGTCCCGCTGGTCCCTTAAAAGTACAAATTTCGAAAAATCCAATTTTACTTCGTTTCTATATGGTCAGAGGAATTTACATACCAAATTTCACGTTTCTAGCTGTAATACTTTAGTTGGTACCATTTTTATCCCTTTTTGCCCCGCTCGCCCCTTAAAAGTACAAATGTCGAAAAATCCAATTTTACTTCGTTTCTATATGGCCAGAGGAATTTACATACCAAATTTCACGATTCTAGCTGTAATACTTTAGTTGGTACCATTTTTATCCCTTTTTGTCCCTTAAAAGTACAAATTTCGAAAAATCCAATTTTACTTCGTTTCTATATGGTCAGAGGAATTTACATACCAAATTTCACGTTTCTAGCTGTAATACTTTAGTTGGTACCATTTTTGTCCCGCTCGCCCCTTAAAAGTACAATTTTCGGAAAATTCAATTTTACTTTGCTTTTATATGGCCAGAGGAATTTAAATACCAAATTTCACGATTCTAGGTGTAATACTTTAGTTGGTACCATTTTTATCCCTTTTTGTCCCGATCGCCCCTTAAAAGTACAAATTTCTAAAAATCCAATTTTACTTCGTTTCTATATGGTCAGAGGAATTCACATACCAAATTTCACGATTCTAGCTGTAATACTTTAGTTGGTACCATTTTTAACCCTTTTTGTCCCGCTCGCCCCTTAAAAGTAAAAATTTCGAAAAATCCAATTTTACTTCGTTTCTATATGGCCAGTGGAATTTACATATCAAATTTCACGATTCTAGCTGTAATACTTAAGTTGGTACCATTTTTATCCCTTTTTGTCCTGCTCGCCCCCTAAAAATACAAATTTCGAAAAATCCAATTTTACTTCGTTTCTATATGGAAAGAAGAATTTACAAACCAAATTTCACGTTTCTAGCTGTAATACTTTAGTTGGTACCATTTTTGTCCCGCTCGCCCCTTAAAAGTACAAATTTCGGAAAATTAAATTTTACTTTGCTTTTATATGGCCAGAGGAATTTAAATACCAAATTTCACGATTCTAGGTGTAATACTTTAGTTGGTACCATTTTTATCCCTTTTTGTCCCGCTCGCCCCTTAAAAGTACAAATTTCGAAAAATCCAATTTTACTTCGTTTCTGTATGGTCAGAGGAATTCACATACCAAATTTCACGATTCTAGCTGTAATACTTTAGTTGGTACCATTTTTATCCCTTTTTGTCCCGCTCGCCCCTTAAAAGTACAAATTTCGAAAAATCCAATTTTACTTCGTTTCTATATGGTCAGAGGAATTTACATACCAAATTTCACGTTTCTAGCTGTAATACTTTAGTTGGTACCATTTTTATCCCTTTTGTCCCTTTAAAAGTACAAATTTCGAAAAATCCAATTTTACTTCGTTTCTATATGGTCAGAGGAATTTACATACCAAATTTCACGATTCTAGCTGTAATACTTTAGTTGGTACCATTTTTATCCCTTTTTGTCCCGCTCGCCCCTTAAAAGTACAAATTTCGAAAAATCCAATTTTACTTCGTTTCTATATGGTCAGAGGAATTTACGTACCAAATTTCACGTTTCTAGCTGTAATACTTTAGTTGGTACCATTTTTATCCCTTTTTGTCCCTTTAAAAGTAAAAATTTCGAAAAATCCAATTTTACTTCGTTTCTATATGGTCAGAGGAATTTACATACCAAATTTCACGTTTCTAGCTGTAATACTTTAGTTGGTACTATTTTTATCCCTTTTTGTCCCGCTCGTCCTTTAAAAGTACAAATTTCGAAAAATCCAATTTTACTTCGTTTCTATATGGTCAGAGGAATTTACATACCAAATTTCACGTTTCTAGCTGTAATACTTTAGTTGGTACCATTTTTATCCCTTTTTGTCCCTTTAAAAGTAAAAATTTCGAAAAATCCAATTTTACTTCGTTTCTTTTGTCCCTTTAAAAGTAAAAATTTCGAAAAATCCAATTTTACTTCGTTTCTATATGGTCAGAGGAATTTACATACAAAGTTTCACGATTCTAGCTGTAATACTTTAGTTGGTACCATTTTTATCCCTTTTTGTTCCGCTCTCCCCTTAAAAGTACAAATTTCGAAAAATCCAATTTTACTTCGTTTCTATATGGTCAGAGGAATTTACATACCAAATTTCACGTTTCTAGCTGTAATATCTTAGTTGGTACCATTTTTATCCCTTTTTGTCCCGCTCGTCCTTAAAAGTACAAATTTCGAAAAATCCAATTTTACTTCGTTTCTATATGGCCAGAGGAATTTACATACCAAGTTTCACGATTCTAGCTGTAATACTTTAGTTGGTACCATTTTTATCCCTTTTTGTTCCGCTCTCCCCTTAAAAGTACAAATTTCGAAAAATCCAATTTTACTTCGTTTCTATATGGTCAGAGGAATTTACATACAAAGTTTCACGATTCTAGCTGTAATACTTTAGTTGGTACCATTTTTATCCCTTTTTGTTCCGCTCTCCCCTTAAAAGTACAAATTTCGAAAAATCCAATTTTACTTCGTTTCTATATGGTCAGAGGAATTTACATACCAAATTTCACGATTATAGCTGTAATACATTAATTGGTACCATTTTTATCCCTTTTTGTCCCGCTGGTCCCTTAAAAGTACAAATTTCGAAAAATCCAATTTTACTTCGTTTCTATATGGTCAGAGGAATTTACATACAAAGTTTCACGATTCTAGCTGTAATACTTTAGTTGGTACCATTTTTATCCCTTTTTGTTCCGCTCTCCCCTTAAAAGTACAAATTTCGAAAAATCCAATTTTACTTCGTTTCTATATGGTCAGAGGAATTTACATACCAAATTTCACGTTTCTAGCTGTAATATCTTAGTTGGTACCATTTTTATCCCTTTTTGTCCCGCTCGTCCTTAAAAGTACAAATTTCGAAAAATCCAATTTTACTTCGTTTCTATATGGCCAGAGGAATTTACATACCAAGTTTCACGATTCTAGCTGTAATACTTTAGTTGATTCCATTTTTATCCCTTTTTGTCCCGCTCTTCTCTTAAAAGTACAAATTTCGAAAAAATCAAATTCTACTTCGTTTCTATATGATCAGAGGAATTTACATACCAAATTTCACGATTCTAGCTGTAATACTTTAGTTGGTACCATTTATATCCCTTTTTGTCCCACTCGGCCCTTAGAAGTACAAATTTCGAAAAATCCCTATTTGTAGCTCGTCTGCATGGTCATTGCAAGGAACTCGCCGAATTTCATGTTTATAGCTACTGCCGTTTAGTCAGGACGAAGGTTCGATGTTTATCCCTTTTTGGGCCATTTTATCCCCTAAAAGTACGAATTTCGTAAAACCCTTTCTTAGTCGACGTCTACGTCATATTTGGGAACTACCCTGAAAATTCCATGACCCTGGCTTCAGCCGTTTGGTCTGGGGGCTGGTCAATGATAAGTCAGTCAGTAACGCAACTCTTTTATATATATAGATAGGATGGGCCATTTAAAATTTTAAATTTGAGCTACCGATTACGTTGACTTTGAAAGGTAAAATAACATTAATTTTTATACCCTACACCACTTCGTGGTCTAGGGTATTATAAGTTAGTTTCGCGCCAAATGTTTGTAACACCAAGAAATAATCGAGCTAGACCCACCTTTAAGTATACCGATCGGCTTAGAATCACCAGCTGAGTCGATTTAACGATGTCTGTCTGTCTGTCCGTCCGTCCGTCTGCTGTCCATCTAAGCTTGTTCGCACTCTACAGGTCGCAATTGTTGTCCGATTGTCATGAAACTTGACAGAAGTTATTTTTTCTGGCCAAGGACCATTGGTATTGAATTTGGAGGAAATCGGTTCAGATTCAGATATAGCCCCCATACAAATGTCGCTCCCGATTTGACATTTTCCACTTTAGAAACCACATATTGTACCCGATTTTCTTTAAAATTGGTACAACAGCTTATAATCCAACTAAAAACACCTATGCAGAAATTGGGTAAGATCGGTTCAGATTTAGATATAGGCCCCATACAACTGTCGCTCCTGATTTGACATTTTCCGCTCTAGAAACGACATATTGTACCCGATTTTCTTTAAAATTGGCACAACATCTTATAATCCAACTAAAAACACCTATGCAGAAATTGGGTAAGGTCGGTTCAGATTTAGATATAGGCCCCATACAACTGTCGCTCCTGATTTGACATTTTCCGCTCTAGAAACGACATATTGTACCCGATTTTCTTTAAATTTGGCAGAACATCTTATAATCCAACTAAAAACACCTATGCAGAAATTGGGTAAGATCGGTTCAGATTTAGATATAGCCCCCATACAAATGTAGCTCACGATTTGACTTTTTCCGCTCTAGAAACGACATATTGTACCCGATTTTCTTTAAATTTGGCAGAACATCTTATAATCCAACTAGAAACACATATGCAAAAATTGGGTAAGATCGGTTCAGATTTAGATATAGCCCACATACAAATGTCGCTCCCGATTTCACTTTTTCCGCTTTAGAAACCACATATTGTACCCGATTTTCTTTAAAATTGGCACAACATTTTATAATCGAACTAGAAACACCTATGTTGAAAGTGGGTATGATCGGTTCAGATTTAGATATATTATATTATCAAATATATAGGTCCATATTTTGGTATAACCCCCATACCAATTGGGCCCCCATTCCACTCTATTACATCTCTAGAACCCACATTGTGCATTAGATCTCGATATAATTTTGCATATCATGCATTTGCATTTGAACTAAGAATACCTACTTTGAAAGTGATCTATATGGAACCTGTTTTTAATGTAGAGCCCTTACAAATGGCCCCATTTTAATTTTTACCCCTCAAGAACGCAAATTTTACATCGGATATTTTTTTCAAATTTTTGCAGATTATATTATATTTCAGCATACAAAGTCAAATACATGTGTCCACACTTTGGAATAACCCAATAACCCATTCTACTCTAATACAGCTCTAGAAACTACGTCTTACATCGAATCATGATATATTTCAACTATGAATACCTACAGTTAATGAGAAATATATAGGCCCATGTTTTGAGCCGGTGTTGTTATAGGCCTCCTTTCAAATGTCGGTCCGATTCATCCTATTACTACTGTATAATTTGTAATTGTCTGTCGGATAATTGGATATACCATATTCGTTAAATATGACTAAAGATGAATTTATACTGTATAATTTATATGAACTACATAAAATTGCTCCCATGAAACACATGGGTTTAGTAATAAAAGCGATGTATATACGCAGGGAGTGGTGTAGGGTATTATATAGTCGGTCCCGCCCGACTTTAGCCTTTCCTTACTTGTTATTTTCAGGTTTATGTTTGACATATTTGACATACATATACTCTCGAACAAAATTGGTAAATATTAAAAACTTATTTCCAAAGTAGTGAATCCTTGACGCAAACTGTAAGAAATTTACTTCGAATTTTATCGGAAGAGATCAACCTTCAGCCTTCATGAAGATCATTTTCATATCGGTGGCTATGCCAATAACCAACATTGAGATTTTTGGTTTTTTGTGTTTGTCATTTATTTTGGTTCAAGACCAAAGGTTGTGCTGAAGTCTTCAGCAGAACCCAAAATTAGCAAAAAGGCAAAGTGAGACCTTTATTGTTGCAGCTAAAAGTTGACTGCGCAGTTTCGATGGGCGCTACCCCATCTCGTCAGAACTTTCGCAACGAATGTATGTCTTTGACTTAAATCAGGGTTCATATTAGTACCAGCGGTCACATACGTCTAATGAGAAGCGCTGATAAACAAAATATTCCACCGAACTAAGTCGACACACTAAAAATCTCACTTTGCCAATTCAATGTTATGCATGTGCTCGCATCGCTCGTTTTCGAGCTGGTTTTTCTGAAAAGTTGGGTTGATGCCGAGCAAGTCATGGTGGTCATATGAATGATATTGTGTTCCATTATTAAATGACAAAGTTCAACCTTCCCAATAAAACCAGATATTTAAAACAATAATAAGTACTTATTTATTTCCGATTCTAATTTAAAGTTTTAAATGTCGCACCCTATGTGAGTAACATAATTCAAAAGACTTTCAGACATCAATTTCGAAAGATTTCAGTGAATCTGATGATGACATCAGAATTGTCCTATCCCCAAGAACGAGAATGTATGAATAATTACCACATTTTTACTGTTTCAAGAAAAACCCAAAAAAACCGAGTTCGACCGGTTTTTTATAAAAAGAAAATCGGGCTACCGGGTTCTATGAAATCACGGTTTTTGAAAAACCCGCAAACCGGACGTTGCAGAAAACCCGGGTTTTTGACCACTCTATTTATGACAAAACAAAAAGGTGAATCATCCTTCACATGCAAATTAATTCCC
Source organism: Polietes domitor (assembly GCA_947397865.1). Taxonomy (NCBI): domain Eukaryota; kingdom Metazoa; phylum Arthropoda; class Insecta; order Diptera; family Muscidae; genus Polietes; species Polietes domitor. The sequence continues at coordinate 81,482,606 of OX377619.1, read as the reverse complement.
AAAAAGAACGAAATATTTCTGTAGAAATATGAAAATTATCATAGAATGCACTCAATAACATGACTAAAAACTCAAATTGTTTTTTCATATTAAAATTTTTTCTCATACAATAAACAAAAGGTTTTGTGGAAATACAAAAAATCGTAATTTTAAATATAATTTACAAGATTATACTGAAAACTACGTAGCAACGCTCACGAAACTTGTATGTACATTCTACGAAATATTGCAATAAAATGTTCTCATACAATGTTCGACAGTTTTTGTGTAGTTTAGCTATGAACACTCTTTCTAGGAAATTAACTATTTACAATGTAATACATGTAATAAAGTAAGGAAGGGAATTTTTACTAAACTGGAATAAAATTTGTTAACTAAATTAGAGTATGGGGTTTACTCAGATTTGGGAATGCTATATCTTTGAGGAACCACAGAGAAATTTGCCAACGACTCATGTCCGGAATTTAAAAACATAAAGTAAATGAATAGTTATGAAGCTCTTTAAAAATGCAATTGTAAGTGATGTCATTGAAGAAGTGTTTTGGTCTTTGACACTGCTTCGAAAAAAAAAAACGACAACTTTTTTTTTTGTTTAATGAAATCGAATTTCATTACCGCCATAAGAAATCCATAGGGAACATTTTTCGGTTATTCTTTCAGATTTCTTATGGCGGTGGCACAATTTCCTTTCATTACAATACTAAGCTTCAGTCAGAAGAAAGCTTAGGAAAATTAAACTTCGCATGGCGCTAAAGCAATAATTTCTCATATCAACTAAAGAGTGATTTTTTTGAGGTTAGGATTTTCATGCATTAGTATTTGACAGATCACGTGGGATTTCAGACATGGTGTCAAAGAGAAAGATGCTCAGTATGCTTTGACATTTCATCATGAATCGTCTTACAAACGAACAACGCTTGCAAATTATTGAATTTCATTATCAAAATGCGTGCTCTGTTAAGAAAGTTCATTGCGCGCTTCCATTTTATGGTCAGTTTAATCGACCCACTGAAGCGGCTATTCGGGCTATTGTGACTAAATTTCGCACCAAATTTACATTGTTGGACATTAAACCACCAACACGCTTACGTAGAGTGCGAACTGAAGAAAATATCGCAGCTGTATCGGCCAGTGTTAATGATGACCACCAATTTTCGATTCGTCGCCGTTCGCACCAATTGGGTCTCTGTTACTCAAAAACGTGGAAATGCCAAAATTGGACTAAGCGGATGGACCACCTAAGACGCAGCCGCGGTCAACATTTAAATGAAATTATCTTCAAAAAGTAAATGTCATGGACCAATCTAACGTTTCAAATAAAGAACCGATGAGATTTTGCAAATTTTATGCGTTTTTTTTAAAAAAAAAGTTATCAAGCTCTTAAAAAATCACCCTATATTAACGTTTCCTTGAAAGTTGTGCATTGATTCTAGTTAGATTTTGTTAAAGCAAATTTACTGAAACTATATACTTTAAACCAAGTAAATTTCTACTAAGGCACCAGAAAATTTTGCAGACATTCTACTGGATCTGAAGAGACTTCCTAAAGCCAAGTAAATTTGTATGGCAAAAATTTCCATTTAGATTTTTTTACTTTGAACTGGGCTCAAGACCATTTTGCATCTATATTTAATAGAATGCAAATTTATTTACAAATGGAATGGTGACATTTATTACTTGGCTGCAGACTACCACTATCATAATTTCCACCCTGTCCAAGTTTTCCTTCAGGTGGCTAACTTTGCATTACTAAACTGGAGCAAAATTTTTGAAGTAAGTAGGAGTATGAATTTTACTTACAATTTTGTAAGTGTTTAAATTGAACAAACGTTTTGAACGGGCGAGACAGGCTATATATGTTCTTAGGTCAAAAATGACATGATCTGGAATATGTGATCAAAATCCGATATAAATTGTAGTTATAGGGTAAATAGTAGGAAAATTTATAAGAAAGCTATATATAAATCTGAACCAGTATTCTTCAAATTTAATAGCGACCTCTACTAGCCCAATAAATAACTTCTGTCAAATCTTTCGGTGGTCAGAGAACAATTGCTACATGAATCGTTTACGATTCGAAAAGTGGAGATTGAGGCTTTTTAGTTGATAGTAATGTTAAAAAGTTATTTGACTTTGAATAATAATAATATGATACCCCCCACTTTCTACCCCTTTCTTTTTTGAATGGGGTCTAATCAGGGACCATAGTGACCCACACTCATAATGTATATATACCCTCCACGAGAGTATGGTGTCTTTGTGCATTTGTTTGTAACACCCAAAAGGAAGCGAGATAGACCCATTGTTAAGTATACCGATCGACTTAGAATCACTTTTTGAATCGATTTTTTTCGGGATAAGGACGAACGCTATTTAATTTGAAGAAAATCGGTTCCCATACGAATTTCACTCCCGACTCTTTTGACTCTTTTCACGCTGGATACCACATATTTTAACAGATTTGGTTCAAATTTGGTAGAGTATCTTATTTTTCCAATATAAACACCCATGATAAAAATGGGTCAGATCAGTTCAGATTTATATATAGCCCCCATCCAAATTTCACTCCCAATTTGAATTTCTCCGCTCTAGAAACCATATATTTTATCAGATTGTTTTCAAATTTGGCAAAATATCTTATGTTTCCACTAGAAACACCTGTGGTGAAAATGGGTCAGATCGGTTTAGATTTATATATAGCTCCAATACAAATTTGGCTCCCAATATCACCTTTTCCGTTCTAGAAACCACATATTTTATCAGATTTGCCAGTTTTCAAAATTGGCAAAACATCTTATATTTCATCTAGAAACACCTGTGGTGAAAATGTGTTCGATCGGTTAAGATTTATATATAAATCCCATTCCGATTTGACTTTTTCTGCACTAGAAACCATATATTTTGTCAGATTGTTTTCAAATTCGACAAAACATCTATCTAAACTAGGAACACCTCTGGTGAAAATAGGTCAGATCGGTTCAGATTTATATATAGCTCCCATTCAAATTTCGCTCCCGATTTGACTTTTAGTGCTCTTGTGACCATATATTTTAACAGATCTTCTTCAAATTTGGCAAATATGGGTCAGATCGGTTCAGATTTATATATAGCTTTATATTTATATTCACTCCCAGCTTGACTTTTCCCCCCAGAAACCACGTATTTTCAGAGAATTTCTTCATATTGAGCATAACACGTTATACTTGAACTGGAAGAACCTATTGCGTAAGTGGGTCACATCATTCCATGTTTGGATATAGCCCCGATACAACTATTCTCCTCGATTTGACAAATTGGGTCAGGCCATATTAGCCTATGATTAGGAAGCATACAAAAATCGTTCCCGTTTTCACTTTTTTAACGAATTGAATTGTATTCGGATAGAAAGTGAAGTGTATCACATAGTTGGCCCTGCCCGACTTTAGCCTTTCCTTACATGTTTGCAAAGTAAAATATACCGCTTTCTGCCAAAACATTTAAAAGTATTCTGTAAATGCATGTGTTTGACAAAAAAAATGTTTAATCGGAAATGACATTTGTAAAAGGTTATATTAAAGCTTGGAACGATGTGAGCCGCTTTCACCATGTATCTTTATAGGTGAACTATAATAAAGGGTGATTTTTTAAGAGCTTGATAACTTTTTTTTTTAAAAAAAACGCATAAAATTTGCTAAATCTCATCGGTTCTTTATTTGAAACGTTAGATTGGTCCATGACATTTACTTTTTGAAGATAATTTCATTTAAATGTTGACCGCGGCTGCGTCTTAGGTGGTCCATCCGCTTAGTCCAATTTTGGCATTTCCACGTTTTTGAGTAACAGAGACCCAATTGGTGCGAACGGCGACGAATCGAAAATTGGTGGTCATCATTAACACTGGCCGATACAGCTGCGATATTTTCTTCAGTTCGCACTCTACGTAAGCGTGTTGGTGGTTTAATGTCCAACAATGTAAATTTGGTGCGAAATTTAGTCACAATAGCCCGAATAGCCGCTTCAGTGGGTCGATTAAACTGACCATAAAATGGAAGCGCGCAATGAACTTTCTTAACAGAGCACGCATTTTGATACTAAAATTCAATAATTTGCAAGCGTTGTTCGTTTGTAAGACGATTCATGATGAAATGTCAAAGCATACTGAGCATCTTTCTCTTTGACACCATGTCTGAAATCCCACGTGATCTGTCAAATACTAATGCATGAAAATCCTAACCTCAAAAAAATCACTCTTTATATAAAGTTTGGTTAAACATTTGGGAGCAACATTTGCATTGGGGCTATATCTAAATCTGAACCGATCTTAACCACTTTCACCATAGGAGTTTAGGTGTTTCTAGTGAGATTATAAGATATTGTGCCAAATTTAAAAAAAATCGGGTACAATATGTGGTTTCTAGAGCGAAAAAAGTCAAAGGCGATATTTGTATGGTGGCTATATCTAAATCTGAACCGATATGCTTCAAATTAAGTAGCGTCCGTCCTTCATCCATAAATGTGCCAATTTTTGTTAAGATCGGACTATAATTGCGACCTGTAATTTTATTACAGCAATAGATGGACAGACGGGCATTGCTAAATCGACTTAGAAAGTGATTCGAAGCCGATCTGTATAATAAACTATGGGTTTAACTCGCTCCCTTTTGCGTGTTACAAACAAATGCACAAATACGCAATACCCTAGTGGAGGGTATAAATATATGATAATTAAATGGCTTTTATGATCGAATGAGTATGAATTACAGAGGCTAATGTCAACCGCGAATGAGATGATTAGATTCAAAGGTCAATCCAAGAGATTGCATATGAAAATAAGAAAAATGGAGGGGAAATGGACAGAGCCCTACGGTACTCCGGCGGTTAACATATGCTCCTCGGATGAAGACCCCACCTAAAATAACACGTATAGTTCGATCTTTGAGGAGCTCGATATTAATCGAAAGAAGTCACTACCAACACGAGATGAGCTTTGATATGAGTACGCCGCATAGTGTATTATCAGAGGCAGAAACTCCCAAATTTCATGCGCCCAAATCTCAACCTTTTAAGCATATTCTAAAATAATTTGCCAATATCACAGTTCATTTTAGCTGTGGATGCATTTAAAGTTCATAAATGCTAAAATAGTTGCAACTTTCATCATAAGAGATGTTATTTTATTGGGATGTATCTCGGAAACCATCGTTTAGTTCGTAGAAAATAGGTGCTCTTGAGATGTTTTTTTGCATTTAAAAATTGCAGACAGAGGTTTACCTGAAGGTTGTATTTATTTAGTATTGGTAATTTTCTACAGTATAAAACTAGATTCTCGAGGACGACCGATGCCTCGGCATTTACAAATTTTGTTAAACTATTGTCTTAATTATTCATTTTAAAAATAACATTCTGCTTATAGCTGCCAACATCGGTTTAATTACTGAAATGGTAAAACCTTCTAAACCAAAAATGTAGCAATACTTTCTTCGTTGTTCTCTGTTAATGTATTTTGGAAAATTTATTTAAAGCATACTTTAGGGAAGTAAGGTTTTACGGCTTTCGAGCGCATGTAAATATTGGACCGATATTAATCTTAAGTTATTTACAAAGTTATTATAGCCGTTTGTCATCGATTAAAAAAGAAAATTGCGTTTTGGAACTAAAAAATCTGACTTTTTGCACTAAATGTATCCTATCTTCCAAGGGTGCAATTTCGTGCAGGCAAAAGTTACCCTACAAAAGTGGGGAACCCTTCAGACTTTCAAAATATGTATATATTTCTTTAAAGGCTTCTGAAGGAAAAAAGTTGCATTGTACCAAATTCAGACATTTGTTCAAAAACGATATGTTTTAAATATTTATTACAAACGAACTATATTTGGCACAAATATAGTTTTGCCGTCATAACAAAGCTAAGAAACCACAATTTCAAATGAAAGAATGAGTGCAAAATCTCTTAAAATGTGTGAGAAACAGTTCCACAAATTAAAAAAAAAATAAATTACGATTTTTCAATTTTCAAAATCTGTAATACAAAAAAATTAAACTTACTTACTCGCATTATGAACAAATACGTAAAAATATGTTAAAAAACTTAAAAAAAAATAAAAAATAATTTTCTTTAAAATCGAAAAATACGAAAAGTAGTCAACTTTGGGCCAATTTCTAAAATATATCCGATTTCCCAATTTTTAATGCTAATATCTGAAGAAAATTCTTGATTCCTTGTCAAATTTTGTTTTTTTATAGATTTAAAAAATGTCTACTAGAACAAAAGTTATTGAATTTTGGCCGATGGATTTTGATTCTGAACCACTGTGCGCCGTGCCAGACTCCATCAAAGGTCTAGGAGGTATCTAGAGCAACGACCTTACTCTCACCAAACTGATGGATTGATCGATTCCACTTTTAGGACAGGTCCCCTAAGACAGTTCTACATTATATGCATTAGTGATATCGACATTTCTACAACTTCCAAATCTTATTCACTTTTCTGCTGCAATCTCTTCGCTGGGATTAGGGTATCCAAATGATTAAATTTTGTTCGATTAATCGAACAATTGTTTTCAAATATTGGTTGGAATAATGAAGAAATCATGATTTTCGAATAAATTGACACAAAAAATCGATTAATCGATATAATAAGTATTGCATAAAAATACCGTAATTAATATTGTAAATTTTGAGCGCCATCAGCGTGGGGGTCGTGGGTTCGATTCCCAACAGAGGCTCTGGTCTGTCGCTGCAATAACCAGCTACTAGCTCTTAGTCACCCCTGCTCAATCCCTTGACCCAAAATTAGAATGTAAAATTTACTTTGTATTGTAATTCATAATAAATAAATAAAATAAATATTGTAGATTTATTTAAAATAATCCGTTGGCTTTATTTGAGTTTTTGACTTTGAAACTGCTTTGGATATGTCCAAATTTATTGACGATGTTCTAAAATTAACCACGTAATTTTTGACAAACTACTTTGGATAGGTCCAACCATGTCATAAGAACTTTAAATGAATTAAATCATAAATTTGAAGAAAATCCAGAGTACATCATGCAGATAATGTACCCTTGAATTATTATTAATTGCTATTATTAAAATACTTTCAAATTCAATAAGATATTTCAATCGACTACATAAAAAATACGCTTTCAACTTATTCTGACTTTCGAATTAAAGCCTAAGTATATTCTGCTTCATATATGAAGAAAAACTTTTATAAAATATTATATAACATAGATATTGTGCCAATATAGGAAAGGACTGTCGCTAAACTCTTGTTTTTGCAGATTTTATTTCGAAATGTATTTACACATAATTATGCAAAAGTAGTGACTCCCATCGTATTACATTTTCCTTGCTATTTAGCTCTTATTAATTATGTTAATGAGTTGAACAATTAATCGGTTAATCGAATAACTCTTGAGATCTTTAATCGATTAATTGGAAATTCTTTATTTTCGAATAAACGGTAAATCGAATATCTTAAAAGTCCGAATAATTGGATATCCGATGTCTCTGTCCGATCTTCTGCTTTCACAAAGTATTGCAATAAATTAATGATTTATTGTTATTTTTAAGCAGATACTTTAATAACTGCTAAATACTTTGCTAGGCACCCACACCCACGCCAACAGCTACACCAACACAGATGATGTGCTAAACCCGGAGAAGGGGTACGTTCAGTTTATTAGGCCACAAAAGTAGACATGACCTAGAGGTCAAGTGAATATTGTTGTGTGTACATACCCACCCACCTACCTACATAAGTATATGTGTGTATGTGTGTGTAAGCTGTGTAGCTTCCACAACAAAACACATCGACTCTGTATCAACTTCATGCGGCCAGGCATCTGTAAATGTTAGAATCACATTTAATAATCTTAAATTGAGAGATTCTAATCCAAGCCAAAGAAAGAAACAAACAAACAAACAAACATTTCAGCCGTCAATGGCGGCAAGTGTTGGTCGCTTTCTTTTCGTTTTTCTGGGTTTAGAAATCTTCTTCCGGTTTTTGCCCGTTCGCCTGCCTGCCAGCCTGTATGTGTACCACATATTCACGGATTTCGGTAATCAGGTTTTTGTTTTGCCGTATTCTTTTCCGCAAAACAATAACAATAACAATAACAACAGCAATGACACCACCGTGTACCCCCGAACGCAGGCATTTGAATGGTTTTTGCGGCATGGAAAAAGCTTTCGGGGTTGCTCAAACACAATTGAACTAATTTCATTCAATGGTAAAAAGCCAAGGAGCCGAGCTTTTTCAAAAAAGAGAAAAGCTTTTTGCTGAATATTGTTGATGGTACTAAAAATGTAAACCAGAGCATGTGAGAGCAAGGCATTGGTGGGTTTCCGGTCGTGTATAAGAGTGTGCCGGAATTAATTAAGTCAACCCCTATTTCAGTGTACCCAGTATGGTTAACAAAGAGCGCTCTATACTGGGTATGCTTGCAATAGCATGGAAAATGAGGCGTTAAACATGTGTTCCTTCATGCTTCATGTGACGGACGTCGAACAATATGCTAGCCAATGGTTTGTAAATACAATTTTATATTCATCCGCAAATACACGCTCACACACACACATCCACTTCAGCCCACCCACCCATAATTTAACATGTTTCCGTTCCAGTAATTACCTTCGTATTCAAGCACACTCACACTACCACATATATTTATACATGTATTGCTCTGATTTTGGCTGTTTGGATATTTAACATAATTTACCAACAGCAATCAGCACTGACCCAGGCCTTGCCACCAACCGCCCTTATTTATTCGTTACAACAACAACCAAATACTAATTATATGCCTTAAATATGATCGGAAATATTGTGCACAGCAACAACAACAGCAACAAATCAATTCTCACATTGTAGTAATAAACAATTAAAACACTCAGCAACCTGAAATTGTTTCAGTACAGACTGCTGTGATTTTCTGCTGTAGCAGAAAATTGGCTTAAGCAAATGTGATTACCCAACAAATAAAAACGGCGTTGAGTTCTATAAGGGAGATCCGCGAGGGGTTTATTCTGTGAATTTGTTTGTAACACCCAAGATAGACCTTTTATTATATGTATAGGGTGGGCCATTTAAAATTTTAAATTAGAATCGACTATAAAAGAGTAAAAAAGTAAAGTAAAAATTTCTGGTTTTATTGGAAAGGTTGAACTTTTTGTCATTTAATAATGGAACACAATATCATTCATCCGATCAACCCAATTTTTCAGTACAGCCCAAAATCCACACCAAACAGTGACTTGTTGTGTATGCATTGGCTTCTTAATAGTCACGTCTCGAAAAATTTCCACGTTCATTTCTTACCCATTATGCAAATAGCAAACATAAACTTGAAAATAAAAATAAGTGACGAAAAATGACGTCACTGATTCGATTTTTATGAAAATAGTTTAATAAAAAAGATGAGTTTTCAATAGGGTTTGCATTTTCCCGAAATTTTTATTTCCCGGGATATGGTAATTATTTTTTCAATTTTTGGGATATGGGAATTTGGGGAAATCGTCAACATACTGTTTACCATGAGTTAAGCTTGTTTTTCCAATGAATCATTCACATTTTATTAAAGTAAAATAAATATATTTTTCACAACGAAGCTGTTACAGAATTAATATAATAAAGCGCAATGTGAGATCAATTCAAACATATTTTCAAGTTTCAAAATTAATAAAAGATCAGATATTTCTTATTTGATTGGAAAATGTGGACACGACGAAGAATAATCGTTCACATTAGTAGTGAGTACAGCATTAAATGAAATGTTTGTTCTTTGTCCTATGTGATCTAAATTTTTATAAAACATTTTTAATTTTATTGTGGAACTGATGGAAAAAAAATATGCGAAGAAATATGTAAAATTTTCTGCTGAATTCCCGCGGGATTCCCGTACGAATTTCCCGGGATACGGGAAATGAAAAATGTGCGAATTCCGGGAAATTTCCCGCGTAAAATCCCGGAATGCAAACTCTAGTTTTCAGAGCAAAAATTTTCAAATTCTTTTTACAAAAATGAGGGCGTGAATTTCCTTCCGATATTCATCATTTAGGCATTATTCGAAAGTTATATAAAGAGTGCAGCTATTTATTTAAAAAAAAATATTTTTCCACGTTTTTACAAACAAAGAGAACTTTTTCTATAGAACATTGGCGTGACAAAAAATTTTTGCTGGGGAGGGCTATAGCTTCAAACAGTTTTTAATTAAAACCAGTAAGGAAAGGCTAAAGTCGGGCGGGGCCGACTCTGTGATACACACTACTTTCAATCCAAATACAATTCAATTCGGTGAAAAAGTGAAAACTTGAAGGTTTTTTGTATCCTGCAAATAAATGTGATTGACAAAAAATTTTATATCGGAAAGGACATTTGTATGAGGATATATTGAAACCTGGAACGAAATAGGTGAAATATAAAATGTATAGTTTGGCCAAAATCGGTTAAACTTATGGGAGCAACATTTGAATTTGGGCTATATTAAAATCTGAACCGATCTTACCCACTTTCACCATAGTTTTGTTTAGTTAGATTATAAGATGTTGTGCCAAATTTAAAGAAAATCGAGTATAATATGTGGTTTCTACAGAGGAAAATGTCAAATCGGGAACGACATTTGTATGGGGGCTATATCTAAATCTGAACCGATTTTCACCATAGATGTTCTTAGTTTAAATATAAGATGTTTTGCCAAATCTGAAGACAATCTGATACAATATGTTGTTTCTAGAGCGGAAAAAGTCAAATCGGGAGCGAAATTTGTATGGGAGCTATATATAAATCTGAACCGATCTAACACCTTTTTACCACAGGTGTTTCTAGTTACAATATAAGATGTTTTGCTTATTTTAAAGAAAATCTGTTGTAATACGTGGTATTTAGAGTGAAAAGAGTCAAATCGGGAGTGAAATTCGTATGGGGGCTATATCTAAATCTGAACCGATTTTCTTCAAATTAAATAGCGTTCGTCCTTATCCCGAAAAACATCGTTGTGCAAAGTTTCATTTGGTTCTGTCTACAATTGCGACCTGTATCGTGATTACAAGAATAGATGGACGGACGGACAGACAGACATTCTTTTTCTACTTAAATATTATACATTAATTTTATATTAGTAAAAGTATATATGTACAAAATATTATTGGAGGCAAAAGTGTCAAAAACATATTCGAAAATTATAATACTAAACTACTTCACTAAAAACTAACCTAACCTAAAATTCCTATTATAAGAGAACAAGCTCGTTTATATGTGGATAATCAGAGTGCGAGCATCTATCATAAAACATGACAGTAAGTTTATATAAAATGTCGACAACTAGTTCCACATTAGCATGGGAATGAAGTATATGGGTTAAATAGAACCATGGTTTGCTAAAATATGCTTAAGTAGCTTGTTTTGCAAAACTTGTCACTTATTAATATGATATTTTGCGCTGATAGACCAAACAGGAGCAGGGTAGTAGATAACGACTTGAAAAATAGATTTGAATATAATCATCTTCATCAATTGATAACGATGATTTGCGATTTATAAAAGTGTACAACATTCTAATAATACCCTCCACCTCCAGAATGGGGGTATATTCACTTTGTCATTCCGTTTGTAACACCTTGAAATATTCGTCGAAGACCCCATAAGGTATATATATTCTGGGTCGTGGTGAAATTCTAAGACGATATAGCCATGTCCGTCTGTCTGTCTGTTGAAAGCACGATAGCGGCCGAACGAAATGAGCTAGTAGGTTCAAATTTTGCCTAAATGTGTCTTATGGTTGTAGATCGGTTGGGATTGAAAGTGAACGAAATCGGCCCAGAGGGAAAATTTTTCCCTCACAAGGACTGAAAATACCCCTAATATTTAGAGTATTTCAGCATGTTTTATGAACATATTAGCTTGTATTTACTTGATATTTGCAATGCGCATTCCCTTTATAGCATAAAAGGCCACCATAGAGTGATTTTTATTTGTAGGGGGCGAAATGGGACAAAAAGGGATAAAAATGGTACCTATCAAACGACAACAGATAGAAACACGAAATTTGGCGCGTACATTCCTCTAATAGCGTAGATACATAATATAAACGTATTTTTTCTAAATTCGTACATTTAACATTCGTACATTCGTACATTTAAATGGGGATAGAGGGATAAAAATAGTACCAACCTAACGACTGCACCTCTATCTTCCCATTGTATCTCATAATCATGAATATTCAACCTACTTTGAGGGATGTAACAAGACTTGCTCTAAATTGGTCCGATGAATTTGGAACAGATGAACGAAATCGATCAAGCCTATCTTTTACATCCCAACCGTATTGAATTGTATTCGGATAGAAAGTGGAGTGTGTCATATAGTCGGCCCCGCCCGACTTTAGCCTTTCCTTACTTGTTTTATTTGTTTTGGTTATATGAAAAAAAAATCATGTAATGTTACTGCACTTCTACGAAAGTCAATAAACGGCGGAACTTTTTTCTTCGATAAGGCTCATAAATGGTTTTTTTATGAAGGTAACATTATTGGATATCAGTCTGTTGCGTTTCACTTTCTAAGCGAATGCACAAAACCATAATATGTCATACGGCGATTCAGCGACATGATCAAATATGTAAAGGGTCCGCCATCTAACGTTTTTTTTTTTCAACTACTCAACCGTTGGACTATTATTTCTGGTGTGCCGAGGCAGCCATTTGAATGAAATTGTTTTCCATTATTAACCGGAAGGATTGTACTTTCAAATAAAAAAAGAAATTTGAGAAAATATTCAGTAGTTTTTTATAGCATTTTCAAAAAAAAAAAAGTTATTTGGCGGACCCTGTATATGGGGCTAATCGAAAATTGTGCTAAAAAATGACACATTTAGGAGTTTGCCGGAAAATGATGGCGAGATATTAAATCCACCATAAACTGCGCGCTCAGACGAACACTTTCACGTTAACATATTGCGTCAAGTTGAATTCTACATATAACATTTTGTCCACGACATTTATAGGTTATGTTCACTACGAATCACAAAATTACAACACCTAAGAATACTGACAAAACCAACTGATTGACAAACAAACTACTTTCACTGATCTTCAATTTCCGTAATATAGTCATTTATTTATTAGATTCTTTTCACGCACAGGTTCTAACTATTTTCAGAAACAGCTTTCAAACCGAATTAGTACCACGTGTATGAACCGCAAATTTTAAAAACTTCTCAGTCTTGTGGTGTTGCCACTTAATTTTCACCAATACATTTTCTTGATTTCTTAGAGTTTTGCCATAAAAAATAAAACGCTTATCAACTTCCAATTTTATTTTGTATTTGTAGGTTTATAATTTAGTAATTTTTTAGCTTTCATTTAGAACACATTGATTTATTTCCCGAAAGATAATCGCTTCTCTCAATCAATTACGGCAATATTTTAATTTAGCTGTTGGTTTAATAAAATCCAAAAAATTGCTGCGAACACATTTGGCGAAAAATCGCTGCAAATCACCAGCAAAAATCTATTACAATCACTTAACAATGGACAAATTATGACTGCATTTGTACCGCCTCAAACAACGATGATTCCATAAATTAATCCACGAGAGATGAGTGGGGCTACTGGGGGCACAGACATTTCTCATGTTTGCAAAATATTGCAAATTTCTATTTCACCGAAAGTGTCCAACGCACAAACACTCACACACACACTACTCATTCACAATTCATTCTCAGGCCAGGCTGTGGAAGGACGATTTGCGATGAGTTGTGTGAGTGAATGTGTGCGCTTGTTAGCTATAATTTAGTATGGCAATGTACCGGAAATATTGCCAATTACTGGTGATGTGTAATTTAGCGATTAGCACAGACCGACATTGAAAAGTTTCGTTGTGCCCACTTCCTTTTTGGGGGAGGTGGCCACAGTTCTATGCCAAGTTCTATAATAAGCGATTGACGTAGAATTTAATTAAGGACACTGGTTACTAACCCTTTGCGTGGGGCATATCAAAGGGCTGCAAACGATGTAATTAAACTCATTTCGAAGAAGAAACCATAACAATTATGATGAAGTAGTATTTTGTGAAAATTGAAAATATTGAATTTTGTATGAAAAGAATTCGCTAAAATCCCACAGATCATAATGCTAGATTTAAACGTGTCAACCATTGCATGTTTAGCGGATTTTCGTGTAGCCACAACCGTTGCCAGCAATATTAAAAAATCGATATTTTTGATCGGTTGCAGCAACCGTTGCTTCATCATCATCATTGTTTTACTCGTTCCGTTCGTCGGACAAAAGCTAGTAAGAAGGTTCGTGTGTAGTAAAATTAAGCGGAAAATAGAACAGAAAATTCTAATACAAATTTGAGAGAACTATGAGACATATTTTGTGAAAAATATAAAAATAAAAATCTGTCATTTCTTGACCACAACTACTCACAGTCACAACGTGTGCAGTAAACAAACAAAACACGTTGCTACAATGCCTCGTGTGTATCTAGCATAACAACTTCAATACATTCCAGTGACGTTATCTTGTATACAAGCAAGTAAGAAAACGTCAGTCGGATAAACCGACCTATATATACCCTCACTCTCAGAGAACTTATAAGTTATAAGAAATTAAATTTTATTTATTTTAATTATTTTTTATATTTTTATTTTAATTAATTTTTATAAAACAATTGTAAAATCATGATCAAATATCAAGCCATAGTAGATTCCCTGGATATAATTTTACCTAGGATAGGACAATTTTATGGGAGGTACACGGAGGGGCGTGGCTAAATCGTAAATATTTTGTATGTTTAAAGTGAGTATAAAAAACATTTTCAAATATCAAATTGCAAATGATTTTGATGTTATGTCGGTTTTATTGTATCCAAAGTTTATGCCACTTTGTATAGGAGGTACCAGAAGGGGTGTGGCAATATCGCCATATTCCATGCGAATGTAACTTTTATCAAAGCATTGCCGAATATCAAATTTCGACCATCCGTATAGAAGTTATAATAGCTTTAATATTACGTAGGGGGAGGTACAAGAAGGGACAAATACCAAAATATTGCTGATTCTGAATATTCGTCTGGAAGTTACATTCGTTTTAATTTAACATAGATTTGTAGGTTACTTGTGTGTGAGGTACCAGAAAGGGCGTGGCAATTTTGCCCATCTTCGAACTTAAACTAAGTTTGGGAAAAAAATTACGATGTGCGAAGTTTGAATCGATTCCTTAACTTCTTTCGAGAGTTATCGTGTACACCAGCGGACGGACGGACATGGCTCAAACACCTTAAAAAGTCGTGAAACGGATTTGGTCCAAACATACTTAGGATGTTAAGTCACTCCTTCAATGCGACACACCTTTTATCTGTCCCAAATGATATATGCCCTCCTACTCCGTAGAGTTTTAGGTGATTTTAATCTAAAGTCACATCTGTGACTGAGTTGATAAAAAATGTCATTAAATCCAACATTTCAAAAACTACTTTTACGGCGGCACCAAATTTGAAATTTTAATATTTTTAATTAATTTGCGATATTTATATTTTATTTCAAAACTATTTTATGGTATGCCTCTATATTTGCATACGCTTCACCTCCAGGATGGGGGTATACTAAGTTTGTCATTCCGTTTGTAACACCTTGAAATATCGACCCTATAAAGTATATATATTCTTGATGGTCATAAAATTCAATCTACATCTGTTGAAAGCACGCTAGCATCGAAACAAATTATATGATATAGGGCGTCCAAACTTGACATAAATGTGTCTCGGTTGGGATTGAAAGTGGGCAAAATCGGTCCACAGGGAAAATTTTTCCCTCACAAGGACTGAGAATACCCCCAATAACGATTAATATGTAGCATGTTTATACACTCCACGAGAGTATTATGTCTTTGTGCATTTGTTTGTAACACCCAAAATGAAGATACAGGTCGCAATTGTAGACAGAACCAAATGAAACTTTGCACTACGAAGTTTTTCGGGATAACAACAAACGCTATTTAATTTGAAGAAAATTGGTTCAGATTTAGATATAGCCCCCATACGATTTTCACTCCCGATTTGACTCTTTTCACCCTAGATACCACATATTACGACAGATTTTCTTCAATATTGGCAAAACATCTTATTTTTCAACTAGAAACACCCATGATGAAAATGGGTCAGATCGGTTCAGATTTATATATAGTTCCCATACAAATTTGCCTCCCAATTTGACTTTTTCCGCTCTAGAAACCACAAATTGTATCGTTTTGTCTTCAAATTTGGCAAACTATCTTATATTTCAACTAGAAACGCCCATGATGAAAATGGGTCAGATCGGTTCAGATTTATATATAGTTCCCATACAAATTTGCCTCCCAATTTGACTTTTTCCGCTCTAGAAACCACAAATTGTATCGTTTTGTCTTCAAATTTGGCAAACTATCTTATATTTCAGCTAGAAACGCCCATGATGAAAATGGGTCAGATCGGTTCATATTTATATATAGTTCCCATACAAATGTCGTTCATAATATAACTTTTTCCGCTCTTCAGATTTTCTTCAAAATTGGCAAAACATCATATAGTTCAACTAGAAACAACTGTGGTAAAAATGAGTCAGATCGGTTCAGATTTATATATAGCTGCCACACAAATTTCGCTTTCTCCACTCCATAAACCACATATTTTAACAGACCTTTTTCAAATCTTTCAAAACATTTTATATTTCAACTAGAAACACCCATGATGAAAATGGGTCAGATCGGTTCAGATTTACATATAGTTCCAATACAAATTTCGCTCCCAGATAGACTTTTTCCGCCCCAGAAACCACGAATTTTTACCGAATTTCTTTGAAGTGCGCATAACACATTATATTTGAACTGGAAGAACTTATTTTTAAAGTTAGTCTCTTTATTCCATGTTTGGATGTAGCCCCGATACAAATATTCTTTTCGATTTGACAAATTGGACCAGGTCATATTAGCCTATGATTAGGAAACATACAAAAATTCTTCCCGTTTTCTCTTTTTTACCGAGTTGAATTGTATACGGATAGAAAGTGGAGTATATCATATAGTCGGCCCTGCCCGACTTTAGCCTTTCCTTACTTGTTTTTTTTTTTTGAATATGTGTACTCCATTCTTATTCGTAGGGGGTAATATAGGGCAGAAAGGGATAAAACTGGTATCAACCAATTGCCTTGAAGGCAATGACTTCAGCTAGAATAATGGAATTAGGTTTTTACATCTCTCTACTTGCGTCGACACGTATAATAGAGGGTTGTTTTAAAATTCATAATTTTAAGGGGCTAAAATGGTACCAGCCAATTGGCGCAGATAAAATCATGGAAATCGGTGCACACATTCCATAGACGGGCAAAATAGAAAGATTTCTCAAAAAGAGTTTTTCAAATTCGTACTTTTAAGGGGTAAAATGGACATAGAGGGATAAAAATAGAACCAACCAAGCGACTTAACCTAGAATAATGAAATTCGGCGTATGCCTTCCTCCGATTGAGTAGATACGAAAAAATGGAAAAAAGGGATACAATGGGAACAGAGGGATAAAAACGATAACAACTAAATGGCTACAGCAAGAATATACAGTGTGTGTACATCCCTATAATTACTTATGTACGTAAAATAAAGAGATTTTCTAAAGTCGTACTTTTAAGGAAAAAAATGGAATAAAAATGGTACCAACCAAATGGCTCTGACTGCATAAACACGAAAAATAAAAAGATTTTTCAAAATTCGTGCTGTTTGTAGTTAAAATATGTAATGTTAAATTTTTGTATTATTTGTTAACTTGTTAAATTAAAAAATTTTGCTTAACAACTTTATATATTTTTTTTATTTATTATGATTTACAATACAAAGTAAATTTATATTCTAATTTTGGGTCCAGGGATTGAGCAGGGGTGACTAAGACCATTGTAGCTAGTTATTGCAGCGACAGACCAAAGCTTCTGGTGGGAATCGAACCCACGACCCCCACGCTGATAGCCGAGCACGCTACCAACTCGACTACCGGGGCGCTCACTTTATATATAAATTTATCGTTTTACTGATGTACTTGAAATATTTTACTAATTTCTTATTAATTATTAGTACAACATACATCAATAACATTAATTATAATTAATATTAATAGTGAATACTAATTTAATTTAATATTTATTTGTATGGGAGCAAAGAGTTGCTGTTTTCCTCAACTAAAATCAAATCTAGGTTTGTTTTATGACTATTACACCGTGTGACAGTATTTTTATACCCTACACCACTTCGTGGACTAGGGTATTATAAGTTAGTTTCGCGCCAAATGTTTGTAACACCAAGAAATAATTGAGGTAGACCCACCCTTAGGTATACGGATCGGCTTAGAATCACCAGCTGAATCGATTTAACGATGTCTGTCTGTCCGTCCGTCCGTCTGCTGTCCATCTAAGCTTGTTCGCACTCTACAGGTCGAAATTGTGGTCCGTTTTTCATGAAATTTGGCAGAAATTACTTTTTTTGGCCAAGGGCGAGTGGTATTGAATTTGGAAAAAATCGGTTCAGATTCAGATATAGCCCCCATACAAATGTCGCTCCCGATTTGACTTTTTCCGCCCTATAAAGCACATATAGTACCCGATTTTCTTCAAATTTTGCATAACCCCTTATAATATATGGAACCACTTTTAATGTAGCGCCCTTACAAATGTTCCCCATTTTTATTGTTACTCCTTTATGACCCACATTTTACATCGGAAATTTTTCAAATTTTGCAGATTATATTATATAGGGTCCCCCAAATAACTTTTGTTTTGAAAATGCTATAAAAAAACTACTGAATCTTTTCTCAAATTTCTTTTTATATTTGAAAGTACAATCATTCCGGTTAATAATGGAAAATAATTTCATTCAAATGGCTGCTGAGGGCACCCCACAAATAATAGTTCAAGGGTTGAATAGTAGAAAAAAAAACGGACCCTACATTTCAACTAAGAATATATACTATGAAAGACATATGTGTTCATACTTTGGTATAATCCCCATTATCATTCTCTCATTTAGAAACTATATTTTACATCGGATCTTGATCAACTTTTTCAGATCATTATATATTCCCACTAGGAATACATACCGTGAATAAGAACTGTATAGGCCCATGTTTTGCCACATGCCCCAAGTTTTGTTATAGTCCCCCTCAAATGACCGTCCGATTCATCCTATTACCGCTGAATAATCTACACTTGTCATTTTTCCAGATCATGTTATATTTTCTTTGCTCGGAATATCTGCCGGAAATTTTGATTAATTATCTTATTATTTACCATATTCGTTAAATTTAGTCAAATTGAATTGATGAATTTATAGCACACTGTATAATTTATATGAACTTCATAAAATTGATCGCTTTAGTAATAAAAGCGAGGTATATACGCAGGGAGTGGTGTAGGGTATTATATAGTCGGCCCCGTCCGACTTTAGCCTTTCCTTACTTGTTTCCATATCAAGTTATATACACTTTACTCGGAATATCAGCTGGAAATTAAATTAAATTTGACTAAAGATGAATTTAACTAACTGTATAATTTATATGAACTACATAAAATTGATAAATTTAGTATTCAATGCATGGTATATACGCAGGGAGTGGTGTAGTGTATAATCGGCCCCGTCCGACTTTAGCCTTTCCTTACTTGTTGGACATAAATAAGACCAATACACATGGAACTAGAGGTCATATGTAGAAAAACTGTATACTCCGTTTTTATTTGTCTCTTTTTTCTCTCTTTTACAAAATTTTTAATTTACAAAGGATACATATGTTTTAATAATTAACTCAAATTATAATGTTTGCGGCTTTTCAAAGTGATAGCAAAAAACTCACGTTTCTTGGAAATATAGTGTGATTGGAGTTGTTAAAAATAAATAAAAGGAATCAATGATGAATATCGCACAAAAATTGATGTCTGTCACTGACTCAATTTATGAGAAATAATTTAATACATGGCTTTTCAGAGCAAAACTTTTCAAATTCTTTTTAAAAAAATGAGAGCTGCAGAGAATTTTCTTCTAATGATTCAGGCATCATTCGGAAGGTATTTCGGCAGTTTTCATTTGTCATTATGAAACAAGTAAGGAATGGCTAAAGTCGACATTGCCGACTATAGGAAAGGCTAAAGTCGGGCGTGGCCGATTCATATTATGCATTCTTAGTTGAAATATAATATAATCCGCAAAATTTAATAAAATTCCGATGTAATATGTGGGTCCTTGATGGGTCATAAAAAAAGGGGCCCATTTTTAAGGGCGCTATATTAAAATGCTATATTCAAAGTAGGTATTATTTATTGAAATATAACATGATCTGCAAAATTTTATAAAGATCCAATGTAAGATGTGTGTTCTAGAGCGATAATTGTGTGAACTGGGGGCCAATGTGGATGTTTAGCTCACAGGCTGTTTGAACCAGCGACGAAATATTTTGCAAATCATCATGAAACAGTCCTATCTTCATCTGAAGGGTGACCGCAGCAATTTATTTTCGTGACCCATCCTACCATATAGCTGGCTTTCAAAATGTGAGAAGTTTGATCAAGCTCCGATGTAAAATGTGCATTCTAGAGCAGTAATATTTTAAATCGGAGGTACATTTTTATGGGGGCTATATCAAAACATGGACTCATGTGGTCCACTTTCCATTTTCCAATTTCTAGTTCAAATATAACACGATCCTGAAACTTTTGTCATGATCCCATGTAAAATGTGTATTGTATAGCAGTAATAGTATAAATTATAGGGACAGGCTATATCTAAATCTAAACCGATTTTCCCCAAATTCAATACCGATCATCCTTGACCAAATACATAACTTCTGCCAAATTTCATGACAATTGGACAACAGTTGCGCCTTGTAGAGTGCGAACAAGTTTAGATGGACAGCATACGGACAGACAGACATCGTAAATCGATTCAGCTGGTGATTCTAAGCCTATCAGTATAATAATTCGTCTAAGACAAGAATAACAAGTAAGGAAAGGCTAAAGTCGGGCGGGGCCGACTATATAATACCCTACACCACTCCCTGCGTATGTACCTCGCTTTGATTACTAAACCCATTTATTTCATGGGAGCAATTTTATGTAGTTCATATAAATTATACTATAAATTAATCTATAGTCAAATTTAATGATGAATATGGTAAATAATAAAGTAATTGATCCAATTATCCGACAGACAAATACAAATTATACAGTAGTAATAGGATGAATCGGACCGACATTTCAAAAGGCCTATAACTACATTTTGGGCCTGGTCCAAAACATGGGCCTATATATTTCTCATTCACGGTAGGTATTCCTGGTTGAAAAATACCATGATCTGCAAAGTTTGATGAAGATCCGATGTAAGATGTAGTTTCTAGAGCCGTAATAGATCAGAATGGGACCCCATTTGGGTTATACCAAAGTATGGACATATGGGCATCTCCCAAACAAGTAAGGAAATGCTAAAGACGGACGGACTTTCTATCTCATTACAATTCAATTTGGTAAAAAAGTGAAATCGGGAAGGATTTTTGCATCCTGTAAATGTATGTGTTTGACAAAAATGTTAAATCGGAAAGGACATTTGTATAGGGGTATATTGAAACCTGGAACGATGTGACCCGCTTTCACCATGTATGTTTATTGGTGAAATATAATATGTAAAGTTTGGCCAAAATCGGTTAAACATTCGGGAGCAACATTTGTATGAGGGCGATATCTAAATCTGCACCGATCTTACCCACTTTCAGCATAGGTGTTTTTTGTTGGATTATAAGATGTTGTGCCAATTTTAAAGAGAATCAGGTACAATATGTGGTTTCTAGAGCGGAAAAAGTCAAATCGGGAGCGACATTTGTATGGGGGCTATAAATCTGAACCGATCTAACCCACTTTCAGCATAGGTGTTTCTGGTTCGACTATAAAATGTTGTGCCAATTTTAAAGAAAATCGGGTACAATATGTGACTTTTAGAGCGGAAAAAGTCAAATCGGGAGCGACATTTGTATGGGGGCTATATCTAAATCTGAGCTGATCTTACCCACCTTCAGCATAGGTGTTTCTGGTTCGACTATAAAATGTTGTGCCAATTTTAAAGAGAATCAGGTACAATATGTGGATTTTAGAGCGGAAAAAGTCAAATCGGGAGCGACATTTGTATGGGGGCTATATCTAAATCTGAACCGATCTTACCCACTTTCAGCATAGTGTTTCTAGATTGATTATAAAATGTTGTGCCAATTTTGAAGAAAATAAGGTACAATACGTCGTTTCTAGAGCGCAAAAAGTCTAATCGGGAGCGACATTTGTATGGGGGCTATATCTAAATCTGAACCGATCTTACCCACTTTCACCATAGGATGGATTATAAGATGTTGTGCCAATTTTAAAGACAAACGGGTACAATATGTGGATTTTAGAGCGGAAAATGTCAAATCGGGAGCGATATTTGTATGGGGGATATATCTAAATCTGAACCGATCTTACCCAATTTTTGCATACGTATTTCTAGTTGGATTATAAGATGTCCTGCCAAATTTAAAGAAAATCGGGTACAATATGTCGTTTCTAGAGCGGAAAATGTCAAATCGGGAGCGATATTTGTATGGGGGATATATCTAAATCTGAACCGATCTTACCCAATTTTTGCATACGTATTTCTAGTTGGATTATAAGATGTCCTGCCAAATTTAAAGAAAATCGGGTACAATATGTCGTTTCTAGAGCGGAAAATGTCAAATCGGGAGCGACATTTGTATGGGGGCTATATCTAAATCTGAACCGATCTTACTCAATTTTTGCATACGTGTTTCTAGTTCGATTATAAGATGTTCTGTAAAATTTAAAGAAAATCGGGTACAATATGTCGTTTCTAGAGCGGAAAATGTCAAATCGGGAGCGACATTTGTATGGGGGCTATATCTAAATCTGAACCGATCTTACCCAATTTTTGCATACGTGTTTCTAGTTCGATTATAAGATGTTCTGTAAAATTTAAAGAAAATCGGGTACAATATTTCGTTTCTAGAGCGGAAAATGTCAAATCGGGAGCGACATTTGTATGGGGGCTATATCTAAATCCGATCTTACCCAATTTCAGCATAGGTGTTTCTAGTTGGATTATAAGATGTTTTACCAAATGTAAAGAAAATCGGGTACAATATGTCGTTTCTAAAGTGGAAAATGTCAAATCGGGAGCGACATTTGTGTGGGAGATATATCTAAATCTGAATCGATTTCCTCGAAATTCAATACCAATGGTCCTAGGCCAGAAAAAATAACTTCTGCCAAGTTTCATGACAATCGGACAACAATTGCGACCTGTAGAGTGCGAACAAGCTTAGATGGACAGACAGACAGACATCGTTAAATCGACTCAGCTGGTGATTCTAAGCCGATCCGTATACTTAAAGGTGGGTCTAGCTCTTATTTCTTGGTGTTACAAACATTTGGCGCGAAACTAACTTATAATACCCTAGACCACGAAGTGGTGTAGGGTATAAAAATTGTAACGAAACCGCTGTTGAAAAGTTAAGCTCGACCTTGCTCAGGGAAATGGGGTTATATTTGACAATCAGATACACACTTACAAATAGAGATAGGTGAGTGAGATTATGAGAATTGTACATCGCCGAAAGAATTGATTACCAGTCATATTGCTCAATCTTACAATAGTAAAGACTATAAATTCAAAATTTTATAAGTGGAAAGATTGCGTGAAATAAGAATATATACTATTTGTTACAATTAGGAGAATTAATAAAGATAGTATATTAATGGACTGATAAACAATTACATTATAATATAAAGTAATTTCAAGATTCTATTAATTCAAACAACAAGTTTGGTCAAAAATTCAACACAAAACAAGTAAGGAGAGGCTAAAAACGGGCGGGGCCGACTATATGATACCACTTTCCATTTTCTACACCATTACAATTCAGTGAGGATTTCGGCATGTGCTCTATATCATAGAGCAAATGGGGAGGAAACGAAATTTGTATGGTGGCTATACCTAAATCTGAAACGATTTTATCCATTTTCACCACAGATATTTCTATTTGAAATATGAGGTGATGTGCCTAATTTGATCAAAATCGGTTAAATTTTGTGGTTTCGAGAGCCAATAAAGTCAAATCGGAAGCTATATATAAAACTGAGCCAATTTGACCTATTTTCAGAAATGTTTCTAGAAATGTTTCTAGTTGAAATATAAAGCGTTACGCCAAATTAAAAAAGAAAAAATCATGGTTTTTAGACCAGAAAATGTCAAATAGTTCAAAAATTTGAGCAAACCGGGTCTGTAGGAGATTTGAAAACACCAGTGCATGCTCGTACAGCTCGTACTGCAGAAAATATTGTTGCTGTTCGGGATAGAGTGGCTGAAGAGCCGTCCACTCGTCGTCGTGCCCAACAAGTGCACCTCCCACGCTCGTCGTTTATGAATATGACTTGCATTTACACGCTTACAAGGTGCGATTGACTCAAGAACTAAACCCTCATGACCATTCCAAACGTTGTCAATGGTCAGAATTGTAGCAAGAAATGGCAACAGTGGATGATCAATTTACGAAGAAAATCATATTCAGTGATGAGGCACATTTTCACCTCAGTCGATTCGTCAATAAGCAGAATTGCCGCATTTGGGCGAATGATAATCCAAGAGTGATTGTCAGAAAACCAATGCACCCACAAAGAGAGAGTGTTCGGTGTGGTTTATGGGCCGTATTTTTTCCAAAATGAGACCGATCAGGCAGTTAATGTGAATGATCTTCGCTATCGTGAGATGATAACGAATTTTTTATGGCCCGAATTGGAAGATATGGATGTGGACGATATGTGGTTTCAACAGGACGGTGCCACTTGCCATGTCGATGTTAATTGGCCGCAAATCATGTGATTTGACACCGTTGGACTTCTTTGTGTGGGGTTATTTGAAAAAAAAAGATGTACGTCGATAAGCCAGCAACATTTCAAGAGCTAAAGGATGAGATGATTCGGCCCATTAACGGCATAGAACCTTAATTATGCCTCAGCGTCATCGAAAATTTGGACCATCTGATGGAGGTGTGCCGCCGAGGTCACGGTGGCCATTTGGCCGATATTTTGTTTCATACATAATTGAACCATACCAATATTATCATAATAAAAATAAAATTACAATAATTTCCTAAAGAGTTTGTCTTTTACCGAAAATCAACATCGGCCCTTAAAATTTAAACACCATTTACAAGATATAGATGAAATGTTTTGCGAGCAGTCATAAAACAAACCAATCATGCACTTTAGGTTCGGCAAACTCAACGATTTTACCCTCGGCAGCGACGGATTTTTGTACACTCCACGAGAGTATTATGTCTTTGTGCATTTGTTTGTAACACCCAAAAGGAAGTGAGATAGACCCATTGTTAATTATACCGATCGACTTAGAATCACTTTATGAATCGATTTAGCAATGTCCGTCCGTCTGTCTGTCTGTCCATCTATTCTTGTAATCACGATACAGGTCGCAATTGTACACAGAACCAAATAAAACTTTGCACAACGAAGTTTTTCGGTACAACGACGAACGCTATTTAATATATTTTATAATTTGATGAAAATCGGTTCAGATTTAGATATAGCCCCCATACAAATTTCACTCCCGATTTGACTCTTTCCACTCTAGATACCACATATTACAACCGATTTTCTTTAAAATTGGCAAAACGGTTTTATATTTGAACTAGAAACACCTGTGGTAAAAATGTGTTAGATCGGTTCAGATTTTGATATAGCCCCCATACAAATTTCGCTCCCGATTTGACTTTTCCCCTCTAGAAACCACATATTGTGTCAGATTGTCTTCAGATTTAGCAAAACATCTTATATTTCCACTTGAAACAATCATGGTGAATATAGGTCAGATCGGTTCAGATTTAAGCATAGCTCCCATACAAATTTCGCTCCCGATTTGACTTTTTCCGCTCTAGAAACCACATATTGTATCAGATTGTCTTCAGATTTGGCAAAACATATTATATTTAAACTAGGAACACCTATGGTGGAAATAGGTCAGATCGGTTCAGATTTATATATAGCCCCCATTAAAATTTCGCTCCCGATTTGACTTTTTCTGCTCTAGAAGTCACATATTTTAACAGATCCTCATCAAATTAGGCGAAATATCTTTTCACCCATGGTAAAAACGTGCTAGATCGGTTCAGATTTATATATAGCTCGCACACATATTTCACTTCCGATTTCATTTTTTCCACTCTATAAACCACATAGTACCCGCTGCTTCGCACGCGAAAAAGCCAGTTATTTGTTAATTTTATCCATCTCTGTTACGTATTTATTTAATTTTCTTTTGGTGTATATAGATAAATCTAAAATAGTAATTTGGAAACATCCTTTTATATAGCACTCACACACAGTCAAAGTAATGTGCTTGTCGATATGCACTATTTTAGCTGAACTCCTTCGTATGTATAATTTTTATTATTTTCCACCATTTATATCCTCGATCTCATGTTTCTAGATGCAGCCAGTTACTTTATAACTTTTGCACGTCTTTCCCAAAAAGTACACATTTTGAAAAACCACTATAGGTAACATGTGTTTTTGATTCACCTAAAAATATGTACTTTATTTGGTAAAACATTTATTTCTTGCCGGGACGTATCGTTGTATTAAGTACAAATTTTGAAATATCCATTTATGTTCCGCGTTTAAGTAATTAAAGGACTGTACAATTTCACTATTCTATGTGTAACACTTTAGCTGGTACCATTTCTATCCCTTTTTGTAAAGTAAAATTTTCGAAAAATCCAATTTTACTTCGTTTTTATATGGTCAGAGGAATTTACATACCAAATTTCATGGTTCTAGGTGGAATACTTTAGTTGGTACCATTTTTATCCCTTTTTGTCCCGCTGGCCCTTTAAAGTACAAATTTCGAAAAATCCAATTTTACTTCGCTTTCATATGGTCAGAGGTATTTACATAACAAATTTCACGATTCTAGGTGTTATACTTTAGTAGGTACCATTTGTATCCCTTTTTGTCTCGCACGCCCCTTAAAGTACAAATTTTGAAGATCTAATTTTACTTCGCTTTTATATGGTCGGAGGAATTTACATACCAAATTTCACGATTCTAGGTGTAATACTTTAGTTGGTACCATTTTTATCCCGCTCGCCGCTTAAAAGTACAAATTTCGAAAAATCCAATTTTACTTCGCTTTATATGGTTAGAGGAATTTACATACCAAATTTCACTATTCTATGTGTAATACTTTAGTTGGTACCATTTTTATCCCTTTTTGTCCCGCTCGTAAAAGTACAAATTTCGAAAAATCCAATTTTACCTCGCTTTCATATGGTCAGAGGAATTTACATACCAAATTTCACGATGCTAGACGTAATATTTTAGTTGATATCATTTTTATCCCTTTCTGTCCCGCACGCCCCTTAAAAGTACAATTTACGAAACATCCAATTTTAGTTCGTTTCTATATGGTCAGAGGAATTTGCATACCAAATTTCACGTTTCTAGCTGTAATACTTTAGTTGGTACCATTTTTATCCCTTTTTGTCCCGCTCGTCCCTTAAAAGTACAAATTTCGAAAAATCCAATTTCACTTCTTTTCTATATGGTCAGAGGAATTTACATACCAAATTTCACGTTTCTAGCTGTAATACTTTAGTTGGTACCATTTTTATCCCTTTTTGTCCCGCTCGTCCCTTAAAAGTACAAATTTCGAAAAATCCCAATTTGTAGCTCGTCTGCATGGTCATTGCAAGGAACTCACCGAATTTCATGTTTATAGCTACTGCCGTTTAGTCAGGACGAAGGTTCGATGTTTATCCCTTTTTGGGCCATTTTATCCCCTAAAAGTACGAATTTCGTAAAACCCTTTCTTAGTCGACATCTACGTCATATTTGGGAACTACCCTGAAAATTTCATGACCCTGGCTTCAGCCGTTTGGTCTGGGGGCTGGTCAATGATAAGTCAGTCAGTCAGTCAGTAACGCAACTCTTTTATATATAGATTTGAACTAGAAACACCCATGGTGAAAATGGATCAGATCGGTTCAGATTTACATATAGCTCCCATACAAATTTCGCCCCAAAAATTTCGGATAGACTTTTTCCGCACCAGAAAGCACGAATTTTCACAGAATGAGCTTAACACGTTATATTTGAACTAGATGGACTTATTGTGAAAGTTAGTTACTATATTCCATGTTTGAAGATAGCACCGATATAAATATTTCCGATTTGACAAATTGGACCGCTTAATGTTAGCCTATGATTAGGAAACATACAAAAATTCTTCCCATTTTCACTTTTTTACCGAGTTGAATTGTTTACGGATAGATAGTGGAGTGTATCGTATAGTCGGTCCCGCCCGACTTTAGCCTTTCCTTACTTGTTTAAAATGAAAATGGAAAGTATTGTAAAAGTGTAACTTAAAATGAACTTTTAAGTGTTTCAAAATAAAGGACATTACTCCTATGACAATCCCATATTAAGTTCATTGAGAATGTCCCTAGTCTCACAACATCCTAATAACAAGATTATCATCATTTTCACTTCTTCGGATGGACTCCGAACTACTATGCAGAGTGAACGTATGAGGCATATATGCGCATGATACATATTCGAAGCTGCACCGCTGCCATTTGGATTCATCTATATATCAACAATGAATTTTCCCATTCGGACATATTTGCCGTTTAACGATGTCATCACTAAGTATTGTTCACCTTGGTTTTCTAGGAATATCCAAACCAAATTATAACGATTTCGATCGATAAATAAAAAACCAAGTCATTTAAATACGAAGTTAATAATGATGAGAAATGGTTGCTCAGCTTTGTACGAGAGTTTCCCAGTAATTTGATAAATGGGATTGGTAAACTCACCTCACCTACCCTAGCCTGCCCTACCCTATTGAATCATTGAAGGTTTCGTGATATTGTTACAAACCCATTTTTCTCTCGTTTCCACGTAAATCAATGGCAACAAGAATAGCTGCGGACTTATGCTAAATAAAGGCGAGTAATTTACAACGGAAATACTGCTGGCCCGTCACGAAGAACCTACTCTACGAGTATTTCCTGTCATTAGTTATTACAAATGCCGCCTGGCCATGGACGACGACGACGGCGACACATCCTTCGTGCTGCCTTGTTTTAGTGGCCAAAGTTATGGCCAATGATTTTCTGTCACGGCATTTGTACAATGAATGATTGATACACAATCGCTTGGTATAAATTTCAAATAAAATAGGGAAGGTATGATTGAACCATTATGATTGGGGTAATATCTAATAAAGTAATTTTCAATAGAAAACAAATATTCTAATGCAGCCGCAACTAATTGGATGAAACAAGCCCACAAAAATATGTTTCAAGAAACACGCCAATCCTCTATGAAACCCAATGTGGCCCATAAGACATTAATCTTATATTATTCACTTAATTCATTTGATGAAATGAAATTAAGTTTACTTCCGGCATAGACGACGATGGTAATTTATTTAAACTTTGTTTTCGCTTCACACCCTGGGACCGCCATTACGCCATGGCTACGATGTAGACGTGAAAGAAAACGGCAAAACTTTAGTTTATTTTGCAGATTGTTCTTGGCGCTGTTAATAAGTTTGCAGGAATAGTGGTGATCTATTTTCTTTTTATTTTGAATTAAAAGTTTTCCTAACCCAAACAATATAAAAATGTCCAATAAAACATATGAACGAAACAATATTAACCATAAAGTTGTTGTTCATAAACTCGTATTATTAACACAAACTGCAAAATACCAGCAAATAATAATGCGAAAAAAGAATGCGATGCACATTTATCTAATCCACAGCTAGTTTTCATTCAACTCCCTTTGGAGCATAAAGTTGCATCACATCAAACATGTAGTCTACGAAGGGTACCACGAGGAGTTTTAAACATTTTTATCAAATAAGTGCACTGAAAGCATTATCTTCGTAGTATTTATGATTTTATCATATCCTCAGTGAGTGGCCAAGAAACTCCCCATAAAATGTATTAAACATGTTTCTTAAATCACAAAAATGAAAAGTAGCACAGAATTCCTGAAGCCTTTCTTAGAAAGTAGGTAATGAATATGAAAAATTACATATATATACAGTGAAACTTCGATATAACGAACTTCGTTATAAGGAAAAACTCAATATAACGATTTTTTCCTGAGTCCCTTGAAAAATCCTCTTTTTAGCAAATTTGTCCACACAAAAATGCTCTATAGCTATAACGAAGAAATTCTGGGCTATAAAGCCTCACCCAATAGCCTCTATACAACGAAATCAGAATAAAACAAGCAAAATCGGCGTTAAGTTCGACCGGGATGAACCATATATACACTCCACCATGGATTGCATTCCACATAAACTGAGGCCATTTGGTTGGTACCATTTGTATCCCCTTTTCCCATTTTACCCCTTAACCCTCTAAGACCCAAATATATAAAACAAGTACAAAATGTTTGCATATTTTTTCTATGGTAATTATGACTCAGGAAATTAAATAATATCATCCAGAATCCATTATCTCTTTTCGTTTTGCCGCCAAGTGAAGAAAGGTGAAAAAGTGCCTCAGGGTTTTATACTTATAAACAAGTAAGGAAAGGCTAAAGTCGGGCGGGGCCGCTTTGATTACTAACCCAAGATATTTCATGGGAGCAATTTTATGTAGTTCATATAAATTATACAGTTACTATAAATTCATCTTTAGTAAAATTTAATGAATATTGTAAATAATAAAGTAATTGATCCAATTTTCCTGCAGAAATTCCGAGTAAAGTAAATATAATATGATCCGGAAAAATTGGTCAAGATCCAATGATAAATACAGATAATACAGCGGTAGTAGGATGAATCGGACGGACATTTGAAGGGGGCCTATAACAACACTTGAGGCCTGTGCCAAAACATGCGCCTATATATAAATGTATGTGTTTGACAAAAAAATGTTGAATCGGAAAGGACATTTGAATGGGGGTATATTGAAACCTGAAACGATGTGACCCGCTTTCACCATGTATGTTTATTGGTGAAATATAATATGTAAAGTTTGGCCAAAATCGGTTAAAGATTCGGGAGCAACATTTGTATTGGGGCTATATCTAAATCTGAGCCGATCTTACCCACTTTCACCATAGGTGTTTTTAGTTAGATTATAAGATGTTATGCCAATTCTAAACAAAATCGGGTACAATATGTGGTTTATAGAGCGGAAAAAGTCAAATCGGGGACGACATTTGTATTGGGGCTATATCTAAAACAGAACCGATCTTACCCACCTTCACCATAGGTGTTTCTAGTTTGATTATAAAATGTTCTGCCAATTTTAAAGAAAATCGAGAATAATATGCGGTTTCTAAAGCGGAAAAAGTGAAATCGGGAACGACATTTGTATGGGGACTAAATCTGAACCGATCTTACCCACATTCACCACTTTTAGTTGGATTATAAGATGTTGTGCCAATTTTAAAGAAAATCGGGTACAAATGTATTTTATAGAGCGGAAAAAGTCAAATCGGGAGCGACATTTGTATGGGGGCTCTATCTAAATCTGAACCGATTTCCTCCAAATTCTATGCCGATCGTCCTTGGCCAAAAAAAATAACTTCTGCCAAATTTCATGATAATCGGACAGCAATTGTGACCTGTAGAGTGCGAACAAGCTTAGATGGACAGCAGACGGACAGACAGACGGACGGACGGACAGACAGACATCGGTAAATCGATTCAGCTGGTGATTCTAAGCCGATCCGTATACTTAAAGGTGAATATTTCTTGGTGTTACAAACATTTGGCGCGAAACTAACTTACAATACCCTAGTCCACGAAGTGGTATAAACACACATTTTTAACTTTTCTCACATTCTATAAAAACATAATAATATTATAATGCCATATCTTTTAAGGAAATAATATCCACTATGCTTGAATCACTATAAACCGGTTTAATATGTCTCTGAAAATATAACATCGCGGCAGCGAAGTTTTTATGTTCACTTTTTTGACCTCACTCATTAAATTGTATTGTAGAATTTAAACGAAAACTTGTAGATCATTGAAATTTTCGAGAGAAATGTTACTAGGTGTGTGTCCGAGAGCACCGAATCATCTTTTAATCAAAGCAAACTTTACCGTTAGAGTTAACTCGAATTTAGTGATAATTGCCTTGAGACACTCTTTGGTATTAGAGGATTAAGTGTACGACTTTCTAAAATCTCTGTATTTTACGTGTCTAGTATTTAGAGAGATGTGTTCATCATTCTAGCTGTAGTTCAGTTGGTACTGTTTTTTTATCCCTCTGTACCCATTGTATCCCTTGATAGTACGAATTCGGAAAAAAACCTGTTATTTTTGTGTCTACGCAGTCAGTTTTCCTGACTTTAGCTGTGGACGTTTTGCTGGTTCAATTTGTCCCCCTTTTTCCATTTTAACCCCAAAAAGTACGAATTGCGAAAAATCCGTTGATTTTACGTGGCTACGCAATCAGAGCAATATATACACCGAATTCTAGGTACAGTATGTTAACAAACAAATACGATATAAATACACGAATCAGATTAAATAAAAAAACTCAATAATTGTAAATAGAATTCTTCTCGAAAAAGCGTGAAGCAAGTCATAAAATATTCCAAAAAGAAGTAAAAATGGCGTTAAGTTCGGCCAGACCGAACTTCTTATAACCTCCACAATGAATTGCATTCCACAGAGGCTGTCGATTTTCGTAGAAGTGCAGTAATATTACAGGAAAGTATAAATTTTTTAATATACCCAAACCAAAACAAATACAAATATTGAAAAAATAATTTTATAAATAAATATAATATTTTTTTATTATTTATTATTATTTTCCCCTACGAATGAAAATCGCTTTATGGTGCACGTTTTTGTTATAGGGGAATGCGCATACCCAATATCAAGTAAGTTCAAGCAGAGATATTGAAAAAATATGCTAGCGTGCTTTCAACAGACGTATGGACGGACGGACATGGCTAGATCGTCTTAGAATTTTATGACGATCAAGAATATATATATACTTTATGGGGCCTCAAGTCGATATTTCAAGGTGTGGTTTATGTATGTATGTATAAACATCTCTTGTGAAATTAGGTCATATCGGTTCATGTATTTATATAGATGTAGAATCCGATTTTGTACAATATGTTATATTTCACTTAGAAGCATCCATTGTAAAATAGGTTAACATTGATCCATGTTTTCATATAGCCCCTTCATGCACGATTTGATATTTTTGCTTTAGCAACTACATATTTAAAGCGATTTTTTTCAAATTCCGCATATCACGTCATATTTTGCATAGAAACTTTTTTCTTAAAAGTGGATCACATCGCTTCAGATCCAGATATAGCACCTTACAAATGTTACTTCAGATTTTACTTTCGCCGCTCTCGAAACCCCCATTGTTATCCGATTTTGTTCAAATTTGATACTTCTCATAGAAACTTTATCCTTACATCATGCGTGTAACTTCTGACCCTGTTTGCAAACAGCTTCCTCATATACTGTAAACATCTGTGCACGAAAAAAAAAATATTGCAATTTTTTAAATGCAAACAATCTTATATTTGGCACAAACATTTAATAAAATATATAATTGTACCTAATTATAAAAATACCTAATTGTAAATTTCAAATGTATTCTCAGAAGTAAATGGATGTGTTTCCAGCAATTATTTCTCAGGGTGTAGATAAAGTGGACCTCGTCGGTTCATGCTATTTCCGTCTATATTTTGATATAGCGCTCAGACAAATATCCAACTCGCTTTGGATTTAAATATTACCTAAAAAACCACATACTGAAGATGGGTCCGGCTTTATGTTTTCCCTCACATTTTGAAATGTCTATAGACATCGAAGTTCTTACGCCATACGTAGTTAAATTTAAATTATTTCATATCATTTTAATGTTATCTTCTTTCTGAGTTTAGGATTGGTAATAAGAAACTTGTACTGGATCAGATAGTGGAGGGTATTAAATAGTCGTTTCCGCCCGACTTTAGCATTTCTTACTTGTTGTATTAATTTTGTTATAAAAGTTAGTACATCTTTAGTTAGATTTGGAGAGTACAATTAATATAGCTATCACAATCAGATTTTGTTCGTAAGACGATACTAACAATACGATACGATACTGGTGCATTGTGGCGGTTTAGTAATATTAAGTTTCCAATAGTAATCATACGCTATGTGATCCACTATAGAACCATTTTTATCAGGTTGGATACCGGAAATAATAACTCTTCGGAAATGGCAACTGTGGTGGATAGTGGTAATTGAAAATTATTTATTTCGTTAATTTTAAGTGCTATGATATAAGGGGAGGTTAAATTTTAAGGGCCGATGTTGATTTTGAATAAAACACAAATTATTTAGGAAATTATTGTCATTTCTTTTTATACACCCCACCTCCAGGATGGTGGTATATTAACTTTGTCATTCCGTTTGTAACACCTTGAAATATCGACCTGAAACCCTATAAAGTATATATTATTGATTGATTGTCATATAATTCTAAGACGATCTAGCCATGTCCGTCCGACCGTCTGTAGAAAGCACGCTAGTATCTAAACGAAATGAGCAAGGGCACCCAAATTTTCCATAAATGTGTCTTATAGTCGTAGATCGGTTGGGATTGAAACTGGGCGAAATCGGCACAAAGGAAACAATTTTCCCTCACAAAAACCAAAAATAACCATAATAACAACTAATATTTTAGAGTATTTAAGAATATTTTTTCTCAATATCTCTGATTGTACTTACTTGATATTGGGTATGTGCATTACCCATATAACAAAAACGTGCACCATAAATTGATTTTTATTCGTAGGGGGTGAAATAGCGAAAAGGGGGACAAATATGGTACATATCAAACGACAACAGCTAGCAACACGTACATTCCTGTTATCTACCTGAGTAGATAAAAAAACATAAAAGTATTTTTCCCACTTCGTACTTTTAAGGGGTAAAATGGGAAAAGAGGGATACAAATGGTACCAAACAAACGCACCTAAAATAATGAAATTCGGTGTATATATTCCTCTGATTACGTAGACACGTAAAATAAAGGGATTTTTCTAAATTCGTACTTTTTGAGGTTAAAATGGAAAAAGGGATAAAAATAGTACCAACCAAGTGACCGCAGATAGAGTCATGAAATTCGGAGTATACATTCCCCTGACTGTGTAGACACGAAAAATAAAATATTTTTTCCAAATTAGTACTTTCAAGGGATACAATGGGAACAAAGGGATAAAAATGGTGCCAACTAATCGGCTACAGCTAGAATGATGAAATTCGGTGTGTATATCCCTCTAATTGCGTAGACACGCAAAATAAAGAGATTTTAGAAAGGGGATAAAAAATGGTACCAACCAAAAGGCCGCAGCTAGAATCATGGAATTCGGTGTATACATTCCTTTGACTGCGTAGACAAACAAAATAAAAACATTTTTCGTAATTTTCATTTTTACGGAAAAAATTGGTAGAATCATGAACTTAGGTTATTTTGCACTATGTACGTGAGATAATGGATTTTTCAAAATGTGTACTTTTGTAATTAAAATGGAATGGAAATACAACCAACAGTGCACCCACTATCTCACAATATTTATGGTAATTACGCATTTTTGAAAATATAAATATAAGAATATTTATTTTTTGAATTGACTTCAAGTAATTTTTGTATATATATATAGTGAAAACGTATTGGTGCCTTGTCTTATAATCGTGGTTTGAAATAATAAAAATACTATATTTATTTATAAAATTATTTTTCAATATATGTATTTGTTTTGGTTTGGCTATATTAAAAATTTTATATTTTCCTGTAATATTACTGCACTTCTACGAAAATCAACAGCCTCTGTGGAATACAAGGTGGAGTTGGTGGAGGTTTTTTTAATCGTTATTATGACAATATTGGTATGGTTCAATTATGTATGGAACAAATTATAGGCCAAATGGTCGCCGTGACCTCGGCGGCACACCTGCATCCGATGGTCCAAATTTTCGATGACGCTGAGGCATAATTGAGTTTCTATGCCGTAAATGTGCCGAATTATCTCATCCTTTAGCTCTTGAATTGTTGCTGGCTTATCGATGTACACCTTTTCTTCCAAATAACCCCAAAGAAAGAAGTCCATCGGTGTCAAATCACATGATCTTGGCGGCCAATTGACATCCCCAAAATTGTTTCGTTAGCTGTGTGGCAAGTGACACCGTCCTGTTAAAACCACATGTCGTCCACATCCATATCTGCCAATTCGAGCCATAAAAGTTCGTTATCATCTCACGGCAGCGAAGACCATTCACAGTAACTGCCTGACCGACCTCATTTTGGAAAAATTACGGCCCGATGATGCCGCCAGTCCATAAACCGCACAAAACAGTCACTCTTTGTGGGTTTTTCGACAATCACTCTTGGATTATCATTCGCCCAAATCCGGAATTCTGCTTATTGACGAATCCACTGAGGTGAAAATGTGCTCATCACTGAAGATGATATGCTTCGAAAATTGATCATCCACTCTTGCCATTTCTTGCCCATTTTCATAATAAGCCTGAATAACTTTAACGCGTTGCCCGATTGTGTATCTTTCCATGATTCAAATTGAGTTATTCTGAAATTGAGAAATGTCAAATGAAATGCAGAAAAAAACTTGAAGTTTAGGTGTGGTTCACATTCAACATCGGCCCTTACAATTGAACCATCCTTTATAAATAAAGTAAATGCAAAACTCTCCTCCTTTAACGTATTTATTCACTGTATAACCTACAACAGGTAAACATTTTCTCAAAATTATTGTTTTCATTCAAATAAACATTCATTAATTATTTAAAAAAATTAAAAAAAATAAATAAATAAAAATTATCTTATTAAAATGGGTATTTGTTTGCTGTTGGGTGGTATGGCACGACCTCATACGATTTTTTAAGTTTTTTTATTGTCACCCTTTTATTTTGATTTTCAAAATTGATTTTTTTCATTTTGAAGTTGTGTTCTTAGACGAATTTTTAGCGACTGTGTAAAGTATTAAAATAATGAATTATATTTTTTACTATTTTTTCAAAGAGTGTACTTAGGAAAACAAGAGCTGTTTTTCAGCTTTCCCAGTTTTAATCTAGCAAGGTTTTAATAAAAAATAATGAAAACTATGTACTATTATTTCTGCAGGTTTCAATATTTGTAGCCTCCTCTTAAAAATTCAAAATACATAAGAATAAACTCGCTAAAACTAATCGAGGAAAATGGGTTGTTAATCTAGGAATATGAAAAAATTTTAATTTCTTAATTAATAACAAATGCAAAAAAGTCAATTATTTGATTTTATAACTAAAACATATATTACAAAATCAATTTCTAATGTTACAAATTTTCAAATTTTACCACCGAATGTCGAATAATCGCAAATCGAGTTTTACCCTACATCGTCCTTATCCATCAACATTATTCATAATACCTTCTACATCTGCTTTGCTACCTTCAACACTGAACTGAAAATAGTGACTAGCAATTGATCTTGATTCGAAGAGAGCTCTCACGTCACATTTGAGATGGCTTATGTTGGACCACTGTAGAGGGAGCGGTGTAATAGTGCAGTACTGTGGTGTTGCGGTGTTCACCTGTCATCTCAACTCATCCGTCTTTTATTGCATGCTCGCGTCCCTCTAAGACTTTG
This sequence comes from Polietes domitor, assembly GCA_947397865.1. NCBI lineage: Eukaryota > Metazoa > Arthropoda > Insecta > Diptera > Muscidae > Polietes > Polietes domitor. Next base: position 81,444,870 of record OX377619.1, on the reverse strand, counting down.
TGTGTTTACTAAAGCTTGAAAATGGGGTTTAAAGTTTATTTTCTTTTCGTTTCGCTATATTTTTTGTCACTTCGCTCCCTCTAAATAAAACGATGCCGGTTTATAATGGTACGTGCAAATGTCAAAGTTTATATCTGCTTCTCCTGCTGCTCTAAGATTTTCCGTCATTGTTTTTTTTTGTTTGTTTGCTTTCCCCCACCCCTTCACGCTCTAAGAATATACTACATACATATCTGTTTGGGCAAAGGGGGTAGGGAATTTCTGGCGTTTTTTCTTCTTCTTGTCGTCCCTACGTTTCCGTTTGTTTTCTTAACGTTTCCTTTGCTTAGCGTTTTTTCTGCTTGGCATTTCTTTGTAGAGGGTGAGTGTGTGTTACACCTGCTGACAAATGGCGTTACGCAGTGTGTCACATCTATCATCAGAGATTTAAGGGGTTTTTCATGTACACACTAGGGCAGTCGATCGGCAGTTTGTGTTGCGAATTCCGTGATTACCCTTCCAGGATAGAGGGAATGGCTGGCCAGACAATCGGATGAATGACATAGAATATATATATTAGAACGACTAACAGTAAATGAAAATATATCAAAATGAACATTGATATATTTTCTGTTTATTCCTAAATTTTGTATCCCAAATTTAGGGCCACAAAGATGCGTACGTATTAAAAGTCTCCAATACCTTTAGACATGCAATAAAAAATTGCAAAAAATTCGCGTTGATTTGAACTATTCGCCATTTCGTTTTACTTTTCGACGTAGATTTTACATAATGCTAAATGGTGGGTCATGTAACATTTAAATTCGAACTACCGATTTAATTTTTATTTTAAGTTTTATGTTTGAAATTTGCAAAATTGCATTTGCATTGAGAAGCCAATTCATCCACAACGAGTCAATGTTTGTTTTGGATTTTGGGCTGGCGGCATCATCATCTAACTCCGTCAGATCTTACTATCAAAATAGACAAATCACTTAAAATTACAAAAGAGAGTCGACTTAGACAACCTGCTATTGTGAAATATATATTTCTTTCTTTGAATTTGGTATCCCACTATATGATAACGTCTATAGAAAGGTGTATGATTGTATTTTGATTTGAAAGTCGCATTTATATAAGTCAATGACAGTATGCGTGGCCATGTGTTCCTATAAAAAAACAATAAACAACAGCTCCTCTATTGTGCTTCTTTAGTGTGTCAAAGTAGGTACAGCTTTACCATTCTTTGGAAGGATTATGATATTCCACATGTCTGCTCAAAAATGCCTTATATGAAAAGCTTGAATTGCAAAAATATTTGGTCTGTAATCAATATTTGATTTGAACTGGGATATTGTCCTGGCTCAAGACCATTTTGCTTCTATATTTAATAGAATGCAAATTTATTTACAAATGGCATGGTGACATTTATTACTTGGCTGCAGACTACCACGATCATGATTTCGACCATGTCAAAAGTCTTTTCAAGTGGCTTCGCAGCGACTTTTCAACATCAAACCCGGCCTCATAAGGAGATGATTCTCACAAACGAACGAGAATCACAACTCACTTGCCGAATTTGCGTTTAAAGGACAATATCCCAGTTCAAATCAAATATTGATTACAGACCAAAAAAATGCAAACGAAACCAGTAAGGAAAGGCTAAAGTCGGGCGGGGCCGACTCTATGATACACTCCACTTTCAATCCGAATACAATTCAATTCGATGAAAAAGTGAAAACGGGAAGGTTTTTTGTATCCTGTAAATGTATGTGTTTGACAAAAAATTTTATATCGGAAAGGACATTTGTATGAGGATATATTGAAACCTGGAACGAAATAGGTGAAATATAAAATGTATAGTTTGGCCAAAATCGGTTAAACTTATGGGTGCAACATTTAAATTTAGGCTATATTTAAATCTGAACCGAACCCACTTTCACCATAGTTTTGTTTAGTTAGATTATAAGATGTTGTGCGAAATTTAAAGAAAATCGAGCACAATATGTGGCTTTTAAAGCGGCAAAAGTCAAATCGGGAGCGACATTTGTATGGGGGCTATATCTAAATCTGAACCGATCTTACCCAATTTCTGCATAGTGTTTCTAGTTGGATTATAAGATGTTGTCACAAATTTAAAGAAAATCGGGTACAATATATGGTTTTTAGAGCGCAAAAATCAAATCGGAAGCGACATTTGTCTGGGGCCTATATCTAAATCTGAACCGATCTAGCCCGCTTTAGCCACAGGTGTTTCTAGTTAGATTATAAGACGTTGTGCCAAATTTAAAGAAAATCGATTAGAATATGTGGCATTTAAAGCGGAAAAAGTCAAATCGGGAGCGACATTTATATGGGGGCTATATCTAAATCTGAACCGATCTTACCAAATTTCTGCATAGGTGTTTCTAGTAAGATTATAAGATGTTGTGCCAAATTTAAAGAAAATCGAGTACAATATGTGGTTTCTACAGAGGAAAATGTCAAATCGGGAACGACATTTGTATGGGAGCTATATATAAATCTGAACCGATCTGACCGATATTCACCATGGGTGTTTCTAGTGGAAATATAAGATGTTTTACCAAATCTGAAGACAATCTGATATTTCGCTCCCGATTTGACTTTTTCCGCTCTAGAAACCACATATTAGGGTTTCTAGAGCGGAAAAAGTCAAATCGGGAGCGAAATTTGTATGGGAGCTATATATAAATCTGAACCGATCTGTCCGATATTCACCATGGGAGTTTCTAGTGGGAATATAAGATGTTTTACCAAATCTGAAGACAATCTGATACAATATGTGGTTTCTAGAGCGGAAAAAGTCAAATCGGGAGCGAAATTTGTATGTGAGCTATATATAAATCTGAACCGATCTGACCGATATTCACCATGGGTGTTTCTAGTGGAAATATAAGATGTTTTCCAAATCTGAAGACAATATGATACATTATGTGGTCTCTAGAGCGGAAAAAGTCAAATCGGGAGAGAAATTTGTATGGGAGCTATATATAAATCTGAACCGATCTAACACATTTTTACCACAGGTGTTTCTAGTTACAATATAAGATGTTTTGCCAATTTTAAAGAAAATCTGTTGTAATATGTGGTATCTAGAGTGAAAAGAGTCAAATCGGGAGTGAAATTCGTATGGGGGCTATATCTAAATCTGAACCGATTTTCTTCAAATTAAATAGCGTTCGTCCTTATCCCGAAAAACATCGTTGTGCAAAGTTTCATTTGGTTCTGTCTACAATTGCGACCTGTATCGTGATTACAAGAATAGATGGACGGACGGACGGACGGACGGACGGACAGACAGACAGACGGACATTGCTAAATCGACTCAGAAAGTGATTCTAAGACGATCGGTATAATTAACAATGGGTCTATCTCGTTTCCTTTTGGGTGTTACAAACAAATGCACAAAGACATAATACTCTCGTGGAGTGTATAAAAACTAAAACAAATGAGCGTTGGCACGGCAGAAGTATTGCTGGGTAAATATACCTCCATATACACATACTTACATATGCAACTCAATGAGATGCTTGTAAGATAGCATGTGTGCTTTATTACTTGGTGCGATTTATGAACCGATGACCCATATTCACCATAGGTGTTTCCAGTTGAAATATGAGATATTTTGAAAGATTTGAAGAAGATCTGTTAAAATATGTGGTTTATAGAGTGGAAAAAGTGAAATCGGGAGTGAAATTTGTGTGGGAGCTATATATAAATCTGAACCGATCTGACCCATTTGAGCCATGGCTGTTTATAGAACAAATATAAGATATTTCGCCTAATTTGATGAAGATCTTTTCAAATATGTAGCTTCTAGAGCAGAAAAAGTCAAATCGGGAGCGAAATTTTAATGGGAGCTATATATAAATCTGAACCTATTTGACCTATATTCACCATGGGAGTTTCTAGTGGAAATATAAGATTTTTTGCCAAATCTGAAGACAATCTGATACAATATGTGGTTTCTAGAGCGGAAAAAGTCAAATCGGGAGCGAAATTTGTATGGGAGCTATATATAAATCTGAACCGATTTGACCGATGTTTCTAGTGGAAATATAAGATGTTTTACCAAATCTGAAGACAATCTGATACATTATGTGGTCTCTAGAGCGCAAAAAGTCAAATCGGGAGAGAAATTTGTATCGGAGCTATATATAAATATGAACCGATCTAACACATTTTTACCACAGGTGTTTCAAGTTGAAGTATAAGATGTTTTGCCAATTTTAAAGAAAATCTGTTGTAATATGTGGTATCTAGAGTGAAAAGAGTCAAATCGGGAGTGAAATTCGTATGGGGGCTATATCTAAATCTAAACCGATTTTCTTCAAATTAAACAGCTTTCGTCGTTGTACCGAAAAACTTCGTTGTGCAAAGTTTCACTAAGTTATGTCTACAATTGCGACCTGTATCGTGATTACAAGAATAGATGGACAGACGGACGGACGGACATTGCTAAATCGACTCAAAAAGTGATTCTACGTCAATCGGTATAATTAACAATGGGTCTATCTCGTTTCCTTTTGGGTGTTACAAACAAATGCACAAAGACATAATACTGTCGTGAAGAGTATAACAAGTAAGGAAATGCTAAAGTCGGCGGTGGTGTTTCGTGGGATCAATTTTATGTAGTTCATATAAATTATAAAGAATACTTTAAATTCATCTTTAGTCAAATGTAACGAATATGGTAAATAATTGGATTAATTACCCAATTATTCATCAGACATTCCGAGTAAAGTAAATATAACATGATGTGGAAAAATTGATCAAGATTCAATGACAAATACAGATTAGACAACGGTTATAGGGTGAATCGGACGGATATTTGAAGGGGGCCTGTGCCAAAATATGGGCCTATAGTTCTCCTTCACGGTAGGTATTCCTAGTTGAAATATATCATGCAATATCTATGGTGAAAGTGGGTAAGATCGGTTCAGATTTATATATATCCCATATATCCGGATAAGAATTGTAGCTTCCAGATCGGAAAAAGTCAAATCGGTAAAGACATTTGTATGGCGGCTATATACATATAAATCTGAATCGATTTGACTAATTTTCACTATCACAATCTGTCAAAACATATGAATTAGATAGCGCAAATCGGTAGAAAAAAATTGTACGGCGGCTTTATCTAAATCTGAACCGATTTGCTTCAGCTTAAATAGTTTCCGCCCTTGACCCGGAAAACATAATTTTCGTAAGGATCGGACAATAAATGCGACCTGTACTTCGATTACAAGAATAGATGGACGGACGGACAGACAAACGGACATTGCTAAATCGAGTCAGAAAGTGATTCAACCCCGATCTATATAATAAACGATGGGTCTATCTCGTTTCCTTTTCGGTGTAAGAAGCAAATGCACAAACACATAATACCCTAGTGAAGGGTATACAAATATGCTGTAAAATTTAACTATAAGTCTCTGAATACATCAAAACTCAACTATTGTGTCAAAAATAAGTCAAAAAATTATGAAAAATTCTGAATTTGTGCCAACACTCACGCCAGATGAACTTATCACAAGGTATCCTATACCGATTCATCATGAGAATGTGCCAAAGGAGAAAATATTGACCGCCATACGTACACCCCCGATACAAGTACAACCTTTTTACCGCCCTCTATCAGAATCCGTTGCCAGAAACTTGTTATTAGTGTTCCAGAGTGTTATTTATTGTTTGACCTGAATCAAACTTTTATCTCCCTCGTCCACGTAGTGGTATATAAAAATAACAATCCCTTGATAACATGAAAAATAAAAAGCATTTGCATCAGAAGAACTCCTCATTTGAGATTTTCTTATCACGAACAATTTCGGGATTTTGAAATTTCCCAACACGACATCCCTAAAGCACACACACCACGTCCTTTTGTACATTTCAAACTTCAATCTCTATCCTTTGTTTCGTTTCGTGAACTTCGAATTGGCCAAAGGAGAGAGATAAACCCTGCAGAAAGTATAGGATTTATAGTTTGTTGTACTCGTACATAGAACAGAGGTGATTGTGGCATAGAAGCACAAGAAAAAATATAAGAACTGGAAAAGTTTCAAACTTAGTCCAAATCATTAGCATTGTGAAGGTGTAGTAGAAGATGCAAATCCTGTGTGTAAGTTTAATGACATTCACAAATACTCGCCGTGTCGTCGTGCCGTTGTGTAAATGCTACGACAACAAACGATAAGACTTTTGCAAAAGTCAGTCCAAAAAATGACAGAATTTAATTAATTGGACTACACATACATACAAATGGCATAAAAAATGTCCTCAATAGCTGGAGTCGAATACGAGGTGACGCGGCTGCCATGATAATATCATATCATAGACACGTACAATGTCCACGAGAACAAATGGTGAGACGGAAACTTCTATCCTCTCATAACTGATAAATGTAATCAAATAATAACCGTTCGCTATGATTTTAGAAATTATTCTAGTAAAACAGTTTAATCAACAGAAAATGCTCTTGACCTGGTTTTAATAACTTAATTCCTGGTGTTTTAAGTACTAATCACCTATTTCGAAATTACATGATCGATGATATATATATTCTGAAGTATATTTCCACAGTTCGAAATAGTCCCAGAAATAGTTCCCACTTATATATACCCTCACTCTCAGAGAACATATATACGGAAGTTATAAGAAATAAAATTTTATGTAGGGCAGGAAAATTTGTGAGGAAGGTGCTAGGAGGTTCGTGTCACATGATCCCAGCTTCCAAATTTATAAAACAATAGTAAAAACATGATCAAATATCAAGTCATAGTGGATTCCATGCACCAGTATATATTTTATGAAGGATTTAATATTACCTAGGATAGAGACAATTGTGTGGGAGATACAAAGAGTGGCGTGGTTAAAGCGTAAATAAAAGTGATATAAATATCAATTTGCAATTCGTCGGTTTTATTGTAACCAGAGTTTATACCACTTTGTGTGGGAGGTAACTGAAGGGATGTGGCAATTTCGCCCATATTTCACGGGATTGCAACCACTAAAAAAGGATTGCTAAATATCAAATTTCACAGTATTGCGATCATCTGTATAGAAGTTATAACAGCTTTTATTTTACGTAGTTTTGCGTGATTTGTGTGGCAGGTACTGAAAGGGGCGTGAAAAAACCCATGATATTTAGTACACTTAATGTAAATAAAAATATTATCAAATACCAAAATAAAGCTGATTCCGATTAGCCGTGTGGAAGTTATATGGCTTTTAATTTAACATTGGAATATGGACTATTTGTGTGGGTGGTACCAGAAGGGTCGTGGGAAGATCGCCCATCTTCGAACTTAAACTAAGTTTGGGAAAAATATTACGATGTGCAAAGTTTGAATCGATTCCTTAACTCCTGTCGAGAGTTGTGGTGTACACCAGCCAGCCAAACGAACGGACGGTCGGGCGGACATGGCTCAAACACCTTAAAAAGTCGTGAAACGGATTTGGCCCAAACATACTTAGGGGGTCTTAAGCCAATCGTTCTATGCGTTACACTTTTTTCTATCCCAAATGATTTTTTAAAATTCGTACTTTTTGGGGTTAAGATGAAAAAGGGGATAAAAATAGTACCAATCAAATGACCGCAGCTAGAGCCAGGAAATTCGGAGCATATATTCCACTGATTGTGTAGACACGGAAAATAAACTGAGTTTTCGAAATTCGTACATTCCTTTGACTACGTATACATGAAAAATAAAAGTTTTTTTTTCCAAATTCGAACTTTCAAGGGATAAAATGGGTACAAAGGGATAAAAATGGTACCAACCAAACGGCCGTACCTAGAATAATGAAATTCGGTGTATACATTCCTCTGATTGCATAGAAACGTAAAATAAACGAATTTTTCGAAATTAACACTTTTTGGGGCTAAAATGAAAAAGGGGATAAAAATAGTACCAATCAAATGACCACAGCTAGAGCAATAAAATTCGGAGCATGCATTCCTCTGACTACGTAGACACGGAAAATATACGAATTTTTCGAAATTCGCACTTTCAAGGGATATAATGGTACAGAGGGAAAAAATAGTACTAACTACTACAGCTAGAATGATGAAATTCTAATTGCTTAGAAACGTCAAATAAAGAGATTTTAGATAGTCGTACTCTGAAGGGGGTAAAAATGGTACCAACCAAATGGCCGCAGCTGGGATCATGAAATTCGCAAAATAAAAATATTTTTCGTAATTTTTACTTTTACGACAGAAATTGGTTGAATCATGAAGTTAGGTTATTTTACACTATGTACGTGAGATAATGGATTTTCAAAATTTGTACTTTTGGAATTTAAATAGAATGGAAATACAACCCACTATCTACCAATATTTATGGTATTTAAGCTTTTTGAAAATATAAATATAAGAATATTTATTTTTTGAATTGACGTATTAGTAGCCTTCCCTTATAAGCGTGGTTTGAAATAATTAAAATATTATATTTATTTATAAAATTATTTTCTCAATAATTTGTTTTGGTTTGGCTATATAAAAAATTTATATTTGCCTGTAATATTACTGCACTTCTACGAAAATCGACATTATCTGTGGAATGCAATCCATGGTGGAGGGTATATAAAGTTCAGCCCGGCCGAACGCAGTTTTTACTTGTTTAACATAGTCAATCCAAAACTAAAGGGATATTGAAAAAATAATATTATAAATAAATATATATATTTTTAATTATATTAGACCACATCGTGGCTACTTAGAAGACAAGGCTACCAAGTTAAATTAAAATTTTAGGGGATAGCTGGCCTCTTTAAGTAAATGATTCTCACAAACGAACGAAAAGCACAAATCGCTTGCCGAATATCCGTATTTAAAAAATCGCACCAAGTAATAAAGCATCTCATTGAGTTGCATGTGTAAGTATGTGCATGTGCAGGTATATTTACCCAGCAATACTTCTGCCGTGCCAAAGCTCATTCGAATTCATTCAAATTTTGAAAATATATTATCTCTCACGTTGACAGTGCAAGATAACTTAATTTCACGATTCTAGTTCTCGATACCAGTTTCATCACTATTTCCCTTTTACAATAAATGTAAAAAAGTACGAATTTTTAAAAATCGCCATTTAGTTGGTATCATTGTTATATTATACGTGTCGACGCAATTAGACGGTTGTGCACACCCAATTTCATTGTTCACCACTTCGTGGTCTAGGGTATTATAAGTTAGTTTCGCGCCAAATGTTTGTAACACCAAGAAATAATCGAGCTAGACCCACCTTTAAGTATACCGATCGGCTTAGAATCCCTAGCTGAGTCGATTTAACGATGTCTGTCTGTCCGTCCGTCCGTCTGCTGTCCATCTAAGCTTGTTCGCACTCTACAGGTCGCAATTGTTGTCCGATTGTCATGAAACTTGGCAAAAGGGTTTTTTCTGGCCAAGGACCATCGGTATTGAATTTGGAGGAAATCGGTTCAGATTTAGCTATAGCCCCCATACAAATGTCGCTCCTTATTTCACTTTTTCCGCTTTAGAAACCATGTATTATACCCGATTTTCTTTAAAATTGGCACAACATCTTATAATCCAACTAGAAACACCTATGCAAAAATTTGGTAAGATCGGTTCAGATTTAGATATAGCCCCCATACAAATGTCGCTCCCGATTTGACATTTTCCGCTCTAGAAACGACATATTGTACCCTATATTCTTTAAATTTGGCAGAACATCTTATAATAGAACTAGAAATACCTATGCAAAAATTGGGTAAGATCGGTTCAGATTTAGATATAGCCCCCATACAAATGTCGCTCCCGATTTGACATTTTCCGCTCTAGAAATGACATGTTGTACCCGATTTTCTTTAAATTTAACAGAACATCTTATAATCGAACTAGAAGCACGTATGCAAAAATTGGGTAAGATCGGTTCAGATTTAGATATAGCCCCCATACAAATGTCGCTCCCGATTTGACATTTTCCGCTCTAGAAAAGACATATCGTACCCGATTTTCTTTACATTTTGCAGGACATCTTATAATCCAACTAGAAACACGTATGCAAAAATTGGGTAAGATCGGTTCAGATTTAGATATAGCCCCCATACAAATGGCGCTCCCGAACTCACTTTTTCCGCTTTAGAAACCACATATTGTACCCGATTTTCTTTAAAATTGGCACAACATTTTATAATCGAACTAGAAACACCTATGCTGGAATTGGGTAAGATCGGTTCAGATTTAGATATAGCCCCCATACAAATGGCGCTCCTTATTTGACATTTTCCGCTCTAGAAACGACATATCGTACCCGATTTTCTTTACATTTTGCAGGACATCTTATAATCCAACTAGAAACACGTATGCAAAAATTGGGTAAGATCGGTTCAGATTTAGATATAGCCCCCATACAAATGGCGCTCCCGAATTCACTTTTTCCGCTTTAGAAACCACATATTGTACCCGATTTTCTTTAAAATTGGCACAACATTTTATAATCGAACTAGAAACACCTATGCTGAAATTGGGTAAGATCGGTTCAGATTTAGATATAGCCCCCATACAAATGTCGCTCCTTATTTGACATTTTCCGCTCTAGAAACGACATATCGTACCCGATTTTCTTTACATTTTGCAGGACATATTATAATCCAACTAGAAACACGTATGCAAAAATTGGGTAAGATCGGTTCAGATTTAGATATAGCCCCCATACAAATGGCGCTCCCGAACTCACTTTTTCCGCTTTAGAAACCACATATTGTACCCGATTTTCTTTAAAATTGGCACAACATTTTATAATCGAACTAGAAACACATATGCTGGAATTGGGTAAGATCGGTTCAGATTTAGATATAGCCCCCATACAAATGGCGCTCCTTATTTGACATTTTCCGCTCTAGAAACGACATATCGTACCCGATTTTCTTTACATTTTGCAGGACATCTTATAATCCAACTAGAAACACGTATGCAAAAATTGGGTAAGATCGGTTCAGATTTAGATATAGCCCCCATTCAAATGGCGCTCCCGAATTCACTTTTTCGGCTTTAGAAACCACATATTGTACCCGATTTTCTTTAAAATTGGCACAACATTTTATAATCGAACTAGAAACACCTATGCTGAAATTGGGTAAGATCGGTTCAGATTTAGATATAGCCCCCATACAAATGTCGCTCCTTATTTGACATTTTCCGCTCTAGAAACGACATATCGTACCCGATTTTCTTTACATTTTGCAGGACATCTTATAATCCAACTAGAAACACGTATGCAAAAATTGGGTAAGATCGGTTCAGATTTAGATATAGCCCCCATACAAATGGCGCTCCCGAATTCACTTTTTCCGCTTTAGAAACCACATATTGTACCCGATTTTCTTTAAAATTGGCACAACATTTTATAATCGAACTAGAAACACCTATGCTGAAAGTGTGTAAGATCGGTTCATATTTAGATATAGCCCTCATACAAATGTTGCTCCCGAATGTTTAACCAATTTTGGCCAAATTTTACATATTATATTTCACCAATAAACAGACATGGTGAAAGCGCGTCACATCGTTCCTGGTTTCAATATACCCTCATACAATTGTCCTTTCCGATTTAACATATTTTGTCAAACACATACATTTACAGGATGCAAAAATCCTTCCCGATTTCAATTTTTTACCGAATTGAATTGCAATGAGAATTGTTTGGGTGATGCCCATATGTCCATGACTTTGGTATACTACTGTATAATTTGTATTTGTCTGTCGGACAATTGGATCAATTACCATATTCGTTAAATTTGACTAAAGATGAATTTATAGCATATAAATTATATTCATATAATTTATATAATGAACTACATAAAATTGCTCCCATGAAATACCTGGGTTTAGTAATCAAAGCGAGGTAGATACGCAGGGAGTGGTGTAGGGTATTATATAGTCGGCCCCGCCCGACTTTAACCTTTCCTTACTTGTTCACTTTATGGTGAACGTTCATGTTATCAGGAGAATGCGCATCCCAAATATCAAGTAAATATAAGCAGCCATATTCAAAAACATGCTTAAATACTCTAAATATTAAGGGTTATTGGATGATTTTCAGTCGTTATGAGAGAAATGTTTCTCCTGTGAACCGTTTTCGCCAACTTACAATGCCGACCAACCTACAAAACGCATTTATGGAAAATTTGGACATCCTAGCTCATTCAACAGACGTACATGCTTTCAACAGACTAACAGCCGGAGGAACATGGATATATCGTCTTAGAATTTTATAACAATCAATAATATATTTACTTTATATATTTCGAAGAAAATCTGGTAAAATATGTAGGTTCTGGAGCGGAAAAATTCAAATTGGGAGCGAAATTTGTATGGGAGCTATATATAAATCTGAACCGATCTAACACATTTTTACCACAAGTGTTTCCATTTGAAATATATGGTGTTTTGAGAATTTAGAGGAACATCTGTTAAAAATGTGGATTCTAAAGCGGAAAAATTCAAATTGGGAACGAAATTTGTATGGTAGCTATATATAAATCTGAACCGATCTAACACATATTTACCACAGGTATTTCCAGTTGAAATATAAGGTGTTTTGCGAATTTTGAAGAAAATCTGTTAAAATATGTGGATTCTAGAGCGGAAAAATTCGAATTGGGAGCGAAATTTGTATTGGAGCTATACATAAATCTGAACCGATCTAACACATTTTTACAACATGTATTTCGAGTTGAAATATTAGATGTTTTGCCAATTTTAAAGAAAATCTGTTGTAATATGGGTATCTAGAGTGAAAAGGGTCAAATCGGGAGTGAAATTCGTATGGAGGCTATATCTAAATCTGAACCGATTTTCTTCAAATTAAATAGCGTTCGTCCTTGTCCCGAAAAACTTCGTTGTGCAAAGTTTCGTTTGGTTCTGGCTACAGTTGCGACCTGTATCGTGATTACAACAATAGATGGACAGACAGTCGGACATTGCTAAATCGACTCAGAAAGTGATTCTAAGCCGATCGGTATAATTAACAATGGGTCTATCTCCCTTCCTTTTGGGTCTTACAAACAAATGCACAAAGACATAATACTCTCGTGGAGTGTATAAACATGCTTAAATACTCTAAATATTAGGGGGGGTTGGTACCGATTTTGCTCAGTTGCAGTCCCACCAGATTTCCGACTATAAGACGCATTTATGGAAAATTGGATCTCCTAGTTCCTTTTGTTTAGATATAAACGTGATTTAAACAGCCGGACGGATGGACAAAGCTTGATCGTTTTATAATTTTATGACGATCAAGAATATATATGTTTTATAGGATCTCAGGTCGATAATTCTAGGTCTTACAATGGCAATCACAAACATAGCATACCCCCATCCTGTGGTGGAGAGTATATAAACATTAAAGGTGAGATAGTGTTGTGTGGCAATTTTAGGAGTTCGATTTGGATATGACAGAACGCCCTATTTTGTGAAGTTTGGAAAAAAACATGAGCCAAAGTTGGGGTCGGTAAGGTGAGTGTAAGTGTGCGCTCATCGTGGTCCAAGGTGAGGGAAAGTTGGTAAAAAATACACCATTAAATGTAAATGTTAAATGTAAGACCGACTCCCATTAATTTTCCCTCTCCAACATTTTTTTTTTCGAAAACATACCTCTATCATTTGTTGTCACAGCTCTTACTGGCCTAAGGAGAAACCCTAGTGAAGTCAAATGTTTGACCAACCCCCAATATTTTTTATACTGCCCTGGAGTCGCCCATAGCTGGATTAAATGTAAGACAGACCTCCACTAATTTTTCCTCGCCAACATTTTTTCTGAACAAACTTACCCCCAATCCCCATACAAAAACAAATTTTTATAAAATTTGCTCTCTCCACTCTGACCCAAGAAAGCTCCAGAGGGAGGTAAATGTATGACCAACCCCCAATATTTTCTCAGAGCGTTCCTACCCTCTATTTTAAACCTTAAGGCTTATTTTAAACCTTAAGGACCCCACACATTTTTTCAATTTTAATATATTTTTATAAAGGAAAGGGCCAAAACGTAGTTTATGTTCGAAGATGATCAAAATTGCCACGCCCCTTCAGGTACCTCCCACACAAATGACCCATATTCCTATGTCAAATTAAAACGATGTAACTTCAAAACAGATATTCGGAATCAGCTATATTTTGGTATATGATAAAGTTTTTTCCACGCCCTTTCTAGAACCTCCCACACAAATCACCATACCCTACGTAAAATTAAATCTGATATAACTTATATAACGGATGATCGGAATACTCTGAAATTTGACGTTCGGCAATGCTTTTGCCACGCCCCTTCTAGTACCTCCCACACAATTGTCCCTATCCAAGCTAAATTTAAATTCTTTATAACTTCCATGCCGGAAAGTAGAATCCACCAAGTCTGGAGTACACAATAACTCCCGAAAGGAGTTAGGGAATCAATTCAAACTTTTCACATGGTTATATTTTTCCCTAAACTTAGTGTAAGTTGGTATCTGGGCGAAATTGCCACGACCCTTCCGGTACCTCCCACACAAATGACCCACATTCCCATGTTAAGTTAAAACCGCTGTAACTTCCACACGAATATTCGGAATCCGCTATATTTTGGTATTTAATAATGCTTTTATTATCACTTTAAGTGTACTTAATATAGCGGGATTTGCCAAGTCTCTTCTAGTACCTCCCACACAAATCGCCCTAAACTACGTAAAATTAAAGCTGTTATAACTTCTATACAAATGATTGGAATTTTGATAATTGATTAATTTGATATTTAAAACGCTTTTATAGAAATTACATTCGCATGGAATATTGGCGATATTGTCACACCCCTTCTGGTACCTCCCACACAAAGTGGCATAAACTTTGGTTACAATAAAACCGAGATAACATTCATACGGGTAGTCCAAATCATTTGCAATTTGATATTTAAAAATGTTTTTATAATCACTTAAAACCTAAAAAAATATTTACGCTTTAGGCACGCCCCTTCTTGTACCTCCCGCACAATTATCCCTGTCCGGGGTAAAATTACATCCTTCATAACTTCGGTACTGGTGCAAGGAATCCACTGTGACCTGATATTTGATCATGTTTTCACAGTTGTTGTACAAATGGGGAAGCTGGAACCATGTGACACGAACCTCTTAGTATCTTGCCCAACGTAAAATTTAAGAAATTAAATAACTTCCGTATATATGTTTTCTGCAGTGAGGGTAAATATAAGACTTACTTACTTGTTTAACAAAAATTTGCTCGAAATATAATCGAACATACCATGTGTTTCCAAATTGTCAGTTTGGAGTAGAGACAGTCAAATCAGGAGCGACTTTTGTCTGTCTCGTATAAATCTGAACCTATCGAACCCACTTTCACCATAGATGTTCCTAGTCGAATATAATGCGTTGTGCTAAATTTGTATTAAAATTGCAATTGTTCGAAAAATCTAAGCTCAGTTTTTGAAATTTGATTTGATTTTAATTCCCTTCATTTCATTTAATTTTGCCTCACATCATGTCTATGTCAAGAATGGCGATTTAATATTTTCTATTGCGACTGCTTCAAATAATTTCCGTCCAACTGTCATATGGCAGCATATTTAAATTTTTAAACAATTTCCGCATATTTAACATTTCAAAGTGATTCCAAATCCATTCTTGTTCTTAACCATTCACTTAGCATCAGCATCACAGTCTGCTAAACTATCATTTATCTTGTAATTTACAAACGGCAAAAAGCAGGAACATCAGACATTTTGCAACTTTTTACACGTTCAGCTCAGCTCACACACACCACCACACTCACACACATTGTTCCATGAAACGAATGAATATGGCTGAAATGAAAACTTGGCATTTCTCGTTTTCTCTGTAACAAGAAGGAAATTATTTGCCATAGTCGAACAATGAAAAATGCCGCATTATTTTTAGTCGTTCGTTGGTAGCCGAGAGATGACTAGAAGCGGCTGCAATTTTACCTGAGGGTATTCCTACAATGCGCGCATACCTATTATAATAGAGTGTTACGAAAAAATTAAATACGACAATAGCGTAGCAGACATTTATCTCGTTGTGTAGATAAAGATAAATGAATCAAGAAATTGCAAGGAAATCTAAAATAAAGGGTTTTTAAATTTTAAGGGCCGATGTTGATTTTAATAAAACACAAATTATTTAGGAAATTATTGACATTTCTTTTTATTATGATAATATTGGTATGGTTCAATTATGTATGGAATAAAATGGCCGTGGCAACCCTCCATCCGATGGTCCAAATTTTCGATGACGCTGAGGCATAATTGAGGTTCAATGCCATTTATGTGCCGAATTATCTCATCCTTTAGCTCTTGAATTGTTGGTGGCTTATCGACGTAGACCTTTTCTTTCGAATAACCAAAATATAAACAAAAAAAGAAGTCCAACGGTGTCAAATCATATGATCTTGGAGCCAATTGACATCGTCACCACGGCCATTGAACTTAACGCGCAAAAGAGTCATTGTTTCGTTAGCTGTGTGGCAAGTGGCACCGTCTTGTTGAAACCACATATCGTCCACATCCATATCTTCCAATTCGGGCCATAAGAAGTTCGTAATCATCTCACGATAGCGAAGACCAGTAACTGCATCACCGGCCTCATTTTGGAAAAAATACGGCCCGATGATGCCGCCAGCCCATAAACCGCACCAAACAATCACTCTTTGTGGGTGTATTGGTTTCTCGACAATCACTCTTGGATTATCATTCGCCCAAATGCGACAATTCTGCTTATTGACGAATCTACTGAGGTGAAAACGTGCCTCATCACTGAAGATGATTTTCTTCGAAAGTTGATCATCCACTGTTGCCACCATTCTGACCATTGACCACGTTTGGAGTGGTCAAGAGGCTTTAGTACTTGAGTCAATTGCACCTTGTAAGCGTGTAAATGCAAGTCTTTATGCATAATGGCCATCAACGACGAGCGCGAGAGGTGCAATTGTTGGGCACGACGACGAGTTGAGGTGAGGACCGAAAAAATCACGAAGTGCACGATATGCATTTTGATTTGAACGCCCATTTTCATAATAAGCCTGAATAACTTTAACGCGTTGCTCGATTGTGTATATTTCCATGGTTCACATTGAGTTAGTCGGAAATGGAATATTTTTCCAATATTAGTGCGACTAGCTATATAGTTCGTGAAATAATGGTTTTACTGTTATAAAAATTCCGGGGAAAACTTTCCAAAAAGATTATAAAACGCGATTCCTTCATTTAGAATCAGAAGACAAGACTTCAGTATAAGCATTTAAGGCCTTGGATAAAATGCAATCTATACTATTGCAACAGGTGCTTTGTGTTTCGTGGAATAATTGTTTAAATAAATTTTTTTATGAAAATTGGGCATATTCTACACAATTTACAATTGAAATTGGGAAAATTCAAATTGAAATGAAGAAATTCAGTTTGAAATTAAAATTTCCATTTCATAATGAGAAAATACCAATTGAAATTGAGAATTTACATTTCAAATTGAGAAAATTTCATTTGAAATTGTGAAAAATTCATTTGAAATTGAGAAAATTCTTATTGAAATTGAGAAAATTCAGGCATTTTTATTTTCAGCCAGGAAAAATATCTTTCAAATAGCATTTGAAACAGAAGTACAATTAAACAGTTACTCCTTTATCCGTATTTTCTGTTGTTCTATTGATTTAAGTGTGTAGATGTCGCAAATGCAATAAATCGTCTCGTAAATAACATCAAATAAGTACATTTTGAGGTTGACATATTCATAATTAGCATTGAGTAAAATCTACAAAATTTGAGTCATTAGGGCTGTTTTCCTTTAAGCCGGTGCATAAACAAAAACGAAACAAGTAAAAACGGCGTTAAGTTCGGCCGGGCCGAACTTTATATACCCTCCACCATGGATTGCATTCCACAGAGGTTGTCGGTTTTCGTAGAAGTGCAGTAATATTACAGGAAAAAATAAATTTTGTAATATAGCCAAACCAAAACAAATACAAATATTGAAAAAATATTTTTATAAATAAACAAGTAAGAAGGCGTTAAGTTCGGCCGGGCCGAATCTTATATACCCTCCACCACGGAGTGCATTCCACAGTATTACCAGCAGATTAAAGGATGTCGACATAGAAGCACAGTACCAAATTGTGATATTTTTATGCACATTACTATATTTGTTTACTATTTCAGACTATAATGTATACTTATGCGCACTGTTTAAAATCGACTACTATATATAAATAAAATGCTGAAATTGTGAAAGAGAACATGCCTAAATATTAGGCGATTGTCAGTCGCCATTAGAAAGAAGCATATTCAGATACAGACAAAGTGATAAGATAAGTGATTCTCCGCCCAAATGTACAAATTTTGAAAAAACCTTTTTTGAGTATTCATAGTCAGAATGTATATACCGAATTTCATGATTTCAACTTCAGCGGTTTGGTAGGTCCCATTTTTATCCCTCTTTTTAATTATATCCCTTAAAAGTACCAATATCAAAAAATCCCTCTATTTTACGTGTCTATGCAATTAGAGGGATGTACACACAGAATTTCATGATTCTAGCTGTTGTCGTATCATTGGTACCATATTTTATCCCTTTTTGTCCCATTTCGGCCGCTAAAACTTTTATTTTCTTTGTGGTGCTTCCAAGCTACAAGAGGAATGTCCGCAACAAATTTTAACTGTATGAAAATAAGAAATTTAATTAATAAGCCAAGGCCACCAATATATAATGGATGTATATATAATGGATATAATACTTCAATTCATAAAGTAAATATATATAAGGGAACAATCATAATTACCCTAAATATTGGGGGATAGAGAGTGTATTTTCAGCTACAGTCGTTTGTATAAATTTTGAAAATACCTTATCTCTCACGTACGCAGTATAAGACGAATTCATGATTCTACCATTTTTTGTCGTAAAAGCAACAAAATAAAGTACGAATTTGGAAAAAAATATTTTACGTGGATATGCACTCAGAGGAATGTATACACCGAATTCCTTGATTCTATCAGCGGTTATTTTGTTGGTACCATTTTTATTCCCTTTTTCCAATTTTGCCCCCTCAAGAGTACGGCTGTCTAAAATCTCTTTATTTTACGTATCTACACAATTAGAGGGATGTACACACTGAATTTCATCATTATAGCTGTATTCGTTTAGTTGGTACTATTTTTATCCCCTCTACCCTTGTATCCCTTGAAAGTACGAATTTGGAAATAACGTTTTATTTTTCGTGTCTACGCAGTCAGAGGAATGTATACTCCAAATTTGGTAGGTACTATTTTTATCCCCTTTTTCCATTTGAACCCTAAAAAGTACGAATTTTGGAAAGTTCTTTTATTTCACGTGTCTACGCAATCAGAGGAATGTATATATCGAATTTCACTATTCTAGGTGCAGCCGTTATGTTGGTACTATTTTTATCCCTTTTATCCCTTTTGCCCCATTTAACCCCTTTAAAGTACGAATTTAGACGAAATACTTTTATATTATTTATCTACTCTATTAGAGGAATGTACACGCCAAATTTCGTGTTTCTATCTGTTGTCGTTTGAAAGGTACCATTTTTATCCCTTTTTGTCCCATTTCGCCCCCTACAAATAAAAATCACTCTATGGTGGCCTTTTATGCTATAAAGGGAATGCGCATTGTGAATATCAAGTAAATACAAGCTAATATGTTCAAAAAACATGCTGAAATACACAAAATATTAGGAGTATTTTCAGTCCTTGTGAGGGAAAAATTTTTCCCTCTGGGCCGATTTCGTCCACTTTCAATCCCAACCGATCTACAACCATAAGACACATTTAGGAAAAATTTGAACCTCCTAGCTCATTTCGTTCGGCCGCTATCGTGCTTTCAACAGACAGACAGACAGACAGACAGACAGACGGACAGACGGACAGACGGACAGACGGACATGGCTATATCGTCTTAGAATTTTACCACGACCCAGAATATATATACTTTATGGGGTCTCCGATGAATATTTCGAGGTGTTACAAACGGAATGACAAAGTGAATATACCCCCATCCTGGAGGTGGAGGGTATAAA
Source organism: Polietes domitor (assembly GCA_947397865.1). NCBI lineage: Eukaryota > Metazoa > Arthropoda > Insecta > Diptera > Muscidae > Polietes > Polietes domitor. The sequence goes on along the minus strand of OX377619.1, from coordinate 81,424,814 downwards.
AAAGAAATAAAACATGTATGGAAAGGCTAAAGTCTATATGATAAAGCGACTATATGATACACTCCACTTTCTATGCGAATACAATTCAACTCGGTAAAAAAGTGAAAAATATTTTTCGTATGTTTCCTAATCATAGGCTAATATGACCTGACTCAATTTGTCAAATCGAGAAGAATATTTGTATTAGGGCTATATCCAAACATGGAATAAAGTGACTAACTTTCACAGTAAGTTCTTCCAGTTCAAATATAACGCGTTATGCTCAGTTCGAAGAAATTCGGTGAAAATTCGTTGTTTCTGTGGCGGAAAAAGTCTATCTGGGAGCGATATTTGTATTGGAGCTATATGTAAATTGGAGCTATATGTAAAATCGGGAGTGAAATTCGTATGGAAGCTATATCTAAATCTGAACCGATTTTCTCCAAAATAAATAGCGTTCGTCCTTATCCCGACCTGTATCGTGATTACAAGAATAGATGGACGGACAGACAGACGGACATCGCTAAATCGATCCAAAAGTGATATATGACTCTTTCCATATCCTCAACGGTAGAAAGTATCACATATATATCAAAAATATTTGTATACACTCCACGAGAGTATTATGTCTTTGTGCATTTGTTTGTAACACCCAAATGGAAGCGAGATAGACCCATTGTTAATTATACCGATCGACTTAGAATCACTTTTTGAATCGATTTAGCAATGTCCGTCTGTCCATCTATTGTTGTAATCAAATTACAGGTCGCAATTATAGTCCGATCTTACCAAAAATTGGAACAAGTAAGTTTTGTCGATCAAGGACGAACGCTATTTAATTTGAGGCATATCGGTTCAGATTTAGATATAGCCCCCATAAAAAGTCGCTCCCGATTTGACATTTTCCGCTCTAAAAACCCGATATTCTTTAAATTTGGCACAACATCTTATACTCCAACTAGAAACACCTATGTAAAAATTGGGTAAGATCGGTTCAGATTTAGATATAGCCCCCATACAAATGTCGCTCCTGATTTGATATTTTCCGCTCTAGAAACCACATATTGTACACGATTTTCTTTAAATTTGCCACAACATCTTATAATCCAACTAGAAACACCTATGCAAACATTCGGTAAGATCGGTTCAGATTTATATATAGCCCCTATTCAAATGTCGCTCCCGATTTGACATTTTCCGATCTAGAAACGACATATTGTACCCGATTTTCTTTAAATTTGGGACAACATCTTATAATCCAGCTATAAACACTAGGGCGTACCTCAAAAAAAAAGTTCGCCGTACACCTTCGAATATGAAGTATTATTGAAAGGTAGTTTCAAAAAAAAAAATTTTATTTTTTTATGCCGAACGTAGGGGTCGCGCTTTTACATTTTTCTATATAACTTGTATTTATAAACGGATTTTAAAGTGTGATACATCGATGTTTTTGTCTCGACGAGGCCGATTTTTTTGTCTTTGAAGTCATTGAGCTCAAGCACCCCCTTCTGGTACTTACCCATCATTTCTCAGTTGCTACTACCCTAATGTACCACTCTAATAATCGAAAATTAAAGCTCGCATAAAATCATGAATCATGTTTGAGCTCAATGACTTCAAAGACAAAAAAATCGGACAAAAACATCGATGTATCACACTTTAAAATCCGTTTATAAATGCAGAAGTTATATAGAAAAATGTAAAAGCGCGACCCCTACGTTCGGCATAAAAAAATAAAAAAAATTTTTTTGAAACTACCTTTCAATAATACTTCATATTCGAAGGTGTACGGCGAACTTTTTTTTTTTTACTTGTAACCTGGTACGCTCTAATAAACACCTATGCAAAAATTGTGTAAGATCGGTTCAGATTTAGATACAGCCCCTATGCAAATGTCGCTCCCGATTTGACATTTTCCGCTCTAGAAACGACATATTGTACCCGATTTTCTTTAAATGTGGCAAAACATCTTATGATCCTATTATAAACACCTACGCAGAAAGTGGGTAAGATCGGTTCAGATTTAGATATAGCCCCTATTCAAATGTCGCTCCCGATTTGACATTTTCCGATCTAGAAACGACATATTGTACCCGATTTTCTTTAAAGTTGGGACAACATCTTATAATCCAGCTATAAACACCTATGCAAAAATTGTGTAAGATCGGTTCAGATTTAGATATAGCCCCTATGCAAATGTCGATCCCGATATGACATTTTCCGCTCTAGAAACCACATATTGTACCCGATTTTCTTTAAATTTGGGACAACATCTTATAATCCAGCTATAAACACCTATGCAAAAATTGTGTAAGATCGGTTCAGATTTAGATACAGCCCCTATGCAAATGTCGCTCCCGATTTGACATTTTCCGCTCTAGAAACGACATATTGTACCCGATTTTCTTTAAATTTGGCACAACATCTTATGATCCTATTATAAACACCTACGCAGAAAGTGGGTAAGATCGGTTCAGATTTTGATATAGCCCCCATACAAATGACGCTCCCGATTTGACATTTTCCGCTCTAGAAACCACATATTGTACCCGATTTTCTTTAAATTTGGCACAACATCTTATAATCCAACTAGAAACACCTATGCACAAATTGGGTAAGATCGGTTCAGATTTAGATATAGCCCCTATGCAAATGTCGCTCCCGATTTTACATTTTCCGCTCTAGAAACGACATATTGTACCCGATTTTCTTTAAATTTGGCACAACAGCTTATAATCCAAGTAAAAACCCTATGGTGAAAGTGGCTAAGGTCGGTTCAGATTTAGATATAGCGCAAATACAAATGTTGCTCCCAAATGTTTAACCGATTTTGGCCAAACTATACATATTATATTTCACCTATTTCGTTCCAGATTTCAATATACCACCATACAAATGTCCTTTCCGATTTAACATTTTTTTGTCAAACACATACATTTACAGGATACAAAAATCCTTCCCGTTTTCCCTTTTTACCGAATTAAATTGTATTCGGATAGAAAGTGGAGTGTATCATAGAGTCGGCCCCGCCCGACTTTAGCCTTTCCTTACTTGTTTTTAATGCAGCCAAACCAAAACAAATACAAATATTGAAAAAATATTTCAAACCACGCTTACAAGGCATGTCTAACAATACGTTTACACTATATATGTCGAAATAATACTTCAAATAAATTCATAAAATAAATATTCTTATATTTTCCAAATAGCATAAATACCATAAATATTCGTTGATAGTGGGTGCGGCAGCTGGTTATATTTCTATTCTATTTTAATTCCAAAAGTACACATTTTGAAAATCCATTATCTCAGTACATAGTACAAAATAAACTAACTTCATGATTCAACCAATTTTTGCCGTAAAAGTAAAAAGTAAGAATTTGGACAAATCTGTTTATTTTGCGTGTCTATGCAGTTAGAGGAATGTATACACCGAATTCCCTGATTCTAGATGCGAATTGGTTGGTACCATCTTTATCCCTTTTTCCTATTTTACCCCCTTACAAGTACGACTTTCTAAAATCTATTTAGGGATCAATTAGAGGGATGTACACGCCGAATCTCATCATTCTAGCTGTAGTCATTTAGTTGGTACTTTTTTATCCCTCCGTACCCATTGTATCCCTTGAGAGTACAAATTCTTAGTTTTCGTGTCTACGCAGGTAGAGGAATGTATACCTCGAATTTCATGACTCTAGCTGCGGTCATTAGGTTGGTACTATTTTTATCCCCTTTTTCCATTTTAACCCTAAAAAGTATGCATTTCGAAAAATTCGTTTATTTTACGTATCTACACAATCAGAGGGGTGTATGCACCGAATTTCATTATTCTCGGTGCAGCCGTTTGGTTGGTACCATTTGTATACCTCTATTCCCATTTTACCTCTTAAAAGTACGAATTTGGAAAAAATATTTTTATATTATGTAACTACTCAATTAGAGGAATGTACACACAGAATTTTGTGTTTCTAGCTGTTGTCGTATGCTATGTACCATTTTTATCCCTTTTAGCCCCAGTAATAGCCCCACGAATAAAATTCACTTTATGGTGCACGTTTTGGTTATAGGGGAAATGAGCATATCCAATCTCAGGTAAGTATACTCTAAATTTTTAGGGTTTATTATGGGTATTTACAGTCCTTGTGAGGGAAATTTTTTCCCTTTGTACCGATTTCGCCCGGTTTCAATCCTAACCGATCTACAACTATAAGACACATTTATGGAAAACTTTGACGTCCTAGCTCCTTTCGTTTAGATGCAAGCGTGGCTAGATCGTCTTAGAATTTTATGACGTTCAAACGGAATGACAAAGTTAGTATACCCCCATCCTGGAGGTGGAGGGTATAAAAAATATATATATTTAATTGTATGTTTAATTACTTTTTTCAGCCTCGCAAAAAGTTAATTTCATGTTTTATTCTTTTATAGGTTAGACTAGCAGTACCCGCTGCTTCGCACCCGAAATAGCCAGTTATTTGTTAATTTTATCCGTCTCTGTTTTTGGATAGTATTTATTTAATTTTCTTTTGGTGGATGTAGATAAATCTAAAATAGTAATTTGGAAACCTCCTATTAGCCAGCACTCACACACAGTCAAAGGAATGTGCTTGTCGATATGCACTATTTTAGCTGAACCCCTTCGTATGTATAATTTTTATAATTTTCTACCAAGTTTTGAACAAAATATTACAACCATTTATATCCTCGATCTCATGTTTCTAGATCCAGCCAGCCAGTTTATAACTTTTTGCACTTCTTTCCAAAAAGAACACACTTTGAAAAATCACTATAGGTAACACGTGTTTTTGCTTCCCCTAAAAATATGTACTTTATTTGGTAACACATCTATTCCCTGTTGTCCCGTATTCCCCTTTTAAGTACAAATTTTGAAATATCCATTTATGTTCCGCGCTTACGTAATTAAATGTACAAATTTCGAAAAATCAAACTACTGCGCTTCTATATGGTCAGAGGAATTTACACACTAAATTGCACGATTCTAGCTGTAATACTTTAGTTGATACCATTTTTATCCCTTTTTGTCCCGCTCACCTCTTAAAAGTACAAATTTTGAAAAATCCAAGTTTACTTCGCTTTTATATGGTTACAGGAATTTACATACCAAATTTCACGACTCTAGGTGTAATACTTTAGTTGGTACCATTTTTATCCCTTTCTGTCCCGCACGCCCCTTAAAAGTACAATTTTCGTAAAATACAATTTTACTTCGCTTTTATATGGTCAGAGGAATTTACATTCAAAATTTCAAGATTCTAGGTGTAATACTTTAGTTGGTACCATTTTTATCCCTTTCTGTCCCGCACGCCCCTTAAAAATACAATTTTCGAAACATCCAATTTTACGTCGCTTTTATGTGGTCAGCGGAATTTACGTACCAAATTTCACGATTCTAGGTGTAATACTTTAGTTGGTACCATTTTAATCTCTTTTTGTCCCGCTCCCCCTTAAAGGTACAAATTTCGAAAAATCCAATTTTACTTCGTTTCTATATGGTCAGAGGAATTTACATACCAAATTTCACGATTCTAGTTGTAATACATTAGTTGGTATCATTTTTATCCATTTTTGTCGCGCTCGGCCCCTAAAAAGTACAAATTTCGAAAAAATCAATTTTACTTCGCTTTTATATGGCCAGAGGAATTTACATACCAAATTTCACGATTCTAGGTGTAATACTTTAGTTGGTACCATTTTTATCCCTTTCTGTCCAGCACGCTCTTTAAAAGTACAATTTTCGAAAAATCCAATTTTACTTAGCTTTTACATAGTCAGAGGAATTTACATACCAAATTGCACGATTCTAGCTGTAATACTTTAGTTGGTACCATTTTTATCCCTTTTTGTCCCGCTCACCCCTTATAAGTACAAATTTCGAAAAATCAATTTTTATTGCAAGTCTACGTTGTCAGAGAAATGTAAATACTGATTTTCACGATTCTAGCTGCAATTCTAAAATTGGTACCATTTTTATCCCTTTTTGTCCCGCTCGCCCCTTTAAAGTACAAATTTCGAAAAATCCCTATTTGTAGCTCTTCTGCATGGTCAGTGCAAGGAACTAACCGATTTTCATGTTTCTAACTACTGTCGTTTAGTCAGGACGAAGGTTCGATATTTATCACTTTTTGGGCCATTTTACCCCCTAAAAGTACGAACTTCGTAAAACCCTTTCTTAGTCGACGTCTACGTCACATTTGGGAACTACCCTGAAAATTTCATGACCCTAGCTTCAGCCGTTTGGTCTGGGGGCTGGTCAATGAGTCAGTAACGCCACTCTTTTATATATATAGATTGCAGGGGTTGCCCGTCAGATGTGGGCACAACCGACGAGTTTACGCGAGGCCAACTAAATTCGCTCATTGTGATTCCCATAATTTATATATGAAGATATAGGAGGTAGGGTGATGAAATGTTGAGTGAAGGGAATTTGGTGTTATCTCTTATTTTGGTCTGTATTCCAATTGATTCCTTTGAAGTTGGAGGATTTCTCTATAAATCGGATGAGGTTACTTTTTTATAAATCATTTTCAATACGCTTTTATGAAATATAATAATATAATAATTAAAGTTTATTATTCGGATAAAAGAAAAAAAGTTTTTAAGCAGCAAATAATATGATGACGACTTCCCGTTCTGTCCAGGGATACCATGAAATCGAAAAATAATTTCCGTTTCCCGGGAATAAAAATTTAGCTATTATTTACTTGTCCTTTTTTACATGAAGTCCTCTTTTCAAAATGTAAAAACTTATTACATATATCTGAATGAAGGTCGGTAAGTATTATTCAAGACAAAATCTGTTGAAATATATACAATTCGTGTCGGTGGAAAATGTGAAATCTGTTTGTTGGTTTCTAGAGCGGAAAATGTCATACCGTTTTGTGGAAGTTATATCTACATCGGTGTGATCCATAGACTTTTCTAGTTCAAATTAGAGATTACGCGATTCACGTGAATTGCGTGAATCGTCTCAAAAAGTGATTCCTAGTCTATCAGTATAATAAACGATGGGTCTATCTCGTTTCCCTTTAGGTGTTACTCACAAATGCACAAATATATAATTCCCTAGTGGAGGATATTGTTCCCGATGCCACTTTCTGCCCCAAATTCAATTGTAATGGGGCAAAAAGGGGAGGGTCTCATAGAGTCTGTTGATAAACTCTGCGCATTGCCGACACTCATCGTTAACAGGTGCATATAACTTTTCATTTGCGGCACACTCTACTATATAAACGCAAATATTTACACACTCGTGAGGTAATGCAGAATTACCCGAAAGAGGATGTATGGAAAGGAAAGTGCATATGCGCTGCTCCAAGCATATTCTTGTAAGAATTTGGTGCACATACACATCTACCCACACACATACATATTTGTATTAGGGTGACTCTACCAAAATCTCGCCATGTTTTTATCGACCTTATTCTAGGTATAACAAGTAAGTGGGTTTCAGTCGACTGTAAAACCAATTTTTATGTTCCCCAACTTCCGCAATTATAAAACAATTCTAAAACCATGATCAAATTTCAAATCATAATGGATTCCAGGCAGCGGTAAACAATTTATAAAGTTTTTAATTTTGCTAAGGATAGGATGTGGTCGTTACTCGAATGAGCCTTGAAAAATCCTCCATATTTCGTAAGCTCAAATTGATCACATAAACTTTATCAAATATCAAAATATAACAGGTTCCAAATATCCATTTAAATTTTACATTTTAGTTTTTTTTTCGAATTAAGAGAAAACTCGCCCTAATGTACATGCATGTCTGCATTCGGCTTTGTAAAGACTTATGCTATTATAATACATTAATAACTGTTTGAGTTGTGAGTGTTGCAAATGTTTGAAGTTGCTAAGTTGTTACAGTGTTGTAGCTGCAACATATGCTCACAATAGCAACGACAACATCATCAGGGCTACATAAAGTGGTGAGCATAACTGAGTGCTAGTTAACTCGTCCGGCAATTCAATAGTTTCTTCGAATACTTCTTCAAAGAAGAAAGCCGAAGACCCTTATCAAAACTAATTTTTCCAAAATTTAAGTTTTGTGTGAATTTGCCTATGTTACAGCTTGCCGCCGCTCCATTCCTAAATTTGTCGAATCCATGTTGAATAAGTAAGAGTTTGCTTTGTCTTATTGCCATTTCTATGCGAATCGGTCGATTGATTTGTTTTTATCGTGAAATAGACACAAATTAATTAGATTTTCTATAATCACCCTTATGAATAAATACGAACACACATTCGTTTGTGCTCTCCACTGTATTATTTGCGTACAAAGATATTCCTTTACATAAGCCTTCTTAGATATCACAAGCAATTTTAGCGAGTGAACCCTTGGATGCCGCAGGAAATTTCCTAGACGTAATATGAGGTTTCCAAAGTGATATACAATCGAGACATGCATCGATATTGTATAGGGAAGGTTGTAAGTGAATTTCATGTTAAATTATCAAAAATGTTCGAAGGGCTTTCGATGTCGACGAATTGGAATGCGTGTTTGGTTTCGTAACATATTAAGTTAGGAGAAATTCTTTTAGAAATTGGAAAACTGTGATAAACCTAAATTGTAGGCATTCACCCTAATTTGAGGAAGTGGAGTACTCATATCGTTTGTTGTATGAACGATATTAAGAAATTTGTTTGACAGTAGAGTTTTCCAAATAAAACATGAAATAAAAATTAACAAGTAAGGAAAGGCTAAAGTAGGGCGGGGCCGACTATATAATACCCTACACCACTCCCTGTGTATGTACCTCGATTTGGTTACTAAACCCAAGTATTTCATGCGAGCAATTTTATGTTGTTCATATAAATTATACAGATACTATAAATTCATCTTTAGTCAAATTTAACGAATATGGTAAATAATATGGTAATTGATCCAATTATCCGACACACAAACATGGTCCTCTATATTTCTCATTTACGGTAGGTATTCCTAGTTGAAAAATATCATGATCTGCAAAATTTGATGAAGATCCGATGTAGGATGTAGTTTCTAAAGTTGTAATAGATCAGAATGGGGCCCCATTTGGGTTATGCCAAATGGCATCTTCAAAAAAAGTAAGGAAAGGCTAAAGATTACAATTCAATTCGGTAAAAAATGAAATCGGGAAGGATTTTTGTACCCTCTAAATGTATGTGTTTGACAAAAAATTTAAAATCGGAAAGGACATTTGTATGGGGTATATTTAAACCTGCAGTGATGTGACTCGCTTTTACCATGTACGGTTAATGGGTGAAATATGTAAAGTTTGGCCAAATTCGGTTAAACATTCGGGAGCAACATTTGTATGGTGGCTATATCTAAATCTGAACCGATCATACCCACTTTCAGCATAGGTGTTTCTAGTTGGATTGTAAGATGTTGTGCCATCTTGTAATTTTGCACATTTGCTAGACATATCATACGCAAGAAATAAAAATAAAATTTGGTCGATCGGGCCACGCCCACTACCACCTCCCATATAAACTCAATATATAACCAACATAATTATCACCCTGTATTTATACACTCCACGAGAGTATTATGTCTTTGTGCATTTGTTTGTAACACCCAAAAGGAAGAGAGATAGACCCATTGTTAATTATACCGATCGACTTAGAATCACTTTTTGAATCGATTTAGCGATGTCCGTCCGTCTGTCTGTCTGTCCATCTATTCTTGTAATCACGATACAGGTCGCAATTGTACACAGAACCAAATGAAACTTTGCACAACTAAGTTTTTCGGGATAAGAACGAACGCTATTTAATTTGAAGAAAATCGGTTCAGATTTAGATATAGCCCCCATACGAATTTCACTCCCGATTTGACTCTTTTCACTCTAGATACCACATATTTTAACAGATTTTCTTCAAAATTGGCAAAACATCTTATAGTTCAACTAGAAACATCTGTGGTAAAAATGGGTCAGATCGGTTCAGATTTATATATAGCTCCCATACAAATTTCGCTCCCGATTTGATTTTTTCCGCTCTAGAAACCACAAATTGTATCAGGTTGTCTTCAGATTTGGCAAAACATCTTATTTTTCAACTAGCAACACCTGTGGTAAAAATGTGTTAGATCGGTTCAAATTTATATATAGCTCCCATACAAATTTCGCTCCGGAATTGTTTTTTTCCGCTCTAGAAACCACATATTGTATCAGATTGTCTTCAAATTTGGCAAACTATCTTATATTTCAACTAGAAACGCCCATGATGAAAATGGGTCAAATCGGTTCAGATTTATATATAGCTCCCATACAAATTTCGCTCCCAATTTGACTTTTTCCGCTCTAGATACCACATATATTAACAGATTTTCTTCAAAATTGGCAAAACATCTTATAGTTCAACTAGAAACACCCATGGTGAAAATGGGTCAGATCGGTTCAGATTTACATATAGATCCAATACAAATTTCGCTCCCGGATAGACTTTTTCCGCCCCAGAAACCACAAATTTTCTCCGAATTTCTTTGAAGTGACCACAAAACGTTATATTTGAACTGGAAGAACTTATTTTGAAAGTTAGTCACTTTATTCCATGTTAGGATATAGCCCCGATACAAATATTCTTTTCGATTTGACAAATTGGACCAGGTCATATTAGCCTATGATAAGGAAACATACCAAAATTCTTCCCGTTTTCACTTTTTACTGAATTGAATTGTATTCCGATAGAAAGTGAAGTGTATCGTATAGTCGGCCCCGCCCGACTTTAGCCTTTCCTTACTGGTTTTATTTTATTTTTAAATTTTAGGAAAGCTAAAAAGAATGAAGAGTTGTTTATTTCGACGAAATGTGTTTTTCTAAACATTATTACAAAAGCAAAATATAGTATACAAATAGTATACTTTAATTCCACCATAAACTACAACCTCAGACGAACACTTTCACATTTACACTTTGAGTCAAGTTGAGTCATACATATAACTTTTGCTCCACGACATTTATAGATTATGTTCTCTACAAATCACAAAATCACAATAAATATGAATACTTACAAGACTATATCTCCCATTTTGCATACGTGTTTCTAGTTGGATTATAAGATGTTCTGCAAAATTTAAAGAAAATCGGGTACAATATGTCGTTTCTAGAGCGGAAAATGTCAAATCGGGAGCGACATTTGTATGGGGGCTATATCTAAATCTAAACCGATCTTACCCAATTGTTGCATACGTGTTTCTAGTTGGATTATAAGATGTTCTGCAAAATTTAAAGAAAATCGGTTACAATATGTCGTTTCTAAAACGGAAAAAGTGAAATCGGGAGCGACATTTGTATGGGGGCTATATCTAAATCTGAACCGATATTACCCAATTTCTGCATACGTGTTACTAGTCGGATTATAAGATGTTCTGCAAAATTTAAAGAAAATCGGGTACAATATGTCTTTTCTAGAGTGGAAAATGTCAAATCGGGAGCGACATTTGTATGGGGGCTATATCTAAATCTGAACCGATCTTACCCAATTTTTGCACACGTATTTCTAGTTGGATTATAAGATGTTCTGCAAAATTTAAAGAAAATCGGGTACGATATGTCGTTTCTAGAGCGGAAAATGTCAAATCGGGAGCGACATTTGTATGGGGGCTATATCTAAATCTGAACCGATCTTACCCAATTTTTGCATACGTGTTTATAGCTGGATTATAAGATGTTCTGCCAAATTTAAAGAAAATCGGGTACAATATGTCGTTTCTAGAGCGGAAAATGTCAAATCGGGAGCGACATTTGTATGGGGGCTATATCTAAATCTGAACCGATCTTACCCAATTTTTGCATACGTGTTTCTAGTTGGATTATAAGATGTTCTGCCAAATTTACAGAAAATCGGGTACAATATGTCGGTTCTAGAGCGGAAAATGTCAAATCGGGAGCGACATTTGTATGGGGGCTATATCTAAATCTGAACCGATCTTACCCAATTTTTGCATACGTGTTTCAAGTTGGATTATAAGATGCTGTGCCAATTTTAAAGAAAATCGGGTACAATATGTGGTTTCTAAAGCGGAAAAAGTGAAATAGGGAGCGACATTTGTATGGGGGCTATATCTAAATCTGAACCGATCTTACCGAATGTTTGCATAGGTGTTTCTAGTTGGATTATAAGATGTTGTGCCAAATTTAAAGAAAATCGGGTACTATATGTGCTTTATAGGGCGGAAAAAGTCAAATCGGGAGCGACATTTGTATGGGGGCTATATCTAAATCTGAACCGATTTCCTCCAAATTCAATACCGCTGGTCATTGGCCAGAAAAAATAACTTCTGCCAAGTTTCATGACAATCGGAAAACAATTGCGACCTGTAGAGTGCGAACAAGCTTAGATGGACAGCAGACGGACAGACGGACAGACGGACGGACGGACAGACAGACATCGTTAAATCGACTCAGCTGGTGATTCTAAGCAGATCGGTATACTTAAAGGTGGGTCTAGCTCGATTATTTCTTGGTATTACAAACATTTGGGGCGAAACTAACTTATAATACCCTAGCCCACGAAGTGGTGTAGGGTATAACAAGTAAGGAAAGGCTAAAGTCGGGCGGGGCCGACTATATAATACCCTACACCACTCCCTGCGTATGTACCTCGGTTTGATTACTAAACCCAGGTATTTCATGGGAGCAATTTTATGTAGTTCATATAAATTATACTATAAATTCATCTTTAGTCATATTTAACGAATATGGTTAATAATTTGATAATTGATCCAATTATCCGAAAGACAAATACAAATTATACAGTAGTAATAGCATGAATCGGACCGACATTTCAAAAGGGGGCATATAACTACATTTTGGGCCTGGTCCAAAACATGGGCCTATATATTTCTCATTCACGGTAGGTATTCCTGGTTGAAAAATACCATGATCTGCAAAATTTGATGAAGATCTGATGTAAGATGTAGTTTCTAGAGCTGTAATAGATCAGAATGGAACCCCATTTGGCTTATACCAAATGGGCATATGGGCATCACCCAAACAAGTTAAGAAATGGAAATGCTAAGGACGGAAGGACTTTCTATCTCATTACAATTCAATTCGGTAAAAAAGTGAAATCGGGAAGGATTTTTACATCCTGTAAATGTATGTGTTTGACAAAAAATGTTAAATCGGAAAGGACATTTGTATGGGGGTATATTGAAACCTGGAACGATGTGACCCGCTTTCACCATGTCTGTTTATTGGTGAAATATAATATGTAAAGTTTGGCCAAAATCGGTTAAACATTGGGGAGCAACATTTGTATGAGGGCGATATCTAAATCTGAACCGATCTTACCCACTTTCACCATAGGTTGGATTATAACATGTTGTGCCAATTTTAAGAAAAACGGGTACAATATGTGGATTTTAGAGCGGAAAAAGTCAAATCGGGAGCGACATTTGTATGGGGACTATATCTAAATCTGAACCGATCTTACCCAATTTTTGCATACGTGTTTCTAGTTGGATTATAAGATGTTCTGCCAAATTTAAAGAAAATCAGGTACAACATGTCGTTTCTAGAGCGGAAAATGTCAAATCGGGAGCGACATTTGTATGGGGGCTATATCTAAATCTGAACCGATCTTACCCAATTTTTGCATGCGTGTTTCTAGTTCGATCATAAGATGTTCTGCAAAATTTAAAGAAAATCGGGTACAATATGTGCTTTCTAAAGTGGAAAATGTCAAATCGGGAGCGACATTTGTATGGGAGCTATATCTAAATCTGAACCGATTTCCTCCAAATACCGATGGTCCTTGGCCAGAAAAAATAACTTCTGCCAAGTTTCATGACAATCGGACAACAATTGCGACCTGTAGAATGCGAACAAGCTTAGATGGACAGCAGACGGACGGACGGACGGACAGACAGACATCGTTAAATCGACTCAGCTGGTGATTCTAAGCCGATCGGTATACTTAAAGGTGGGTCTAGCTGGATTATTTCTTGGTGTTACAAACATTTGGCGCGAAACTAACTTATAAGATGGGGTTATCTCGATTCCTTTTGGGTTTTACAAACAAATGCACAAAGACATAATGCCCTGAAGGGTATAACTAGGATGGGAATGCAGCCAACCAAACACACCCACTATCCCACAATATTTATAATATTTAAACTTTTTGAAGACTGCTGCCTTATAGGGTAAGTGTCCTCAATTTCGGCATGTAGCAGTAGTCGGCATTTTAGAATTCAAATGTAAATAAATAAGAATAGCGACTCTTAAATATTTAAATAAATTGAAGTTTATTTTGAGAATATACTCAGCTCCCTTTGTCTAATGATTCAATGGGGTTAGGTGAGTATTTTGACCAGAAGGCCAGAAAATCATAGTAATTTAACATATATTTTAAACATAAAGGTTTCTGATAGTAGATATTACCTAAAATAGTGTTTTAAATGTGACACATTTATTAAAAAATGATTATTTTTCATAAAGTAATGGTCGGCATTGGGGTGCCAAGTACTGGCCGTAACAGTGGTTCCAGTAGTCGTAATTAGTATATTTCGAGTAGTTTATGACCTGCCGAGTAGGTACACCATACGACAATTATTAAAACACGTCGTTACACTTGACCGGATGATATACATATGAAACTATAGGCAAAATTGATTGAAGTGGCGTTTTTAGTTTTTCATTTCCTCATCCTGTTGCTCCTTCACAGCACTACAAAGTTCCAAAGGATACTATTTTTCAAAAATTATTTTAAATTCGCACCCTATGATAATGGTATAAATGTCAAATATGATGCATCTATCTGTATTAGTTTAGCATTAACAACCTTTTCAATTGTCCCTCTTAGTTTATTTGGTTTATTTATATTTTGCTTTTTAAGAGCGAAAAACTTGAAATGGCATGCAATTTTAGGTATTTTTAGTAGGAATTTTTTTCCTCCTTGATTTGCCATTTGAACCGGTATCATACTGTGCTCATAAGTATTTAAAATAAATTTGAACAATTTGGAACTTTGTAGTCGGTTTAAAAGGCAACAGGATGAGGAAATTAAAAACTAAAAACGCCAATTAACTCTATTTCGCCTATAGTTTCACGCTTATATCATCCGGTTCAAGCGTAATACGGATTGCAGTAGCTTTTCTTCTCAAAATATGTTATAGGATCATCACGTGCCGAATATTGGACAATGTATGCCGACTACTGGCAAATCCGTTTGAATTTTACAAAAAGTATTAATTTATCAAATTAATAAATTATTTTTGTGTAAACTACTTATTACATCTAAAACAATACTCTTTATGTAAGTAAAATATATAGTTGTTACCCCAATAGCATAATTACATTCGTAAGGACATCAGTTACAAAACAAAAACAAGTAAAAACGGCGTTAAGTTCGGCCGGGCCGAACCTTATATACCTCCACCATGGATTGCATTCCACAGAGGCTGTCGATTATATATATATTAACATTTTAATATAGCCAGACTAAATACAAATATTGAAAAAATAATTTTATTAATAAATATAATATTTTTACTATTTCAAACCGCGCTTATAAGGCAAGGCTACCAATACGTTTACACTATATATAACGAAATAATACTTCAAGTCAATTCAAAAATAAATATTCTCATATTTATTTTTTCAAAAAAGCGTAAATACCATAAATTTTGGTAGATAGAGGCTGCTACAGTTGCTTCTCTTTCCATTCCATTTTAATTCCAATAGTACAAATTTTGAAAATCCATTATCTCACGTACATAGTGCAAAATAACCTATCTCCATGATTCAACCAATTTTTGTTGTAAAAGTAAAAAGTACGAATTTGGAAAAATCTCTTTATTTTGCTTGCGGCCATTTGGTTGGTACCATTTTTATCCGTTTTTTCCTATTTTACCCCCTTAATACTACGACTTTCTAAATTCTCTTTTTTTGACGTGTCTACACAATTAGAGGGAATTTCATCATTCTAGCTGTAGTCGTTTAGTTGGTACTAATTTTATCCATCTGTACCCATTGCATCCCCTGAAAGTGCGAATTTGAAAAAAAAAAAATCTTTTATTTTTCATGTCTACGCAGTCAGGGGAATGTATACCTCGAATTTCATGACTCTAGCTGCGGTCATTAGGTTGGTACTATTTTTATCCCCTTTTTCCATTTTAACCCCAAAAAGTACGAATTTCGAAAAATCCGTTTATTTTACGTGTCTACGAAATCATACACCGAATTTCATTATTTTAGTTGCAGCCGTTTGGTTGGTACCATTTTTATCCCTCTAATCCAATTTTACCCCTTAAAAGTACGAATTTGGAAAAAATACTTTTATAAAGAGTGATTTTTTGAGGTTAGGATTTTCATGCATTAGTATTTGACAGATCACGTGGGATTTCAGACATGGTGTCAAAGAGAAAGATGCTCAGTATGCTTTGACATTTCATCATGAATAGACTTACTAACGAGCAACGCTTGCAAATCATTGAATTTTATTATCAAAATGCGTGCTCTGTTAAGAAAGTTCATCGCACGCTTCCATTTTATGGTCAGTTTAATCGACCCACTGAAGCGGCTATTCGGGCTATTGTGACTAAATTTCGCACCAAATTTACATTGTTGGACATTAAACCACCAAGACGCTTACGTAGAGTACGAACTGAAGAAAATATCGCAGCTGTATCGGCCAATGTTAATGATGACCATCAATTATCGATTCGTCGCCGTTCGCAGCAATTGGGCCTCTGTTACTCAAAAACGTGGAAATGCCAAAATTGGACTAAGCGGATGGACCACTTGAGGCGCAGCCGCGGTCAACATTTAAATGAAATTATCTTCAAAAAGTAAATGTCATGGACCAATCTAACGTTTCAAATAAAGAACCGATGAGATTTTGCAAATTTTATGCGTCTTTTTTCAAAAAAAAGTTATCAAGCTCTTAAAAAATCACCCTTTATTATGTATCTACTCAATTGGGGGAATGCACACACACCGAATTTCGAGTTTCTAGCTGTTCTCGTTTCGTACCCTACGACTAAAAATCACTTTATGGTGCACCTTTTTGCTCTATGTCATACCCTACGAATAAAAATCACTTTATGGGTGGAATGCGTACACCCAATATCAAGTAAGTACAAGCAGATATATTGAAAAAATATGCTTAAATACTTTAAAACATTACGGGCTTTTATGGACATTTTTAATCCTTGTGAGGGAAAAATTTGTCCATTAGGGCCGATTTCACCCAGTTTCAATCCCAACCGATCTACGACTATAAAACGCATTTATGGAAAATTTGGACAGACGGACATGGTTATATCGTCTTAGAATTTTATGACGATCAAGAATATATATACTTTACTAGCGAATACCCGCTACTTCGTACGCGAAAAAATGGTATGGTATTGACAGTATTTTGCATCGGTAAACTCTTTTTTTATATTTTGAAATTGCCTTAGTGTAAGGATATCACTTTCAGGGCAAATGGTTTGTAAACGCTCCCAACTTTTGAAGAATCGCTACGTATTCAGAGGTATATTTACACCAACTTTTCGCTACGATTTAAACACCTTGTACAAATTAAAAAATCCATTTATACGTAGTCAAATTATATAGTTTAGTAGTTTAATTTATAGGCACAAAATGGAAACAATTTTTCTACAAAAAATCATATTAAAGTAGAAAATTATTTGCACGTTTCTTTCTTAAGCTGTGAAAATTATACCCTCACTACCGAGTAGGAGCGTATATATCATTAGGGATAGAAAAAAAGTGTAACACATTGAAGGAGAGATTTAAAACCATAAGTATGTCCCAAGTCGCTTTCACGTCCGTCTGACTCGCTGGTATACACGATAACTCTGGAAGGGACTTAAAGAATTTATTCAAACTCTGCACATAGTACTATTTTCCCAAACTTATTTTAAATTCGGAAATGGGGAAATTGATATACACCTTATGGTACCCAAACAAACGACCCGTACGTAAAATTAAACATAATATAACTTCTGTACTTTCCACGCAAATTGACATAAGCTTTGGTCAAAATAAAACTGATATTCCATACGTATGGTTGAAATTAGTTGTCGAGATTTTAAAATGTTTTTATAATCATTTTAAACCTACAAAATATGTATGCTTTTCCGCGTCCTTTGTAGTCCCCATCCAAGTGAAAATTAAAACCATAACTTCTATAAAGGTGCGTGACTTGAAATCTAAACTTATAAATGGAACAAACATTTTGTATCTTTCTTTTATTTTGCCGGGGATAATGAACATAATAATAATCACACATAACTCTTTCTGTGCCGCTTGTGCCTTTAAACATACAAATTTCGAAAAATTAATTTATGTACTCGGAGAAATGTACACATCGGAAAATACCTTGTTGTTACTCATCTACACTGTAAGAATTTTACCGAATTTTATTATTGTAGCGACATCCATGTTGTTGGTACCATTTTGTATCCCTTTCTACCCAATTTCACTCACAAAAAGTAAAAATTTTGAAAAATATTTTCTTAGTCGCATTCGTGCTGTAAAAGTAATCCGATCCGAATTTCATGATTCTAGGCCCAGTTGTTTGGTCTGGGCTGTGGTACAATTTTTATCTCTTAATCCCTTAAAATTACAAATTTCGAAAAATGCCTTCTTATCAGTGATTTGCGCTGTAAAACGAATATACATACCGAATGTCATTATTGTAGCGTCATCCGTATTGTTGGTACCTTTTTTAATCCCCTTTTATATATAGGGTCTCAAGTCGATATTTCAAGGTGATACAAATGGAATGACAAAATTAGTATACCCCATCCTGGAGGTGGAGGGTATAAAAAGTTAAACTGCCGACAACTGCTGCAACACTTACCCAATATACTTTTTGAACTGACTTATTTCCATATATATAGTACAAACAAATAGGTATATCGAGGGCTTATATTCAAAAGTGGCTATGAATCATTTTCTCGAAAATGAGTTTTTGATGCCAAACTATTCTCTGATTAGGCTGTCATTTGTCATATAAACTTGGTGAAGAAATTTTTTCTAAAACCATTTTTTCATTTTTTCTGATTTGGCTATCCACTCACACGTTAGTTTGTGACTGCATAAGCGGCTATGAACATACAAATAATATAAATAAAATAGTTCAAAAATGGAGTAGCATAACACCGAAGGTTATATAATTCTCTACAACGATTAAAACATTTTTATAGACTTAGGGTATATCGTACTATCAAATTCCATCATTTCGCCGTTAATAGCATTTTGCAACTCAAGTATCAGGCTGAAATAAGAGTGAAATAGGGCATTTGCCCTGGATGGATGTAAAGTCAAAAAATGTGAAAAGTATATTAAAGAATCCAAAATATTTGTTAGAATATGATTACTGACTTCATGGGAAATATTTTAATCAGATAAGTTTTAGAATACTGGATAAAGAAAAATATATAGTATAAGCGATATCAATCGCGAATTTTGGATTTTTTCAACAATTGCAGCTATTTTCGCGATTGACTACAATATGTTACATTGGTTCTTAATACACAAAGAAATATTCAGTCGGATCCGTTGGCTTGATCGCGAGAACATCATAAAACAAAAATGTCATGAGTGAAAATCATATTAGACATATTTGCCGCGAAAATGAAAATTTTCCAAAAATATCCAATTTATTTATTTTTTGTTTATCATGCCCTACCGCAATACACACTTGTAAAATAATTGGAAAAAGGGATAAAAATGGTACCAATCTGACGGATGCAGCTGGAATCTTTAAATTCGCTGAGTACATCCCAGAAAATGTGTTTTCTACACAACATTGCCAACATATCATTAAAAACGATAACGAGTTTACAATAAATCTTATTTTTATATCTGAGCATTAATGGCTATGTGCATATTTCAACATTCATAGTGCTCAATTTTGAAACATGCACAAGTGGCTATGAACCATAATACCCTGAATAATAGGAAATTTTGAAAACAAAAAATTAATCGTAACAATTAGTAATTCTTTTTAGATTAAATTGTAGAAGAAAGATTAATAAATCCTCTTCAAATAAGGGAGAAAAACAATTTTTATGCTATCCTGAACAGTTGTGTTTTTGTTCATAGCCCCTTTTGAACATAAGTCCTCGATATATTTATACACTCCACGAGAGTATTATGTGTTTGTGCATTTGTTTGTAACACACAAAAGGAAGGGAGATAGACCCATTGTTAATTATACCGATCGACTTAGAATCACTTTCTGAATCGATTTAGCAATGTCCGTCTGTCAGTCCGTCCATCCGTCTGTCTGTCCATCTATTCTTGTAATCAAAGTACAGGTCGCAATTATAGTCCGATTTTAACAAAATTGGCACAATTAAGTTTTATGGATCAAGAACAAACTCTATTTAATTTAAGGCAAATCGGTTCAGATTTATATATAGCCCCCATACAAATTTCGCTACCAATTTGGCTTTTTTCGATCTAGAAACCACATATTTTTCACATTATCTTCATTATTATATTTCAACTACAAACACCTATGGTGAAAATGTGTTAGATCGGTTCAGATTTGTATATAGCTTTCATACAAATGTCGCTCCCGATTTGTCTTTTACCGCTCTAGACACCACAAAATGTAACCGATTTTTTTCATATTTGGCACAACACCTTATATTTCAACCAGAGACGTCTGTGGTGAAAGTGGTTCAGATCGGTTCAAATTTTTACATAGCTCCCATACAAATTTCACTCCCGATTGGAATTTCCCGCTCTAGAAAACACATGGATTGATCGGTTCAAATTTAGAAATAAGCCGCATAAAAATGTTGCTCCCGATTTTAGTTTTTTCGCTCTAGAAACCATATATTTTAACCGATGTTTCTCAAATTTGGCAAATCACATTATACTTCAACTAGAAACCCCTATTGTGAAACCGACCACATCTTTTCAGTTTTTAATATAATCCTCATATAAATGTCCTTCCCGATTTAACTTTCTTCTCAGACACATACCTTTACAGATTTTGATCTAATATAGCATAACACTTTATATTTCAGCTGGAAAAATACATTGTGAAAGTAGGTCACATCAGTAAATGATTCGTTCAATTTAAAAATCGTTCGCGATTTCACCTTTTCCCCGAATTCAATTATAAAGAAGAAGAAAGTTTAGGGCATTTTAGTCGGCATTTCCTTACTTATTTTAAACAAGCATAAAATATTGTTATGCTTGTGGAAAAATCGTAAAAAGTAGTAAGAGTCATTAAAGTATTTTTTTTCGAAAATAGTTCTGTTTGATATTATCGCCAACTACAATGAAGTTTTTTGTATTAAAACAAATTTGGTAATATATATATATATTGGACTTGTCTCGAAAGTCATATTTTTTTCACTTATTTTATTTTAATACAAAATTATTTTTGACTGAACTTGATTTTTTATTCGGGTTCGAGAGCAGATTTGCATCTAAAAATATATACCTATGGAAATTACTATTCTTCTTATCTAATTCTAGTTAGAATGTTTTCAAAGATATGTTGTTGGTATTGTCAACCCATTTCTCGTTAAATGGCAAAAATATGCAATAGTTTTTTTTAATTGAAAAAAGTTTTTCGTCCTCTGCAAATCATATACACCAATACCTCACTTTGCGTCGTGGTTACTTTGAAAAAAACACGACGCAAAGTGAATTCTGATTTTCTATAGCAAACCATGTAAAGATCGAAGATAGGTTCCAGGGTTACGAAAATACCACTTTTTAAAATAATATAAAATTGTATTACATACATACATTTAAAACAAAACAAAAAACAAATTCAATTAAAACAGTAAGGAAAGCCCAGGTATTACATGGGAGCAATTTTATGTAGTTCAAATAAATTATACAGTTACTATAAATTCATCTTTAATCAAATTTAATGAATATGGTAAATAATAAAGTAATTGATCCAATTTTCCAGCAGATATTCCGAGTAAAGTAAATATAACATGATCTGGAAAAATTGATCAAGATCCAATGACAAATACAGATTAAACAACGGTAATAGGGTGAATCGGACGGACATTTGAAGGGGGTCTATAACAACACTTGAGGCCTATGCCAAAACATGCACCTATATATTTCTCATTCACGGTAGGTATTCCTTGTTGAAACATATGTAAGATGTAGTTTCTAGAGCTGTAATAGAGCATAATGGGGCTTTTATCTCATTACAATTCAATCCGGTAAAAAAGTGAAATCGGGAAGGATTTTTGAATCATGTAAATGTATGTGTTCGACAAAAAATATTAAATCGGAAAGGACATTTGTATGGGGGTATATTGGAACCTGGAATGATGTAACCCGCTTTCATCATGTATGTTTATTGGTAAAATATAATATGTAAATTTTGGCCAAAATCGAATAAACATTCGGGAGCAACATTTGTATTGGGGACTATATCTATATCTGAACCGATCTTACCCACTTTCACCATAGGTGTTTTTAGTTGGATTATAAGATGTTGTGCCCATTTAAAGAAATTCGGGTACAATGTGTGGTTTCTAGAGCGGAAAAAGTCAAATCGGGACCGAAATTTGTATGGGGACTATATCTAAATCTGAACCGATTTCCTCCAAATTCAATACCGATCGTCCTTGGCCAAAAAAGTAACTTCTGCCAAATTTCATGATAATCGGACAGCAATTGCGACCTGTGGAGTGCGAACAAGCTTAGATGGACAGCAGACGGTCGGACGGACAGACAGACATCGGTAAATCGATTCAGGTGGTGATTCTAAGCCGATCCGTATACTTAAAGGTGGGTCTAGCTCGATTATTTATTGGTGTTACAAACATTTGGCGGAAAACTAACTTATAAATAACTTATAACAAAATAAACCAGTAAGGAAAGGCTAAAGTCGGGCGGGGCCGACTATATGATACACTCCACTTTCTATCAGAATACAATTCAATTCGGAAAAAAGTGAAAACGGGAAGAATTTTTGTATGTTTCCTAATCATAGGCTAATATGTCCTGGTTCAATTTGTCAAATCGAAAAAATATTTGTATCACGGCTATATCCAAACATGTAATGAAGTGATCCATTTCACTATAGGTTCTTCCAGTTCTCAATTTTAAGTAATTCGATGAAAATACGTGGTTTCTGGGGCGGAAAAATCAAGTCGGGGGGCGAAATTTGTTTAGGAGCTATATATAAATCTGAACCGATCTGACTCATTTTCATCCTGGGTGTTTCTCATGCATATATAATATATTTTGCCATATTTGAAGAAAATCTGTTAAAATGTGTGGTTTCTGGAGCGGAGAACTCTAATCGGGAGTGAAATTCGTATGTGGACTATATCTAAATCTGAACCGATCTGGCTCATTTGGTCTGTTTCATGGGTGTTTCTAGTTTAAATAGAAGATGTTTTGCCAATTTTGAAGAAGATCTGTTAAAATATGTGGTTTCTACAGCAGAAAAAGTCAAATCGGGAGTGAAATTCGTATGGGGGCTATATCTAAATCTGAACCGATCTGGCTAATTTTCACCGTGGGTGTTTCTAGTTGAAATATAAGATGTTTTGCCAATTTTGAAGCACATCTGTTAAAATATGTGATTTCTACAGCAGAAAAAGTCAAATCGGGAGTGAAATTCGTATGGGGGCTATATCTAAATCTGAACCGATCTGGCTAATTTTCACCGTGGGTGTTTCTAGTTGAAATATAAGATGTTTTGCCAATTTTGAAGCACATCTGTTAAAATATGTGATTTCTACAGCAGAAAAAGTCAAATCGGGAGTGAATTTCGTATGGGGGCTATATCTAAATCTGAACCGATCTGACCAATTTTCACCATAGGTGTTTCTAGTTGAAATGTAAGATGTTTTGCCAAGTTTGAGGAAAATCTGTTTAAATATGTGGTATCTAGCGTGAAAAGAGTCAAATCGGAAGTGAAATTCGTATGGGGGCTATATCCAAATCTGAACCGATTTTCTTCAAATTAAATAGCGTTCGTCCTTATCCCGAAAAACGGCGTTGTGCAAAGTTTCATTTGGTTCTGGTTACAATTGCGACCTGTACTTTGATTACAAGAATAGATGGACAGACGGACGGACGGACGGGCGGACGGACGGGCGGACGGACGGACGGACATCGTTAAATCGATTCAAAAAGTGATTCTAAGTCGATCGGTATAATTAACAATGGGTCTATCTCGCTTCCTTTTGGGTGTTACAAACAAATGCACAAAGACATAATACTCTCGTGGAGTGTATAAAAATTCAATTATGTAATTTATAAAACAAAAAAAAAATTCAATTAAAACAAAATAAAATATTCTATTAATTTATATAAAAAATAAATAAAAAATAAAAATTAATCACTGTCAGATGAGGGCTTAGTAGCTGCTGTCGTAAGTCGTCTTTCTTTCACAAAAAATTGGACCAATGTTTGCTGAACAGCTTCTTTTTCAACGTAAAATAAATTTCGTTGTAGCAATTGACATTCGTAGCTACCGCCTGGGACACTTTAAAACTCCGCTGTCAAGATGTTTTTTAAAAAAATCTCCATAGCTTCGTCAATCAAATACACCGTTTTGAAATTTGTTTGGACGTTAAATTTTGTTCTTCCGTGATTTCTATTGAACGGTCACTGTCATCTTCCATTAGCAAGTTGCAATAGTTCTTCATTAGACAAGTCTTGGTTGTGCGAGGTTAGCAATTCATTTTTGTCAGTCTCTTAGACTCTCTAGCTAAATTAGAAATATCATGACGAACAGCTGGTGTACCATCAACTTCTGCAGCGCATATTCTGTGAACACATTCGGGCCATATTTTGCTCCAAACACCATTCATGCAAGATGGTTTAACCTCCTCCCTCGAATCAGAAATAATTTCTAAGGCTTTCATAATGTTGAACTATTTCCAAAACTCTAGCATGGTAGGCTTATCTTGTCCATCAGTCTCACTTAAAAGAAGTTTAAATGTTCGTCGAATGTAATAACTTTTAAAAGTCCATATTAATCCCTGATCCATCGGCTGAATAACTGATGTCGTATTAGCCGCAAAAATACAAATTTCACGTTTCATCAACAGCCAGGTTCATTGTCTAATAGGACCAAAACCTTCACAACACTTGTGGCCTGGTCCAAAACATGGGCCTATATATTTCTCATTCACGGTAGGTATTCCTATTTGAAATATATCATAATCCGATGTAAGACGTAGCTTCTAGAGCTGTAATAAAGACTTTCATACTTGAAATATAACATAATCTGCAAAGTTTGAAAAAAATTACATGGGATTTTTTTTGCGTTCTTGAGGGGTAAAAATTAAAATGGGGCCATTTGTATGGGCTCTACTTTAAAAAGTGGTTCCATATAGATCACTTTCAAACTAGGTATTCTTAGTTGAAATATGACATGATATGCAAAATTGTATCGAGATCCAATGCACTACGTGGGTTCTAGAGATGTAATAGAGTAGGGGGCCCAATTTGTGTGGGGGTTATACCAAAATATGAACCCATATATTTCACTTTCATAGTATGTATTCTTAGTTGAAATATAATATAATCTGCAAAATTTGAAAAACTTCCGATGTATAATGTGGGTCCTAGAGAGGTAATAATTAAAATGGGTGCCCATTTGTAAGGCGCTACATTAAAAAAGTGGGCCTTTATAAATCACTGTTAAAGTAGGTATTCATTATTGATATATAACAGGATCTGCAAAATTTTATCAAGATCTAATGTAAGATGTGGGTTCTAGAGCGATAATAGTGTAAACTGGGGGCCATTTGCATGCCTATACCAAAACATTTACCTATATAGCTGGCTTTCAAAATACGTGTTTCTAGTATAAATGAAACTTTGTGTGGAAAATCCAATGTAAAATGTGCAGATATATTGTAAATCGTACATTTGTATAGGGGCTATATCAAAATATAGACCCATGTGGTCCACTTTCCCGTGAGCTATTTCTAGTTCAAATATAACACGATCCTGAAAATTTGGTCATGATCCCATGTAAAATGTGTATTCTAGAGCAGTAATAGTGAAAATTATAGGGATATTTGTATGGAGGCTATATCTAAATCTGATACGATTTTCTCCAAATTCAACACCGATGGTCCTTGGCCAAAAAAATAACTTCTGTCAAATTTCATGGCAATCGGACCACAATTGCGACCTGTAGAGTGCGAACAAGCTTAGATGGTCAGCAGACGGACGGACAGACAGACGTCGTTAAATCGATTCAGATGGTGATTCTAAGCCGATCCGTATACTTAAAGGTCAAGCTCAATTATATCTTGGTGTTACAACCATTTGGCGGAAAACTAGCTTATAATACCCTAGTCCACGAAGTGGTGTAGGGTATAAGGAAAACTAACTTATAATAAATACCCTAGGCTACAAAAATAAAGACTCGAACCCATAACAACGCAACTTCGAAAATCTAACGACGCACGGTGAAAATTACTACTAATTCAGCATCGACGCAACTTCGAAAAAACGCAAAACGAAACGACGCAAAGCGAGGTATTGGTGTATTTTATAGAGTTCAAACAGGATACCAAGTTTCAAAGAAATCAGAAATCGTGATGTTAACAATGTGTTTGGTTTGACATGGAACGATCGATAAATAAATTTTCACTTGATCGATTTTTTGGAGTACATAAAACGGAAATGCTTGTGCAACATGTGGTCATGAATCACACATAGTATCTTTGCATTCCTTCACTGTACCTAATTCAATATTCCACACTGTAGCTGCAGCCAGAGCCTCATATGGTAAATGGACATTTTGTACAGACACATGTATGTTTTAGAGTGGAAAAAGAGTTTTTCAAATAAAATTTCACTTCAGTTTCAAACATAAAATTCTTGATGAGGATTTATTGCTTTAAGAACGAAATTAAAATGAATGCAATTGCAAGAAGTGTTTACGCAAACGCCCATTTCAAAGAGAAGAAAACAAAAAATTGCATAAAACGAACGAACGAACAGAACTCAAGGATGTGAACGTTACTGCATTCTACACCGACCCCCTCCCCCTCCCCATCTGATCATATGTAAATGTTTAAGCTGTGCATGTTGATGTAGGGGGCGGGTGTTGGGGCGTATGTTAGCCTGATTCGATGAATGAGTGTGTTTATGCCAAGGGGAAATTTGCATATTGTATCGTCGGGTAGTTTAGCTATCCTGCTGCTGTTTACGTTTAAAGTGTTACCAACCAATATTAAGAAATTTATCACGCATGAAGTTGTTTTGTTGCTGTGGTGCATTTTTTGAACACGTATTTTGTTAAACTTAAAATAAGTTCGGTATCTTTGTAATGCCATTACAAAGACACACAGTGGTTTGGAAAACCAGGGTAATGTTTTACAAGATAAAGGTAAAAACTGCATCATTTCAAATTCAAATTGAAAAAATCCTAAATTGTAAGGGCGCAACATATTAATTTCAGCGGAAGTAAAAAAAATAAAATACAACATCAAACAAGTAAAATCGGACGGAGCCGCCAATATGCTACCCTCCACTTTATACACCATTGCAATTCAATTCGTAAAAAATGGAAGTAGGGGAGGATTTTTGTAAGGGTTCTTATCATAGGTGAAATATATATAGATATAATCTCAACCGATCTTACGCGCTTTCACCGCAGGTGCTTTTAATTGGATTATAAGATGTTGTGACTAAAGATAATCGGGTACAATATGTGGTTTCTAGAGCTGAAATTTCAAATCAGGAGCGATATTTGTATGGTGGATATATCTAAATCTGAACCAATTTGCTTCAAATTAAATAGGGTTCGTCCTTGGACCGCTAAACTCACTTGTGTCAATTTTTGTTACCATCGGACTATAATTGCGACCTGTAATTTGATTACAGAATAGATGATAAATTTTGATATTGATAAATCGATTTAGAAACTGATTCTAAGCCGATCTGTATTAATAATAAACGTTTTCTTTTGGGTGTTACAAACAAATGCACAAATACACAATACCCTAGTGGAGGGTATACAAATTGGGATTGGTCTTGAATAAATCTTCATATATTGTCTCAAATTAAAATAAACCAATATACAATAAATGGCACAGAATTGTTTTTTTCGGATAGTGGGAAGTATCTGTGTATCATCCTTGATAGACAGCTTTACTTCAAGAAAAATATAAAGGTGCGAGTAACGAAAGCTACCATCGCCACATATACCCTTTTCGAGCTTTTACAGATTTGTAAAATTCGGTGTTTACACTACTCTGAAATCGTAGCATAAATACATTTTTTCAAAATATATACTTATAAGGGGGATCCAGACAAAAAAGGAATAAAAATTGTACCAACCAAATTATTCTACCTAAAATCGTGAAAGTCGATGCCTGCAGCCCACTAACTATGTAGACGGGCAACATAAATAGATTTTTCAAAATTTTTATACCCTCCGCCTCCAGGATGGGGGTATACTAACTTTGTCATTCCGACCTTGAAATATCGACCTGAGATCCTATAAAGTATATATATTCTTGATCGTCATAAAATTCTAAGACGATCTTGAAATGTCCGTCCGTACTTCCGTCTGTCGAAAGGACGCTAGCATCTAAACGAATGGAGCTAGAACATTCAAATTTCCCATAAAAGCGTATCATAGTCGTAGCTCGGTTGGGATTGAAACGGGGCGAAATCGGCCCAAAGGGAAAAATTTATCCCACACAAGGAATAAAAATACCCATAATAATCCCTAATATTTTAGCGTATTTAAACATCTTTTTTGAAAATGTTATGTTTATATTTGCTTGATATATGGTATGCGCATTCCCCTTATAGCGAAAACGTACACCATAAAGTGATTCTTATTTGTAGGGAGTGAAATGGGGCAAAAGAGGGATAAAAATGGTACATATTAAACGACAACAGAAACATGATATTCGGTGTGTACATTCCTCTAATTGAGTAGATACATAATATAAAAGTATTTTTTCCAAATTCGTACTTTTAAGGGGTAAAATGGTAATAGAGGGATAAAAATGTTACCAACCAAACGGCTGCCCCTAGAATAATCAAATTCGGTGTACACATTCCTCTGATTGCATAGACAATTAAAATACACAGATTTTTCAAAATTCGTGCGTAGAAACGTCGAATAAAGAGATTTTAGATAGTCGTACTCTTAAGGGGGTAAAAATGGTACCAACCAAATTGCCGCAGCTGGAATCATGGACTTCGCTGTATACATTCCTCTGACTGCAAAATAAAAAGTTTTTTCCAAATTCGTACTTTTTCTTTTACGGCAAAAATTGAATCGTGAAGTTAGGTTATTTTGCACTATGTACATCTGATAATGGATTTTCAAAATTTGTACTTTTGGAATTAAAATATAATGGAAATACAACCAACTGTAGAACCCACTATCTACCAATATTTATGGTATTTTAGCGTTTTGAAAGTATAAATATAGAAATATTATATTATATTCTTGCATTGACTTGAAGTATTTTTTCGATTTGTAAACGTAATGGTAGCCTTCCCTTGTAAGCGTGGTTCGAAATAATTATAATATTATATTTATTTATAAAATTATTTTTTTCAATATTTGTATTTGTTTTGGTTTGGCTATATTAAACAAGTAAGGAAAGGCTAAAGTCGGGCGGGACCGACTATATAATACCCTACACCACTCCCTGCGTATATACCTCGCTTTGATTACTATACCCAGGTATTTCATGGGAACAATTTTATGTAGTTCTTATAAATTATACAGTTACAATAAATGCATCTTTAGACAAATTTAATGAATATGTTAAATAATAATGTAAATGATCCAATATTCCAGCAGATATTCCGAGAAAAGTAAATATAACATGATATGGATAAATACAAATTATACAGCGGTAATAGGATGAATCGGAGGGACATTTGAAGGGGGCCTATAACAACACTTGAGGCCTGAACCAAAACATGTGCCTATATATTTCTCATTCACAGTAGGTATTCCTAGTTGAAACATATAATGATCTGCAAAATTTGATGAAGATCCGATGTGAGGTGTAGTTTCTAGAGCTGTAATAGTGCAGAATGGGTCCCATTTATGTTATACCAAAGTATGGACATATGGGCATCTCCCCAACAAGTATGGAAAGGCTAAAGACGGACGGAGCGGACTATATATCTCACTACAATTCAATTCGGTAAAAAAGTGAAATCGGGAAGGATTTTTGAATCCTGTAAATGTATGTGTTTGACAAAAAATTTTAAATCGGAAATGACATTTGTATGGGGGTATATTGAAACCTGGAACCCGCTTTCACCATGTATGTTTATTGGTGAAATATAATATGTAAATTTTGGCCAAAATCGGTTAAAGATTCGGGAGCAACATTTGTATGGGGACTATATCTAAATCTTAACCGATATTACCCACTTTCAGCATAGGTGTTTGTAGTTGGATTGTAAGATGTTGTGTCAATTTTAAAGAAAATTGGAGCAATATGCGGTTTCTAGAACGGAAAAAGTCAACTCGGGAGCGACATTTGTATGGGGGCTATATCTAAATATGAACCGATCCCACCCACTTTCAACATAGGAGTTTCTAGTCGGATGATAAGACGTTCTTCCAATTTTAAAGAAAATCGGGAACAATATGCGGTTTCTAAAGCGGAAAAAGTCAAATCGGTAGCGACATTTGTATGGGGGCTATATCTAAATCTGAACCGATCTTACCCAATTTCTGCATAGGTGTTTCCAGTTGGATATAAGATGTAGTCCCAAATTTAAAGAAAATCGGGTACAATATGTGGTTTCTAGAGCGGAAAATGTCAAATAGGGAGCGACATTTATATGGGGGCTATATCTAAATCTGAACCGATCTTACCCAATTTCTGCATATTAGTTTCTAGTTGGATTATAAGATGTTGTGCCAAATTTAAAGAAAATCGGGTACAATATGTGGGTTCTGGAGCGGAAAATGTCAAATCGAGGGATTCGTTTGTTTGGCGGCTATATCTAAATCTGCACCGATCTTACCCAATTTCTGCATAAGTGTTTCCAGTTGGATTATAAGATGTTGTGCAAAATTTAAAGAAAATCGAGTACAATACGTGGCTTTTAAAGCGGAAAAAGTCAAATCGGGAGCGTCATTTGTATGGGGGCTATATCTAAATCTGAACCGATTTGACCTATTTTCACTATAGATGTTCCTAGCTTAAATATAAGATGTTTTGCCAATTTTAAAGAAAGTCTGTTGTATTATGTGGTATCTGGAGTGAAAAGAGTCAAATCGGGAGTGAAATTCGTATGGGGGCTATATCTAGATCTGAACCGATTTTCTTCAAATTAAATAGCTTTCGTCCTTGTCCCGAAAAACTTCATTGTGGAAAGTTTCATTTAGTTATGTCTACAATTGCGACCTGTATCGTGATTACAAAAAATAGATGGACAGACGGACGGACATTGCTAAATCGACTCAAAAAGTGATTCTAGGTCGATCGGTATAATTAACAATGTGTCTATCTCGTTACAAACAAATGCGCAAAGACATTATACTCTCGTGGAGTGTATAAATATAGAAAAAATAATTTTATAAATAAATATAATATTTTATTATTTCAAGCCACACTTTAAAGGCAAGGTTACCAATACGTTTACACTATATATATCAAAATAATACTTCAAGTCAATTTAAAAAATAAATATTCTATTATTTATATTTTCAAAAAAGCTTAAATACCATAAATATTGATAGTGGGTGCTACAGTTGGTTGTATTTTCATTCTATTTTAATTCCAAAAGTAAAAATTTTGATAATCCATTGTCTCACGTACATAGTGCAAAATTTTGAAAAATATTTTTATTTTGCGTGTCTATGCAGTCAGAGTATATACCAAATTCCATGATTCTAGCTGCGGCCATTTGGTTGCTACCATTTTTGGCCCCCTTTTCCTATTTTTCCACCTTAATAGTACGACTTTCTAAAATCTCTTTATTTTACGTGTCTATGCAATTAGAGGGATGTAAAAACCGAATTTCATCGTTCTAGCTGTAGCAGTTTAGTTAGTACTATTTTTATCCCTTTTATTTTTCGTGTCTACGCAGTCAGAAAAATATATACTCCGAATTTCATGACTCCAGCTGCGGTCATTTGGTCGGTACTATTTTTATCCCCTTTTCCCATTTTAACCCCAAAAAGTATACATTTCGAAAAATCCATTTATTTTACCTGTCTACGCAATCAGAGGAGTGTATATACCGAATTTCATTGTTCTGGATGCAGCCGTTTGGTTTTCACCATTTTTATCTCTTAAAAATACGAATTTGGAAAAAATACTTTTATATTATGTATCTACTCAATTAGAGGAAGGTACACACCAAATTTCGTGTTTCTAGCTGCTGATGTTTGATAGGTACCATTTTTATCCCTTTTTGCTCCATTTCTCCCCTTTCTAATGTTTTGTTATGGGAGGAATGCGCATTAGGGCGTACCTCAAAAAAAAGTTCGCCGTACACCTTCGAATATGAAGTATTATTGAAAGGTAGTTTCAAAAAAAAAATTTTTATTTTTTTATGCCGAACGTAGGGGTCGCGCTTTTACATTTTTCTATATAACTTGTATTTATAAACGGATTTTAAAGTGTGATACATCGATGTTTTTGTCTCGACGAGGCCGATTTTTTTGTCTTTGAAGTCATTGAGCTCAAGCACCCCCTTCTGGTACTTACCCATCATTTCTCAGTTGCTACTACCCTAATGTACCACTCTAATAATCGAAAATTAAAGCTCGCATAAAATCATGAATCATGTTTGAGCTCAATGACTTCAAAGACAAAAAAATCGGACAAAAACATCGATGTATCACACTTTAAAATCCGTTTATAAATGCAGAAGTTATATAGAAAAATGTAAAAGCGCGACCCCTACGTTCGGCATAAAAAAATAAAAAAAATTTTTTTGAAACTACCTTTCAATAATACTTCATATTCGAAGGTGTACGGCGAACTTTTTTTTTTTTACTTGTAACCTGGTACGCTCTAATGCGCATACCTCAAGTATGTACAAGCAGACTTATTGAAAAAACATGCTTAAATACTCTAAATTAGTAGGGAATATTATGTGTATTTTTAGTACTTGTGAGGGAAAAAAATTTCGCCTAGTTTCAATCCATACCGGTCTACGACTATAGGACGTATTTATGTAAAATTTTAATCTACCAGCTCCTTTAGTTTATTTGCTAGCGTGCTTTCAACAGACGGACGGACGGACGGACATGGCTACATCATCTTAGAATTTTATGACAATCAAGAATATATATACTTTATAAGGTCTCAGGTCCCAAAGAACAAATTTCGAAAAATTCCTTTATGTTTCTTGTCAGGGAAAACATTTTCCCTTTGGGCCGATTTCGACCACTTTCAATCCCAACCGATCTGCACCGATAACATTTACGGAAAAGGTGAACCTCAGAGCTCATTTCGTTCGGCAGTTAGCATGCTTTCAACAGACAGGTGGAGGGTATACAAATTATATGAAAATAGAACAATAAAATTCCACAAAGCACGATTAGAAATATAAATTTCAGCTAAAATCGAAAGAGGTCTGACCTAACTCATACACCCAACGTTGCATTTTTACACCGTCCACTAGGGTATTACGTCTTTGTGAGTTCGTTTATAACACCCAAAGGGAATCGAGTTATACCGATCGCCTTAGAATCACTTTCTAATATTCTATTCTTGTAATCAAAGTATAGGTCATAATTATAGTTCGATTTTAACAAAAATTGGCACAACTATGGTTTGTGGATCAAGCACGACCGATATTTAATTTCAGGAAAATCGGTTCAAATTTAGATATAGCCCCCCATACAAATGTCGCTCCCGATTTGACCTTTTCCGCTCTAAAAACCACATATTTTACTGGATTTTCTTCAAAACTGGCGCAACACATTACAATCCGCAGGCAATATCTATGGTGAAAGTGGATAAGATCGGCTATATATTCGTCTTATTGATTGATTGGTCTTATTTAAATTTGTTCTTTTAAAGGTGTAAAATGAGAATATAGATATAAAAATTGTACCTCTAACAGCATGTACACTAGGCTGGGTCGCCGTCCATAAAAATGGAAAAACAAGTTCCAGTCACCCCACGAAAATAAAGTTTGGATTGTTTAATGATGATTTGTTTGTGAGCTAAACGCTCCTGAAAATTACCCTAAAAATTATGTTTTTCCGGCGTATTTTTATACACTCCACGAGAGTATTATGTCTTTGTGCATTTGTTTGTAACACCCAAAAGGAAACGAGTTCGACCCATCGTTTATTATACAGATCGACTTAGAATCACTTTCTGAGTCGATTTAGCAATGTCCGTCTGTCCATCTATTTTTGTCAAACACATACATTTACAGGGTACAAAAATCCTTCCCGATTTCACTTTATTACAGAATTGAATTGTAATAAGATAGAAAGTGGAGTGTATCATATAGTCGGCTGCGTCCGACTTTAGCCTTTCCTTACTTGTTTTATGTTACATTTTTCCCCAAAGTTTTTTTTTCTGAAATAATAGACCCTTGAAAGCACTTCAAATAAAAATTTTGATTCTTGTCTTAGAGTAACTTATTGGTCGAATTATTGGACGTTTATAGTAATTTTTTGTGGATTTTCACAGTGACTACCGAAAACTTTTTCGTATTTGGTGGTAGTATTTTATAAAAAAATAAATAGTTGCAGTCAATACCTTTCGAATGATGCCTAAAGATGAAAATCGGAAGGAAATTGACGCCGCAGCGCTCATTTTTATAAACTCCACGAGAGTATTATCTCTTGTGCATTTGTTTGTAATACCCAAAAGGAAGCGAGATAGACCCATTGTTAAGTATACCGATCGACTTAGAATCACTTTTTTAGTCGATTTAGCAATGTTCGTCTGTCTGTCCGCCCGTCCATCTATTGTAGTAATCAAAGTACAGGTCGCAATTATAGTCCGCTCGTAACAAAAATTGGCACGAGATAGTTTTGCGGTCCAAGGACAAACCTTATTTAATTTAAATGATTCAGATTTAGATATAGGCTCCATACAGTTGTCGTTCCAGATTTGATTTTTTCCGCTCCAGATACCACATATTTTAACAGATTTTCTTCAAAATTGGCAAAACATCTTATATTTAAATAAACTAGGAACACCTGTGCTCCCGATTTGACTTTTTCTGCTCTAGAAACCAAATATTTTAACAGATCTACTTCAAATTTAGCAAATTATCTTATGTTTCCACTAGAAACACCCATGGTGAAAATGGGTCAGATCGGTTCAGATTTGTATATAGCTCCCATACAAATTTCGCTCCCGGCGTGACTTTTTCCGCCCCAGAAACCACGTATTTTCACCGATTTTCTTGAAATTGAGCATTACACTTTATAATTGAACTGGAAGAACCTATTGTGTAAGAGGATCACATCAATCCATGTTTGGATATAGCCCCGATACAAATATTCTTCTCGATTTAACAAATTGGGTCAGGTCATATTAGCCTATGATTAGGAAACATACAAAAATTCTAGAGCGGAAAATGTCAAATCGGGAGCGACATTTGTATGGAGGCTATATCTAAATCTGAACCGATCTTACCCAATTTTTGCATACGTGTTTCTAGTTCGATTATAAGATGTTCTGCAAAATTTAAAGAAAAGCGGGTACAATATGTCGTTTCTAGAGCGGAAAATGTCAAATCGGGAGCGACATTTGTATGGGGGCTATATCTAAATCTGAACCGATCTTACCCAATTTTTGCATACGTGTTTCTAGTTGGATTATAAGATGTTCTGCAAAATTTAAAGAAAATCGGGTACAATATGTCGTTTCTAGAGCGGAAAATGTCAAATCGGGAGCGATATTTGTATGGGGGCTATATCTAAATCTGAACCGATCTTACCCAATTTTTGCATACATGTTTCTAGTTGGATTATAAGATGTTCTGCCAAATTTAAAGAAAATCGGGTACAATATGTCGTTTCTAGAGCGGAAAATGTCAAATCGGGAGCGACATTTGTATGGGGGCTATATCTAAATCTGAACCGATCTTACCCAATTTTTGCATACATGTTTCTAGTTGGATTATAAGATGTTCTGCCAAATTTAAAGAAAATCGGGTACAATATGTCGTTTCTAGAGCGGAAAATGTCAAATCAGGAGCGACATTTGTATGGGGGCTATATCTAAATCTGAACCGATTTCCTCCAAATTCAATACCGATGGTCCTTGGCCAGAAATAATAACTTCTGCCAAGTTTCATGACAATCGGACAACAATTGCGACCTGTAGAGTGCGAACAAGCTTAGATGGACAGCAGACGGACGGACGGACGGACGGACGGACGGACAGACAGACATCGTTAAATCGACTCAGCTGGTGATTCTAAGCCGATCGGTATACTTAAAGGTGGGTCTAGCTCGATTATTTCTTGGTGTTACAAACATTTGGCGCGAAACTAACTTATAATACCCTAGACCACGAAGTGGTGTAGGGTATAAAAATTATATTTTTCTGTAATCTTACTGCACTTCTACGAAAATCGGCATCCTCCGTTGAATGCAATCCATGGTGAAGGGTATATAAAGTTCGGTCCTGCCGAACTTAACGCCATTTTTACTTGTTACTTTTAAGAAGGATGTGGAACCAAAAGGGATAAACGTGGCACCAAATAAAAATAGGAGGAAGAGGCCCAAAAAGTGATAAAACGGCAGACTGCATCTAGAAACACGAAATCGAGAATGTAAAGGGAAATGCGGGTGTAACTTTTTGTTCGAAACTGTGAGCTATCTAAAAGGAGGTTTCAAAATTACCATTTAAGATCTATATATAGCCATCTAAAGAAAATTTAATAAATACTAACTAAAAACAGAGATACCGCTTGCGAAGTAGCTGGCACTACTAGTGGATTTCTCCCTCGTTCTCGCGACGGACACAGTCACATAGTGTGAACTACGCCATGCCTGTGGCTCTTTTTGATAAAAAACTATAGTATATACGTATCAGGTAGTGACTGTCCTATAAATGTAGTGTGAAAAGTTTCATATCACTACATATATATTTATAATCAAAAATTAAAATAATCATTAATTGATTTTTTTGTAGTGGAGCAAAGTTTTCTACAGGGCAAGTCAGTTGCTAGACAAGAAAGTTTGGAGTCAATTTCGAGTCAACAGGGTGGGTGTAATTCGTGGTAGAACTTGTTATCGCAAGTTTTACACAGAGGGCTCCTAACTTGATGGAAGTGTGGTGTATGGTAAGGTGAAATGGGACAAAAAGGATAAAATGGTACCAATGATACGCAAGAGCTAGAAACATGCAATTCGGTGTGTACGTCCCTATAATTACGTAGACACGTAAAATAGAGAGATTTTTCGAAATTTGTACTTTTAAGGGATACAATTGGAAAAGAGGGATGAAAATAGTACCAACCAAATCGCTGAAGATAAAATAATGAAATTCTATGTATGCATTTATTTGACTGTGTAGACGCGAAACATTTTTTTCGAAATTTGTACTTTTAGGCGGAAAATGGGGCGAATGGGATAAAAATGGTACCAATCAAACGGTTGCAGTTAGAATAGTGAAATTCGGTGTGTACATTGCTGTGAATAACGAAATAAAGATATATTTCGATATTCGAACCTTTAGGATCAAAACGGGATAAAATTGGTGTCACGCAAACGGCTATAGCTAGAATCATTAAATTCAATGGTTACACTCGTCTGTCTTCGTAGACACGCACAATACGAGTATTTCTCCAAAATCGTACTTTTGTGGTCAATTTGTTTAAAAATGATAAAAGTGGTACCAAGCAAAATTGGTACCAAAGATTGCTCCCTCATGTTCACTTTTTGATTACAATTGCAGTATATATACGCCTTTTTACTTGTTTTTGGTACATTATCCAGCAAGTGTAACGCACTGAAGTAGTTTAAGGCCCCAGGTTTGTTTGGACCAAATCCGTTTCACGGAGTGGAACTCGTATTGGGGCTATATGTAAACCTGAACTGATTTTCTTTAAATTAAATAGCGTTCGTCCTTCCTTGAAAATCTTCGATGTACAGGGTTTCATTTGGTTCTGACTGCAATGACGATGGACAGACAGACGGACGGAAGTACGGGCATTGATAAATCGACTCATCGACTTTTGCGTGTAAAAACAAATGCACAAAGACATAATTCCCTAGTGGAGGGTATAATAAATTCAGAAAGTGAATATAAGGCAGAAATCGTAAAAAAAGTTTAGACTTTGTTAGGGAAATTCATTTGCAGCACACACACATCGATTTTCATTATTCCAGCTACAGCTGTTTGGTTGGTTTCCTTATTGAGCATTAAGCTGAATTTCTATCATATGATTGTTTTTAGGTGCCCAGAGTTGTCCACATTCCCAAATGCACACACACACAAGTGTTCCTGAAACTCATGATTTCTGCTAATGACTTCCATTCCTGTCACTTCATTCAACACACTTTACACTTGAATGATCGTTATAACAATATTCTAAACACTAAATCGAACAACAATAAAATCCATTAATGATCCATTTGCATGTTTCCAGTGACGGCAGATAACCGATTCTCCTCTACTGCACTGTCTGGCTCCTGTCGATGACTAGTAAATCTTTTTTTTACGATTTTCTGCCACTAGTGCCATTGATGCCGTTACACCAGCACAGGACTCCAACAAGGAGTCTGCTGCATACGGGAAATATATATTACGTCGTCAGTCTGTTTACTACCAGTGGAATAATATATACAATACACGAGTGGGTATGTACAAATGTATGCGCTCGGATGCTGGGATGAATATGTATTAAGTGTTTGCATATGGGGTTAATGCCAAGTTTACAACATTTGACGATGATAAAATATTTTATATCAAACAATATCTAAGCAAAGAAACCGACAAAATGTTTCAGAGGAAAGCACTAAAGACACCGGCAGAGCTAGAAGAGTCTGCACACATGTATCTCAAATATGACGTGTTTTATGTTTTGCAATATACCTACTACACATGAACATATGCACAGTGGTTCATGATGGTGACGAATGCAAATATTAAACATATCACTTTGCTTTTGGCAACATTTGAGGGCACAGATATGTTAAAGTAGATAAAATACAGATGGGCTGACCAGCACTAGAATAAATGAAGTGTACCAATGTTAGTAGCAATACGGTTTGCAGCTTGACGACAGTTCTGGCTGTGAAGAGTGAGTATTTATATATTTAATTGCAATATTTAAATATCATGATTTCAGAATTTAGCACAAGAACAATGCTTAAGAAGTTAAAACAACAAAGCTAAAGGTTTTTTTGGAGAAATATTTAGAACATATTTCTATCATACGCAATTAATTTTTGGAATTTCGATCATTTACCTAGATACTGAAAATATATTTCCTAAAAATAATATCAATAACATTTTTATATCGAATATTTCTCGAAGCGATATTTTCGAGGTTATCAGGAATGTCGTATGGCAACAGCAGCTAGAAGCAGAATTTGTTTTATTATTTTGGTAGGCTAGCGATGGCTGCTATTGGTAAATATGACAGATCCGTGGAATATCAAGGGATCATCTAGTTCTAGTCCACGAAGATGTCAAAACTTTGATATTTTCGCTAATAGCTATAAATTAAGATGTTTCATTATTATAATTTTGAATTAAAACAAGTAAGGAAAGCCTAAAGTCGGGCGGGCCGACTATATAATACCCTACACCACTCCCAGCGTATATACCTCGCTTTGATTAGGTATTTCATGGGAGCAATTTTATGTAGTTCATATAAATTATACAATTACTATAAATTCATCTTTAGTCAAATTTAATGAATATGGTAATTAATAAAGTTATTGATCCAATTTTCCAGCAGATATTCCGATTAAAGTAAATGTTATATTTACTGTCTGCAAAAATTGATCAAGATCCAATGATAAATACAGATTATACAGCGGTAATAGGAAGAGTCGGACGGACATTTGAAGGGGGCCTATAACAACACTTGAGGCCTGTGCCAAAACATTCGCCTATATATTTCTCATTCACGGTAGGTATTCCAAGTTGAAACATACAAGATGTAGATCCTAGAGCTGTAATAGAGCATATGGGAATCTCCAAAACAAGTATGGAAAGGCTAAAGACGGACGGAGCCGACTATATGATACACCCCACTTTCTATCTCACTACAATTGAATTTGGTACAAAAGTGAAATCGGGAAGGATTTTTGAATCCTGTAAATGTATATGTTTGACAAAAAATATTAAATCGGAAAGGACATTTGTATGAGGGTATATTGAAACCTGGAACGATGTGACCCGCTTTCACCATGTATGTTCATAGGTGAAATATAATATGTAAAGTTTGGCCAAAATTGGTTAAAGATTCGGGAACAACATTTGTATTGGGACTATATCTAAATCTGAACCGATCTTACCCGCTTTCA
The DNA here is from genome assembly GCA_947397865.1 of Polietes domitor. Classification (NCBI taxonomy): domain Eukaryota; kingdom Metazoa; phylum Arthropoda; class Insecta; order Diptera; family Muscidae; genus Polietes; species Polietes domitor. The sequence goes on along the minus strand of OX377619.1, from coordinate 81,384,437 downwards.
CTATAGGTGGTTTTAGTTTGATTATAAGGTGTTGTGCCAATTTTAAAGAAAATCGGGTACAATATGTGGTTTATAGAGCGGAAAAAGTCAAATCGGGAGCGACATTTGTATGGGGGCTACATCTAAATCTGAACCGATCTTACCCACTTTCACCACAGGTGTTTTTAGTTGGATTATAAGGTGTTGTGCCAATTTTAAAGAAAATCGGGGACAATATTTGGTTTCTAGAGCGGAAAAAGTCAAATCGGGAGCGACATTTGTATGGGGGCTATATCTAAATCTGAACCGAACCACTTTCGCCATAGGTATTTCTAGTTTGATTATAAGGTGTTAAGCCAAATTTGAAGAAAATCGGGTACTATATGTGCTTTATAGGGCGGAAAAAGTCAAATCGGGAGCGACATTTGTATGGGGGCTATATCTAAATCTGAACCGATTTCCTCCTTCAATACCAATGGTCCTTGGCCAGAAAACATAACTTCTGCCAAGTTTCATGACAATCGGACAACTATTGCGACCTGTAGAGTGCGAACAAGCTTAGATGGACAGCAGACGGACGGACGGACAGACAGACATTGTTAAATCGACTCAGCTGGTGATTCTAAGCCGATCGGTATACTTAAAGATGGGTCTAGCTCGATTATTTCTTGGTGTTACAAACATTTGGCGCGAAACTAACTTATAATACCCTAGCCCACGAAGTGGTGTAGGGTATAATTAGTTATTAAATTTTAAAGTCCACATCCACTTATAAGGCAAATATGTTTTTTATAGTCTTTGACTATATATATCAAAATAATATAAAATTATTCATAAATACATCAATCTTCAAAGAAATGTACATAAATACCTTACATATTAAATATTACATATGGTATTTTCATTTGTTGTTACAGAAGAAAGTTATGCCTTTGGCTCGGTTCCGCCCATTTTCCATTCCAACATTCCGCACAGTCCAGAGCTAACATATCGAAATTCGTTCTATTTTTATCCGAATACGAATTTCGAAAATCCATAATCTTCGGTGTTCACAATGGAATATACAAACCTAATTTTACGATTCTAGCTACAGCCATCTCGTTTACCCCGTTTTGCCCCTAAAGGTACGAATTTGGAAAAATGACTCTTATTTGCGTGTCTACGAAGTCAGAGAAATGTATAAATAAAATATCTGTTTACCCACTTTCGCTCAGTTTTCTCTAATAGTACTAATTTCCAAAAAATCCCCAATATTGCGCGACTATACAATCAGAGGGATGTATACACCAAATTTTATAACTCTAACCGCAGCCATTTGGTCGGCACCAATTTTATCCCTTTTACGACTATCGAAAGTACTAGTGTCTACGCAACCAATTTTATCGTGCCAATTCACGCCGCTTCCTAATGAAAGAACAAAAGATAATTTCCTTGATTTTGCACTTCCATACAGTCATAGGAATGTTCATTCCGAATTTTGTTATTCTAGCTGCAGCCATTTTGTCGATACCAATTTTATCCCTTTTTCCACATTCCACCCCCTTAAAAGTACGAATTTCGTGTACATGCGATTAGAGGGAAATAATTGAGTATACATGTAAAATAAAATTATACGCTTACCAAATATCAATTAAATATAAGCGGGCATTCGAAAAACATCCCTAAATACTCAAAATATTAAGGGTCCTTTATAGGAAAAAAATTTTCCCTCTGGACCGATTTCGCCCATTTTCAAACCCAACCTATCTACAACTATTAGACGTATTTTGGGAAATTTTGGACGTCATTGCTCGTTTCCTTTAAATGCTACCGTGCTTTCGGGCATATAATTTTATGACGATCACGAATATATATCAAGGGCTTATATTCAAAACATAACTTTTCAGGAGAGCGAAACAACTGATTTTCTCCTTTTTAAGAGTTGTGTGTAGAAAACTCATTTTCTGGGATGTACTCAGCGAATTTAAAGATTCCAGCTACATCCGTCATCCATTTTTATCCCTTTTCCAAATTTTTTACAAAAAGTGGATATTGCGGTAAAAAATACAAATTGGATATTTTTGGTTAAATTTCACATTCGCGCTAAATATGGCTAAAATGATTTTCATAAATGACATTTTTGATTTTCTCGCGATCTAGAAAACGGATCCGACTGAATTTTGGTTTGTGTATTAAGAACCAAGGTCGCTTGTAACATCAGTCAGTCGCGAAGAGCGTTGCAATTGTTGTAAAATCCAAAATTCGCGTTTGCAATTGCTTATATTTTAAGCAAAGCAATCACATGCCAAAAAAATATGTTGGTATTCTCAATATGATAAAAAGTTTCGCGGGTTTTTCTATAGATACTTTTCGCAATTTTTGACTTTACAGCTACTATTTTAGCCTGATAACTAGGGAACCAAAATGTAAAATAAAATTATACGCTATTAACTGCGTAATGATGGAATTTGATAATGTAATATGGTTTGTTTAGTTGGACTATAAGATGTGTCAATTTTAAAGAAAAGCGGGTACAATATGTGGTTTCTAGAGCGCAAAAGTCAAATCGGGAGCGACATTTGTATGGGGGCTATATCTAAATCTGAACCGATACAGCCCGCTTTAGCCACAGGCGTTTCTAGTTGGATTATAAGATGTTGTGCCAATTTGAAAGAAAATCGGGTACAATATGTGGTTTCTCGAGCGCAAAAGTCAAATCGGGAGCGACATATGTATGGGGGCTATATCTAAATCTGAACCGATCTAACCCGCTTTAGCCACAGGTGTTTCTAGTTGGATTATAAGATGTTGTGACAAATTTAAAGAAAATCGGGTACAAGATTTGGTTTCTAGAGCGGATAATGTCAAATCGGGAGCGACATTTGTATGAGGGCTATATCTAAATCTGAACCGATCTGCAGCTGTGTTTTCTGTGTCACAGCAGGGTGATTCCATTGGAACGGGTGTGAGACTTTGGCTTAAATATGTTTAAATATCCCCCATATTCAACAAGAGCGTCACCGGCGTGACCTTAGCTTTGAAGAAAATCTTGAGGTTTTACTTATTTTATTGAATTCTGTAATGTTCTTCCTTTACATTCATTTATTCGTTTTTGCTAATCAAAAGGGTAGTTCATTTACTTTCTTCTAAAGTATACGTTACCGACATCTATTTATGAATATAGGATATTTAAATTGTAACGGGCGTGAAATTTTGATGGAAACCCTGTTACGACACCAGTCCATATCTGGAAAATGAAATGATCAGACCTATTGTTGTCATTATTTTTTTTAATTTAATAAAAATATGTATTATGAGAAGTATAAACATTATGAATGTTTATCGGTGTTTTTTTAAATCATAAATTGATTTTGAAATTTTACCGAAAAAAGGTCAATTTACGTGGAATCACCCAGCAGGGTTAGATTTTTTAAGTTTTTGCAATTTTAATTATTTCATGTTGATCTTCTAAATGATTACACTAATCCATTTTGTTGAAGATTTAAAGTAGTGTGCTTAGGTCTATTTTTAAGCGACTGTGTGAGTTTGGAAGTGGTGAAATGATGGCTTCTATTTTTTACGATTTTTTTTTCATTTTTTACAAAATCAACCACAATTACAGCGAAAAATCATAAAAATTATATTCTTTCATTAGTTCTTAAGCAAAAGATATAAAACCAATGAAAAAAAAACAAGAAAAAATATATACATTTTTATTTTTTTCTCTGATGGTGCAATCTCACATTACAAAAAAATTAAGAAAATTAAATTTTTCCATAACCTACGTATTCTTGGATTTTTCATTGTTTTAAACCTTGTGTTTATGAACTGAGTCGATTTAGCAATGCCCGTCTGTCCGTCTTTCCATCTATTGTTATAATCAAATTACAGGTCGCAATTATAGTTCGATCTTAACAAAAATTGACACAAGTAAGTTTTGTGGATTAAGAACGAACGCTATTTAATTTGAGGCAAATCGGTTCAGATTTAGATATAGCCCCCATACAAATGTCGCCCCGATTTGACTTTTTCCTTTTTAAATAGAAACCATAGGTTGTACTCGATTTTCTTTAAAATTAGCACAACGTCTTATAATGCAACTAAAAACACCTATGGTGAAAGTAGCTAAGATTGGTTCAGATTTAGATATAAATTTATTTAAATGTTGCTCCCAACCGTTTAACCGATTTTGGTCACACTTTACATATTATATTTCACCTATAAACATACATGGTGAAAGCGGGTCATACCGTTATGTTTCAATATAGGATACAAAAATTCTTCCCGATTTCATTTTTTAACGAATTGAATTGTAATAGAATTGAAAGTGGAGTGTATCCGTCCGACTTTAGCTTTCTTTACTTGTTTTCACTATTAAATTGGTCATAACTCGTGAAAAAAAAATAAATTTGTTATCCAAAAATACGTATATATAGTATTTTTATGAGAAGAATACATACACAAACTTTCAAAACAATCGCAGCTATCGAAGTCAAAACCCGTACCGCTTGACATGGAATGACTCATATTGATGTACAAATCGAACTCCATGCGGAATCTTTTTTCAATTTTTTTAATGTGATTACTAATAGAGATTGAAATGCATATCACAAATTATTGATTCACAAGGAATATAATTTTTCTTCTTTATTCAAGGATTCATCTAGGTCATGCGATTAATTGAAAATTCGAATGATTTAAAAGTCTGAATAATTGTTATGCACATCCCATTCTATTCTGTCTGGTACCACTGTGCCACCTTCGAATACTCGTACGGACATACATACTTCACTGTACGTCTACATGAATATGCATTAGTGCTGTACATTCTTGTGAATGCAAAGATGAATATTGTTTTCATAACACTCTGCTGTAGATTTTCCAAAGAGGAGTTAATGCCGCTTTTTACGATAATTTTGTAGAAGGTGCTGCTGATTTATCGAGAATATGGCATCCGAATAAACAGATGGCAAAGGATAGAGGAGGCAACGAATGTTGCAGCCATAAAGTGAATTGAATATGAAAAGAAAAAAGAGTTGAAATATTCTGCAGGATCGAATATTTATGTCCAAACTAACACATAAATATGTATGTGAAAGCGAATAAATAATGGCGAATATGAATTATAAGCAAATAAGATTCGAAACGATTTTAACAAAGTGTCTGCCAAATTTATAATACACATTAACACATTAAAAGGTAGACGGTGAAGGTGGCCTTTCATGGGAATATAAATTGGGGCAATATTTAATAATAAGGATCACGAATATTGAAGAACTTCTGAGCGGAGCTGTGGGCGGAAGTCTCACTGGCGTCCCTCCTGCGTCGACCAGAGAACTCTTATAATGACTAGTAAGGAAATTTATGGTAAACTATTTTTTATAATTTACTGCAACTAGGTTGTAAAAAATAACAAGCAATTTACTAGTATTTACATATATACGTTTTTATTATTTCTATTTTTTTGTTCAGGTTATCAAGTAGTTTATGAGTCAGCGTTTGCAAGGACTAAAAGCTTAAGTCTCCGCTCCATACCATTGGGTTTTCATGGAAAACATATTAACGCCTAGATCTCACAGGATAAATTTGTTGTACCAGCGTGCATTAACAATACACTTAAGTAGTTAATAGTTGGGCAACGCAAGCCCATACTGGACTTGACTGTAGAAGTTTCTTACAATTAACAATTTTCTTTTCTTCCATATTAACTCTAGCTGTACTCCATCATAACTTAGCATCCAGAGGTATTTCAATTTGGCTACGTGTGGTACTTGAATATTATCGATTATATTATGCAACAACAAATAAAAACTTTGTATCAGATATTACTTTTCGTGTGCATTTATGCATACAGGTTCATAAAATCAAAACGACAAGTTTATTTACTACTTGATGCGATATTGTTAAACGAATATTCGGCAAGTGAGTTGTGCTTCTCATTCGTTTGGGAGAATCATTTAATTAAGGAGACCAGGTATGTTGTTGAAAAGTAGATGCGAAGCCACCTGAGGAAACCTTTCACAGGGTGGAAATCATGATATTAGTGTGTACAGCCAAGTAATAAATGCCACCATGCCATTTGTAAATAAATTTGCATTCCATAAAATATAGATGCAAAATGGACTTGAGCCAGGAGAATATCCCAGTTCAAATCAAATTTCTTATGGTTATCTTTTGTTTAAAAAAATACTAAAATTTTCGTCGAAAATACATTTAATATTTGTACTCTCACTTATATGTAAAAGGTAATTTTGATGGCTGTAATTGTTGCGAACTTTCACTTTCGCATAGAAAAAGTGGTTTAGAAAAAATAGATACAAGTAAGTAAGTTTCAGTCGGTTAAACCGACCTATATACCCCACTCTCAGAATCATAGGCATAATTGAGGTTCTATGCCGTTAATGTGTCGAATTATCTCATCCCTTAGGTATTGAATTGTTGTTGCCTTATCGACGTACACCTTTTCTTTAAAATAATCAAATAAACCAAAGAAAGAAGTCCAGCGGTGTCAAATCACATGATCTTGGCGGCCAATTGACATCGTCACCACGTGAGATAACACGGCCATTGAATTTAACGCGCAAAAGAGCCATTGTTTCGTTAGCTGTGTAGCAAGTGGCACCGTCCTGTCGAAACCACACATATCGTCCCCCAGGCCCGTGCGCAGGATTTTCTCCTGGGGGGGGTTTTCATCTACACTCATAAAAAAATTAACCCTATAATGAGTTAAAATTAACTAAAATTTAAGAAACCAAGTGCATTTTTACTAAATGTAAGTAACATTTTGCTGAAATTTTCCTAAAACTAAGTAAATTTTTACTAAATCTTAGAAAAATTTTGCTGAAAATTTCCTAAAACTAAGTAAATGTTTACTCAAATCAAGTTAATATTTATTCAAACTCAGGACAATTTTGCTGATTTTTTTCCTCAAAACGAGGAAATTTTTACTAAAACTGAGGAAAATTTTATTTTATACAAGATATTCGAAAAATATTTTGATACATTCGTCCGACAGACATTGTCGGCAAAATTGTATTTCAGTAATCCATCTATCAGTACACTCAAAGGAATATGTCAGTAAAGGAAAGCAGAAAGTCTACCGAAAGAGCAGATTTTCTGCTGTTAAAAAAGAGACAGCAGATTTGTATATGCTGAGATGGTAAACAGTTGTTTGCTGTTTTCACTAATATATATGATACGGATATTGTCCCAAGCTAATATAAAAGGAAATTCGAGCTAAACTCGCTTATGAACGTTTATCTATTTTTATATTTTAATTAACAACAGTCAATTTTAGCAGACTGCAAACTCTTTAGCAGTGTGAATGGTGATGTAAGATTGCAGAAAACTGCTGTTATGCCAAAAACAGCTGTAATAGCAGAAAAGTGTCTGCTGATAGGCAACAGACAATCGCTGCTTTTATTAACAGACTTGTTCTCTAAGTGTAGAACTTTTTTTAAATAGTTGCTTGAAATTACATACATACATATCGAGGGCTTATATTTATAAGTGGCTATGAACAAAAACATAACTTTTCAGGAGAGCGAAAAAATTTTATATAGAAAACGCATTTTCTGTGAAAAGATTCCAGCTTCATCCATCAGATTGGTCGCTTGTAACATATATGTAGCCAGTCACGAAAATCGAAAATTTTTGACTTTACAGCCACCATTTTTCCTATTTTAGCTTCATAACTGGGGAATCAAAATGCTATTAACGCGAAATGATTGAATTTGATAGTACGATATGCCCTAAATCTAGAAAAATGTTTTAAACAAAATCGTTGTAGCGAATTATAACCTTCGGTTTTATACTGCTCCATTGTTGAACTATTTTATTTCTATTATTTTTATGTTCATAGCCACTTATGCAGTCACAAACTAACGTGTGAGAGGATATCCAAATCAGAAAATTAAAAAAATGGCTTTAGAAAAAAATCTTTTCCAAATTTATATGACAGATGACATCCAAATCTGAGAATAGTTTGGCATCAAAAACTCATTTTCTAGAAAATGGTTCATAGCCACTTTTGGATATAAGCCGATATCTATTTTGAAGAAATATTGCACAAAAAACGATCAAATTCCTCGGCGATAAACCCTTCAGTCCCTCATTTTTCTATGATAAATGCAGAAAATTGGATATGCTTCTTGACGAAGTATGGGTCTAAATAGGATGTGTAAAGTGTTTTGGAGTTTGTAATTTATATGGGACATGAGTAACAGGATGTTCACTCAAAATCTTTATACGTATATTCCGATTAAATAAAAAATATTTGGAAATGTTTCTTCATTTTTATAATCTTAAATATGTATAAATTCGAAAAACAAATACAGTTTTTTGTATTCGATGAAATGCAAGAAGAAACAACTAGAAATTTTAGTTCCAAAAAACAAATAATTGGTATTTTAGACTTTCGTTTTCCTACGTAGATCCATGTTACTGAATATGTTGTTTCTCTTTTAAATAATACTTGTTACATATGTCAAAAAAATACTAACTCTGAAAAATAGTTGACATAAGTGATAAATATAACAAAAATTTTAGTAAGTTAAAACTCATTTCTTATTGTTTCGCAACTTTAAAGTAGATTTTAAAATAGAGACCTACACGCAGAGAAAAAATGCATTTCGTAGAAACGAAATTTTAGACACGTGAACATCGTTTTTGAGTTTCTTCTGTGGGAAAAAATAGTTTGTTTGCGGTAAACATGTCATCAGTTGTTGTAAATGAACAAAGAAATAAGTGGATTTGTATTATAATTTCAAACTCCCAAAACATTAGAAGTAACAGAAACCCTTGTTGTTGCATTTGTGATGAAAATATGACACATCGGTTCAGATTTAGATACAGCTCCATAAAAATGAGCAATCGCAAATGTTACATCTTAGCGCACTACAAGCATCTAGCAAATTTTTATTATTAAATTTCCAAACTTTTACTATAGTACACAATTAAAAGTTCACAAGATATTGCTCTAGTCGAATGTCAAGAAGTGGTATCGGTTAATTAAAATGAAACTTTTCCGCACAATTTCGTGTCCATTAGCGAAATTAGCATTACACAATCTTGAAATTGGCACAATTCGTTTAGTTTGTTTGTATTTTTCATAACCTTTGTCCGAAATTCAAGAAGGTGTTCACGATTTTTTATGTAATTTTCGTGTTTTCATGATATTTTATAGTAAATTACCATTTCAGGCGAGTTATTTTAAAAAGACCTTAAAAATTCTATATTTTATTGCTTCAGAAAGTCTAGAAGGTTTTAAAAAGTATATGTTCGAAACCTCTCTGGGGGGGTTTGAACCCCCAAAACCCCCCCTTGCGCACGGCCCTGTCGTCCCCATCCAAATGCGGAATTCTGCTTATTGACGAATAAACTGAGGTGAAAATGTGGCTCATGAAATTGACCGAAAAATCACGAAGTGAACGCCCATTTTCATAATAAGCCTAAATAACTTTAACGCGTTGCTCGAATGTGTATCTTTCCATGGTTCAAATTGAGTTAGTCTAAAATTGAGAAATGTCAAATGAAATACAGAAAAAAACTTGACGTTTAGGTGTGGTTCACATTCAGCATCGGTCCTTACAATTTAACCACCCTTTAGAAGGGGCGTGGTAAAATCATACATATTTTATTGGTTTAATGCGATTATAAAAACACTTTCTATCTATATATATAAAAGAGTTGCGTGATTGAGTGACTGACTGATCACTCCCCAGACCAAACGGCTAGAGCTAGAATCATGAAATTTAGTGTGTACATTTCTCTTACAGTGTAGAGGTGTGATGTGGGGTTTTTCAAAATTCGTACTTTTAAGGGGTAAAATGTGGTAAAAGGGATAAAAATCGTACCACCGCAATGACCAAACGGCTGGTCCTAGAATCTTGAAATTTGGTAAAAATTTCCTCTTATAGCTTTAAAGCGCCCAAGAATATATTTTTCAAAATTTTTACTTTTTGGGGGTGAAATCGGGTAAAAAGGGATGAGAAGGTACCAACAACACGGATGACGCTACAATATTGAAATTCGGTGTGTATATTCGTTTTACAGCGCAGATCACTGATAAGAAGGAATTTTTCCACATTTATACTTTTAAGGGATAAAATGGGATAAAAATTGTACCACCGCCCTGACCAAACGGCTGGGCCTAGAATCTTGAAATTTGGAATGGGCATTAATATAATGTTATTCAACATTCGTACTTTTGTGTGGGTGAAATCGGGTAAAAAGGGATAAAAAATCGTACTAATTAAACGGATGGAGCTGTAATCATAAAATTCGGTGTGTACATCCCTCAAAATGCTTAGAAACGCAAAATGGCTGCATTTTTGAAATTAGTACTTTTAATAGGTAAACGGGGAAAAGGATATAAAAAAAGTTACCAACAACGAGGATGGCGCTACAATATTGAAATTCGGTGTGTATATTTATTTTACAGCGCAGATCACTGACAAGAAGGCATTTTTCGAAATTTGTGCTTTTAAGGGATTAGATGGGATAAAAATTGTACCACATCCCAGACCAAACGACTGGGCCTAGAATCATGAAATTCGGAACGGGCATTACTTTTACAGCACGAATGTGACTAAGAAAATAGCTTTCAAAATTCGTACTTTTTATGGGTGAAATTATGTAGAAAGGGATAAACATGGTACCAATCAAACAGGCATGTATATTAGGGCGTACCTCAAAAAAAAAGTTCGCCGTACACCTTCAAATATGAAGTATTATTGAAAGGTAGTTTCAAAAAATTTTTTTTTATTTTTTTATGCCGAACGTAGGGGTCGCGCTTTTACATTTTTCTATATAACTTCTGCATTTATAAACAGATTTTAAAGTGTGATACATCGATGTTTTTATCTCGACGAGACCGATTTTTTTGTCTTTGAAGTCATTGAGCTCAAGCACCCCCTTCTGGTACTTACCCATCATATCTCAGTTGCTACTACCCTAATGTACCACTCTAATATCAGAAAATTAAAGCTCGCATAAAATCATGAAACTCTTCCTAAGGAAGTATGTCGATTTTCCCAGCAGAAAAAGTGTTAAACTAGTTTTTTTCTTATTTTACCGAGAGCATTGCATGTATTTATAAGTTGTTCTTTTAATCTTCGATGTTTACAGTCGGTTGTCAAAGTGTAATACATATATTGGTGTTTTTGGCCCATGCGTTGCTCATCGGTGACCGCCATAGCTGATTCATGCACAACATGAGCAAAACTCCTTTGTCACATTGTTTCCCTATTGCAAATCGTTTTACCTGTGAAGTAACGGTCTATATTTTATTGTAACAATAGAAGAAATTAGTTCAGTAATAAGGCGTTGGTGGCTCAACAAAGCATTATTAAATATTTAAATTTCCATTATACAACGATAAAAAAACTAAAAAAATGTCTTTTACGATCAGTGCATTAAACAACACTATGTTACCGACTAAGTACGATGTTATTAATTATTTCTTGTATCTGCGGCACAACACTAATCCCAATAGAAAATTGAGTGCTTTTAAACAAGAAGCTTTCAGAAGCATTACCCTTTTATGGGAGCGGGCAGGCATTCCAATTATATCGGTATCAGGTGTTCGTAAACGGTTGGATAAACTTCTAGACGATTACTATAAATTGGTTAAAAGTCCATTGAAATGCAATGTAAATGAGTGGAATAAATTGTTCTCAATTTCGCGTTGTAAGTGTGGCATAGAAAGAAATGTTCCATGCAGTTGCACCGCCTCTGATAAAATCCCAGACGATGCGAAAGACTTTTTCATCGATCAATGGGGTCCACGGCTGATGACTTTGGATAATGTTTATCATATGATGTCGATGAAAAATTGCGGTGTTCAAACGTGCTCAATTGTTGCACCATCAAAAGCGGTATATACCGAGTTCAACAGTATTGGGTATCAACCAGGCAGCGATGAAGAGCTAGAATTTGAAGAAAATGTTGGCGATTCCTCAGAGAAGATTAAAACAACATTTACGGTGGCGGACATTTCTTTGCGTAATTTTAGTTCGGCTTTGGATCGCAGCGATACTTCAGTTCGCTACGGTGCCTTGCTTGCGACCATGTTAATAAAAGATTTAAAATTGTCTATTGCCGCAAAAGCCAAAGAAGAGTTATCTGCAGAAACAGCCGAAAATATATGTCAGTTCTTTGAAGGGCTTATCATCAATAAAAATAAAATATTTCGAGAACGTGTGAAGTTCCGTAAGGAAGCAAAAGCGGCGGCCAAATGCCATCAATTATTAAAGTGTATCTCTTTCGATGGCAAGAAAGAGCCAACTTTGAAAAAAGTAACCGAGGCAAATGTGACGCGAAATATTGTTTTAAATGAAGAACACATCACCATTGTAAAAGAGCCTGATTCCAAATTCATTGGTTATGCTACGCCCACTGATAGCTCTGCTTTGGGGATCCAGAGGAGCATCGTGGATTACTTGAGTCGTGAAAACTTCAATTTGGATGACTTAGTTGCCATAAGTTGCGATGGAACTGCTACCAACACTGGGTACAAAAGTGGAGTCATTGTGAGAATGGAACGCCATTTACAGAGACCGCTGCAGTGGTTCGTGTGCCTTTTCCACTTCAACGAGTTACCATTTAATGCGCTGTTAAGATCATTGCTTGGAAAACAGAAAGGACCTGGAATCTGGCCCGGAAGTATCGGAGAAGGCATTCAAAATTGCATACACTACCCTGTAAGTTTAATATATTAATAGTGTTTCGTGTCCGTGTGTTCCGTATACTTTACTTGTGAGCATTTTATTAATTAATAATTCGCATATTTTGTTGCTTATTCCGTTTGGTCAGGTCAAACAAAATTTCGAACGCATTACAATGGGAGAAATGCCAGCGAACATAGATGGGTGGAATATTCGAGGCGACCAGCTTTACTTGTATCGTATGGTTCGAGCCGTTCATACCGGAGAATGCGATGAAAAATTAGCCAGCGAGAAGCCCGGCGCTATTTGCAAAGCGCGCTGGCTAACAACAGCCTCTCGAATTCTGCGCTTTTATATGACGTGTACGCAACCCTCGAAGGTATTGAGAAAACTGGCTCAGTTCGTTGTGAAAGTGTATGCACCATTCTGGTTTCTTGTAAAAAGCCAACCACTGGCAATTCACGGAAGTCGGAATGTTTTCCTTTATATATGTTGGATTCGTCAGTTGCCAAAAGATATTCAAGAGGTCATCCGTCCGTTCATTGAAAATAACGGATATTTTTTTCATCCTGAAAATATTTTGTTATCGATGATAACAGACCCAGATCAACTAGTGCGTTCAGATGCCTATGATAAGATTTTATCAGCCCGCAATGAAGCCACGGGAAGCATTCGACAAATGTTCGGTCCACCAGTTCATAATTTTATCAATTTTGATAGTGACTCATATTTCAATATGATCGATTGGAAACAATTTGAATTGACTGAGCCGCCATGCTTGCAGTTTTTTTCGCAAGAACAGTTAGAAGCATTCCAATTTTCAGAAGAAATTATCGATTTACCAGGTTAGCACAAGAAAAACTTAATTTGATTGCTTTCTTTGCTGAACTCATTTATTTTCACAGATTATCCATGCCATTCTCAAAACACCGAGCGTTTTGTTCATGTTGTGCATGAATCAGCTATGGCGGTCACCGATGAGCAACGCATGGGCCACATCTTTTCTAAACTTGAGAGCCGCCAAAAATACACCCAACTTGAATCGCGTCGAAATATGGTTGATTAAAATTTTAATTGTACCTTAATTTTTATATTTATTGTTCTAAGAATTGAAATATGATGCATAAATAGTAGAAGGGGGTTGTTGAGGTCAACGACTTTAAAAACTGAAAATCTGGTATGTGCGGGACAAAAACACCAATATATGTATTACACTTTGACAACCGACTGTAAACATCGAAGATACAAAGAACAACTTATAAATACATGCAATGCTCTCGGTAAAATAAGAAAAAAAATAGTTTAACACTTTTTCTGCTGGGAAAATCGACATACTTCGTTAGGAAGAGTTTCATGATTTTATGCGAGCTTTAATTTTCTGATATTAGAGTGGTACATTAGGGTAGTAGCAACTGAGATATGATGAGTAAGTACCAGAACGGGGTGCTTGAGCTCAATGACTTCAAAGACAAAAAAATCGGCCTCGTCGAGACAAAAACATCGATGTATCACACTTTAAAATCCGTTTATAAATGCAGAAGTTATATAGAAAAATGTAAAAGCGCGACCCCTACGTTCGGCATAAAAAAATAAAAAAAATTTTTTTGAAACTACCTTTCAATAATACTTCATATTCGAAGGTGTACGGCGAACTTTTTTTTTTTTACTTGTAACCTGGTACGCTCTAATGTATATCCCTGAAAATGCTTTCCAAATCAAAATGAAGGATTTTTTCGAAATTCGTACTTTAAAGGTATACGAGAACGGCGGGATATAAAAGGTACCAACAACATGGATGACGCTGCAATAATAAAATTAGGTGTGCCTATTCGTCTTACAGTGTAAATGAGTGATAACAACGAATTTTCCGTAATTTGTACTTCTTATTAAATGGGTTAAAAATTGTACCACCGACCTGACCAAACGACTGGGCCTAGAATCTTGAAATTTGGAACACATATTACATATTATAACGCGAATGCGATTGCAAAATTTGTACTTTTAGGGATGAAATTGGGTAAAAGCGTATGAAGTTCGGTTTGTACATGGATAGAAAAACAAAATTAATGGATTTATCGAAATTCGTACCTTTTTATATCCGAATGGAACCAACAACATGGCTGAAACGATAATCATGAAATTTGGTGTATTATTAACAGTGTAGATGCGAAACATTAACTGATTTTCAATATTTATACTTTTAAGTAGAACTTGGAACAAAAAGCGATTAAAATGGTACACACCTTGGTATCGATTTAGGTATATATGTACATAATTACTGCAATACAAAAAGATTGTATCAAATGTGTACTGTAAAGGGGGAAGCGAATTAAAAGTGGTTCAAATGGTACCAACCAAATTGAGGGAATCGGGATAAAGATGGTACAAACCAAAGTTTTCAGCTAGAATATGAAAAGGCTATTAGAAATGTGTGTATACTTCTCCGAGTACGTAGACGCGCAACATAAATTATTTTTTCGAAATTTTTATGTTTAAGGGTGCAAGCGGCACAGGGAGAGTTCATTGTGATCATTATGGTCATTATCCCCAGCTAAATAAAAAATGTTTGTTCTATTTATATGTTCCGATTACAATTCATAGGTATAGCAGTTATATGTAAGGGTTTTAATTTAAACTTGGATAGGGACTACAAAGAGTGCCAACAGCAAAAATATTTTGTAGGTTTAGAGTTATTATAAAAACATTTTAAAAGCTCGAATTGCAACTAATTTCGATCATACGTCTGGAAGTTATTTTGACCAAAGCTTGTGTCAATTTTCGTGGAAAGGGTGTGACAATATCGCCCATATTCTGTTATGTGAAAAAATTGCTAAATATAATATTTAGATTTAATTTTACGTATGTACGGGTCGTTTATTTTGGAATATCGACTATACGTGGGGGGGTAAAATGAGATGTATATCAATTTCCCCATCTCCGAATTTAAAATAAGCCTGGGAAAAAATACTAGGTGCAGAGTTTGAATAAATTCTTTAAGTACCTTCCAGAGTTTTCGTGTATACCAGCGAGCCAGACGGACGTGAAAGGGACGTGGGGCATACTTATGTTTTAAATCTCTGCTTCAATGCGTTACGCTTTTTTCTATCCCTAATGATATATACGCTCCTACTCGGTAGTGAGGGTATAATAATCACAGCTTTATATGATTTTTGTAAAAAAATGTTTGCATTTTGTGCCTATAAATTAAACTATAGACTACGTAAAGAGTGATTTTTTTGAGGTTAGGATTTTCATGCATTAGTATTTGACAGATCACGTGGGATTTCAGACATGGTGTCAAAGAGAAAGATGCTCAGTATGCTTTGACATTTCATCATGAATCGTCTTACAAACGAACAACGCTTGCAAATTATTGAATTTTATTATCAAAATGCGTGCTCTGTTAAGAAAGTTCATTGCGCGCTTCCATTTTATGGTCAGTTTAATCGACCCACTGAAGCGGCTATTCGGGCTATTGTGACTAAATTTCGCACCAAATTTACATTGTTGGACATTAAACCACCAACACGCTTACGTAGAGTGCGAACTGAAGAAAATATCGCAGCTGTATCGGCCAGTGTTAATGATGACCACCAATTTTCGATTCGTCGCCGTTCGCACCAATTGGGTCTCTGTTACTCAAAAACGTGGAAATGCCAAAATTGGACTAAGCGGATGGACCACCTAAGACGCAGCCGCGGTCAACATTTAAATGAAATTATCTTCAAAAAGTAAATGTCATGGACCAATCTAACGTTTCAAATAAAGAACCGATGAGATTTTGCAAATTTTATGCGTTTTTTTTTTAAAAAAAAGTTATCAAGCTCTTAAAAAATCACCCTTTATAAATGGATGGCACAGTGTAAATGGATTTTTTTAATTTGTACAAGGTGTATAAATCGAATTGAAAAGTTAGTGTGAATATACCGCTGAATACGTAGTTGCGCAAAGTAAAACGATTTTTCAAAAGTTGTGAGCGTTTACAAACCATTTACCCTGAAAGTGATATCCTTAGACTAAGGCAATTTCAAAATATAAAAAAACAGTTTGAATACCGAGACAAAATATTGTCAATACCACCTGTCCGCGTACGAAGTAGCGGGTATTTGCTAGTAAAATATAAAATTGCAACTGATTTTGACTATCCATATGAAAGATATGCCAGTTTTGTTTTAACCTTAGCTTATGTCAATTTGTGTGGGAGGTATCAGAAGGGGTGTGGCAATATCGTCCATATTCAGGGTGGGTATAACGACTATAAAAATATTGTCAAATATAAAAATTTAGAGTATTACGATCATTCGTACGGAGCTTTAATTTTACGTGGTTTATAGTGATTTGTGTGGGAGGTACTAAATAGAAGTAGCGTCCATATTTTGTGCACTTAAAGTTATAATAAAAACATTAATAAATTCCAAAATATAGCGGAATATCCGTTTGAAACTTATATGGGTTTTAATTTAAAATTGGAATACGAGTTTGTTGTTAAACTCAGTTTGGGAAAAATATGTCCCAACCCTTCCACTGTAGTGTGAAGGTATACAAATTACTGGCACAAAACCCATAAAAATAGAAAACAATTGAAAATAAGTAAGGAAAGGCTAGAGTCGTGCGAGGCCGACTATATGATATACTCCACTTTCTATCCTAATACAATTCAATTCGGTAAAAAAGTGAAAACGTAGAGGATTTATGTATATTTCCTAATCATAGGCTAATACGACCTGTCCCAATTTGTCAAATCGAGAAGAATATTTGTATCGGGGCTATATCCAAACATGGAATGAAGTGACCCACTTACACAATAGGTTCTTCCAGTTCAAGTATAACGTGTTATGCTCAGTTTGAAGATATTCAGTGTAAATACGAGGTTTGTGGGCGGAAAAGTTAAGCCGTGAGCGAAATTTGTATGGCAGCTATATATTAATCTGAACTGATCTGACCTATGTTCTTAGTTGATAAGATGTTTTGCCAAATTTTTAAAACAATCTGATGAAATATTTGATTTCTAGAGCGGAAAAAGTCAAATTGGGAGTGAATTTTGAATGGGAGCTATTTATAAATCTGAACCGATCTAACAAATTTTCATCACAGGTGTTTCTAGTTGAAATATAAGATGTTTTGCCAATTTTGAATAAAATCTGTTCAAATATCTAGAGCAAAACAAGTAAAAAAGGCGTTAAGTTCGGCCGGGCCGAATTACTTTTCAGCATATTGTCATATTTTGATAACTTTGTTAAAAAATGACCTGGTGCATGGTATTGATTCATGTTTCCCAAAGCTTCCGACAACTTTAATTTTTAAAGTTAGTTAATGAGAAAAAATTAATAATAAAGTTATCCTGTAAAATCGGTAACACTTCAACCTTACTTGCTATACTTATAATATATAGCATAACCTTAATTGTAACAAATAATAAAATAAATAAAATATTCCTTAAACGCTTTTAAAGGACAAAATTTTATTGTTCTAAAATCATAATTTTTTCAAAAGGATACTTTTGAAATTATATTATAAACAAAGTATGGTTCGCACAAACACAGCTTTGATGTTATAGTAAATCGAAGACAAAATCTATGACAAAGTCGAGAAAAGAAATACCTTTTTGCAATTTTCGAAATTTAAATAGCTGAAATCATTTTCCATCAGGAACAACTCAAAAACTTTTGTTGATGATACACAAGAATCCAAAGATTATTTTCAGATAATAAAATTTAAAATCGGGTAATCAGTTATAATCATTACCTCAAAGCAGATAATTTTATTCAATTTAAAAGAATAAAAATTTTATTATTTTTTTATTTTTATGTTTTTTTTTTAATGCGTAAAAATGTATTCATAATGAACAGAAACGATTTTTCGTATCACATCAACTCATACACTTTAGGAGCTTTTGGAAGTAAAAAAAATTAAAAAATATAACTGATTATCCGATTTGCATTTTTTATTAGAAAGTGTGATTTATCAGCGCTATTATGACGTCAAAAATGGGACAGCTGTATGTTGCCAAAAAGGATATTAAAAATCTTTGTTCGCACATTACCTACTGGTATTATGATTTACCAAAATACCAATAATCTTACTCCTTCTTTTCAGAGCTTCTTCCAAAAGATCTCCCATAAATTGTTTTCGATTATAAAAATATTTTTTGTGTGCAATATGAACAAACTAGCTGAACACCACTTTCTTTCTCGTGTTCAGTAATATATATGTACCAATTTTCAGCCTTCTAGCTCTCAAAAATTCATGTGGCACGCCCGCTCCGCCCACAGAGCAAATTTTTAAAAATTCTATAGTTCCTTCCAGACCTGCATTTATTTGTACTGAACATTTCAACAACATCGATTCAGCCGTTTACGCGTGATTGCGGAACAAACAGACAGAGAGCCTTACCCTAAGGTTTTATAATATTAATAGGGATTCATAAAATTATGTCAACAATAATAACAAAAAAATTCTTCTCTTTTAAATCGAAAAAAAGGAAAAGTACTAAATTTTGGGTTAGTTTCTAAATATACCCGATTTTCATTGTTAGTCGACGTTATCAACGCTGTTGTTTTGCATGGCATTCTATATATTTTCTACAAATGAAATCATTCGGAAGACTTCGTTAAAGACACTCGGCTAATGATTCAGAGCAGAATGTTTATTACCACAAGCATGCATTCAACTTAAAGCACCGAATGGCTAATGACATCGTTGTCTGTGTGCGGTTGGGTACTATACGACCAGGGCTCGATTATGTTGCATACCTAAATAAATCCCCGAATCATATATCTCCCTATCTATTTGCGTTCAGAACTCACCGAAAATATTTAAAAAATAATAAAAATAAAGTCGCCACGGTTAATGACAGCATTTCGTACAAGTAGAACTTTTAATTAATACCCTTACATGATTGTGGATTTACAAAAATGATTGCACGCACGTACGCATGCACGTATGTAAATCAATTTTACCGCAAAAATCATATTAATTAAAATTGCCTGTATGTCGTCTGTATGTTTTGGTTGGGCTCTTCTGTGAAAATTTTCCTGCTCTTCAAGTGCAATACAGTGACAATGATAACGACATCAGCAACAACAGCTGCAACTTTATCGAGTACTTAATTAATCAATCAGACAAAATATTTGCAAAAGCTATAGCGACAACGTTCGGTTTTCACGAGTGTATTTAAGAAAATTACACTTGATGGTTCATCATGTCATTACGATGACGACTGCAGCCGGCAGAATTACAGTCATGGAGAGCCAGAGGTGCGCTAACCTGCTAAAAATGTTGGGTCTATTATGTATATACCTTAAAGGAATGCAGAGACAATGTTGATGGAATACTATGTGTATACCTTGCACAAGTAAGGGAATACTAAAGTGAGGTGGGCCGTCTATATACCATATCCTCCACTTTGCACCCCCATTACAAGGATGATAAGTGCGGACATAGTCGAAATTGAAACCAAAACATATTCCTAGATCCAATAAAACATGGTTTGTCAGTTCATACAATATCCTGGTGCAATTTGTAACTTCTAGAGCGCTAGGAAGTCAAATGAGAAGCGACATGTCTATGCTGCATCCATCAGAGAGAGAGAGACTTCTCATCAAAATCCATCGGCCAAAATTCAATAAATTCTGTTCTAGTAAACATTTTTGAGTTTTGTAAAAAAATAAAATAAAATATAAAAAATTAGACAAAGACCCAAGAATTATTTTGATATTAACATTATTAAGCTAAAACAAGTTAAAAGGCGTTAAGTTCGGCAGGGCAGAATCTTATATACCCTCCACCACGGAGTGCATTCCACAGTATTACCGCCAGATTAGAGGCGGTAACATTACATAGATGTATACCACCATATTAGGAAAATTCTGATTCTTCGTTATTATAATATTAATAGTCATCTACTATATAAATACTAGCAGTACCCACGTGAAAAGCCAAATTTCACACCTATAGCTGCAATACTTAAGTTGGTACCACTTTTTATCCCTTTGTGTCCCACGCACCCTTATAAGTACAAAATTTGAAAGCCAATTTAGATTTGCGTTTTTATGTTGTCAGATAAATTTATGTACCAAATTTCACAACTATAGTTCCAATACTTAAATTGGTACCATTTTAATCCCTTTTTGCCCCGTGCACCCCTTAAAAGTACAATCTTCGAAAAATTCTATTTTACTGCTTCTACATAGTCAAAGGAATTTACATATCAAATTTCACGATTCTAGCTGCAATCATTTATTTTGTACCATTTTTATCCCCTTTTGTGCCGTTCACGCCTTAAAAGTACAAATTTCGAAAAATTCGAGTTATGTTGCAAGATTTCTTTGTCAGAGAAATGTAAATACCGATTTTTATGAAGTTGGTACCATTTTTGTCCCCTTTTGTGCCGTTCACGCCTTAAAAGTACAAAAATGCATTTAAATTGTGCTTCCATATGGTGAGAGGAATTTACATACCAAATTTACAAATAATTTAGTTGGTACCATTTTTACCCTTTTTGTTCCGCTCACACCTTATAAGAAGAATATTTCCGAAAAATCCATTTTGATTGTGCTTCTACATGGTCATAGGAATTCACATACCAAATTTCACAATTATAGCTGTAATACTTTAGTTGGTACCATTTTTATCCCTTTTTGTCCCGCTCAAGTACAAATTTCGAAA
Organism: Polietes domitor; assembly: GCA_947397865.1. Taxonomy (NCBI): domain Eukaryota; kingdom Metazoa; phylum Arthropoda; class Insecta; order Diptera; family Muscidae; genus Polietes; species Polietes domitor. Next base: position 81,363,147 of record OX377619.1, on the reverse strand, counting down.
AATCCATTTATGTTGCAAGTCTACGTTCTCAGAGAAATGTAAACACCGATTTTCACGAATATAGCTGCAATACTTAAATTGGTACCATTTTTATCTCTTTTTGTCCCTTTCTTCCTTAAAAGTACAAATTTCGAAAAATCCCTTTTTGTAGCTAGTCTGCATGGTCATTTCAAGAAACACACCGAATTTCATTTTTCTATTGGGGAACTATACAGAAAATTTCAGCCGTTTGTTATGGAGGCTGGTCAATAATAAGTCAGTCAGTAACGCATCTTCAGTAAAGAAATCTTCAAAAATTTGCCCTAAATATTATTAGGTAGAAACAATTTGCCTCAACCATCTACCGCCTGAATGTCTGTACGATTTTGATAGGAAAAGTTCTAATATTGAATTCATATTTCATGATTTTAGCTATAGCCGTTCGATTGGTAGCAGTTTCACTCATTTTTGCATTTTGACCCTAAAATTATGAATATCTTATTTTCCGCGTCTACGTAGACAGACGAGTGCTAATACTGAATATCATGGTTCTAGCTACAGCCGTTTGATTGTAACCAAATTGAATTCCATTCAGATCCTGATGCTACGAATATCGAAATATATCTATTTTTCGCGTCACCGCAGTCAGAGAAGCGTACACAACGAATTTCATTATTATAGTGCAGACGTTTGGTTGGTACCATTTTTACAACTATTTGCCGCCTAAAAGTACAAATTTCGAAAATATCCTTTTTACACAATTTCAACTTCAGCGGTTTGCTCGGTACCATTTGTATCCCTTAAAAGTACGAATTTTGGATGTACAATCCTAATTTAAGGTCTCTAGCTATTGTCATATCCTTGGTACGCAACAAATTTCAAGTGCATATAAAGCAGAAATTAGAAAATGCTTATATATCTATATTTATAAAAGAGAATGCCGTCCGTGTGAACACGCAAAACTTTATAACGGATCGTCTGATTTTCACGATTTTGGGCTTGATGAATTCGTGTTGGCCCAAGGAAGGACATAGGATGTAAAATTGGTACATAAATATTACTGACCACGAGAATGATAAATATGATGCCGAAATTTGGATTTTCATTTTATGTGTGTGGCAATAGTTTTTTTTGAGCCAGAAGGCTGCAAATTGGAACGTATATATTACTGACCACAAGAAAGATAAATATGATGCTGGAGTTTGAATTTTCGTTTGGTGGGTAGTTGGGGCGTGGCAAAAGTGTCTTTTAGCTAGAAGGCTGAAAATTGGAACGTATATATTACTGACCACGATAATATCAATATGATAAGATCAATATGAAACCTGATTTTAATTTTACCATTTGTGTTTTTGCCTGGCGAAGCGGGCGGGGTTCAGCTAGTTCTAAATATTAGGCAGTACTTTCAGTCCTTGTTAGGGAAACATTTTTCCCTCTGGTTCGATTTCGCCCACTTTCACTCCCCACCGATAACATAAAAACAAGTAAGGAAAGGCAAAAGTCGGGCGGGGCCGACTCTATGATACACTCCACTTTCTATCCGAATACAATTTAATTCGGTGAAAAAGTGAAAACGGGCAGGATTTTTGCAACCTGTAAATGTGTGTGTTTGACAAAAAATGTTAAATCGGAAAGGACACTTTTTGTATGGGAGCTATATCTAAATCTGAACCGATATTACCCAATATTTGCATAGGTGTTTACAGTTGGATTATAAGATGTTGTGCAAAATTTAAAGAAAATCGGGTACAATATGTGGTTTCTAGAGCGGAAAATGTCAAATCGGGAGCGACATTTGTATGGGGGCTATATCTAAATCTGAGCCGATCTTACCCACTTTCTGCATAGGTGTTTCTAGTTGGATTGTAAGATGTTGTGCCAAATTTAAAGAAAATCGGGTACAATATGTAGTTTCTACAGCGGAAAATGTCAAATCGGGAGCGGCATTTGTATGGGGGCTATATCTAAATCTGAACCGATCTTACCGAATTTCAGCATAGGTGTTTCTAGTTGTATTGTAAGATGTTGTGTTAAATTTAAAGAAAATCGGGTACATTATGCCGTTTCTAGAGCGGAAAATGTCAAATCGGGAGCGACATTTGTGTGGGGGCTATATCTAAATCTGAACCGATCTTATCCAATTTTTGCATAGTTGTCTCTAGTTGGATTATAAGACACTGTGCCAAATTTAAAGAAAATTGGGTACAATATGTGGTTTCTAGAGCGGAAAATGTCAAATCGGGAGCGACATTTGTATGAGGGCTATATCTAAATCTGAACCGATTTGCCTCAAATTAAATAGCGTTCGACCTTGATCCACAAAACTTACTTGTGCCAATTTTTGTTAAGATCGGACTATAATTGCGACCAGTAGTTTGATTACAACAATAGATGGACAGACGGACAGACAGACGGACGTTGCTAAATCGACTCAGAAAGTGATTCTAAGTCGATCGGTATACTTAACAATGGGTCTATCCCGCTTCCTTTTGGGTGTTACAAACAAATGCACAAAGCCATAATACTCTCGTGGAGTGTATAAATACAAATTTTACTTTTCTTTAAAATCGAACATTCGGGCAAGGCCATCTACATGATACCCTCCTCATGACAATTGAATTCGGTGGAAAAGGTGAATTCGGAAATTTGTATCTGTGCTATAGCAAAACATTGAACACATTTTCACCGTACTTCTAGTTGAAATATTTAAAATTTTAAATTTGAACTACCGATTACTTTGACATTCATTTTTATTTTTATTTTCAGGTTTATGTTTGACAATTGCATACTGGCAATATGTTCGCACAAAATTGGGAAATATTAAAAACTTACTTCCAAAGTAGTGAGTCTTTAACGCAAACTGTATGAAATTTACGTGGAAAATCATAGAAGAGATCGGCCTTCATAAAGGCTGACTTCATGAAGCTCATTTTCATCTCGGTTTTCAAGAACCAAATTTGCCGCATATGAGGTTCTGAGAACCCACACTTGACTAGTGAGAAGCCAATGCATCCACAACGAGTAACTGTTTGGTGTGGATTTTGGGCAAGTCATGGTAGTCATATGAATGATATTGTGTTCCATTATTAAACAAGGCTAAAGTGATATGATACACTCCACTTTCTATCCGAATACAATTCAATTCGGTAAAAAATTCAAAACGGGAAAGATTTTTGTATGCTTCCAAATCATAGGTCAATATGAAATGACCCAATGTTTCTAGTGGAAACATAAGATATTTTGCCAAATTTGAAGAAGTTCTATTAAAATATGTTAATTCTAAAGCGGAAAAAGTCAAATCGGGAGCGAAATTTGAATGGGAGCTATATAGAAATCTGAACCGATCTGACAGATTTTCACCACAGTTGTCCCTACTTTAAATATAACAAAATTTGAAAACAATCTGATAAAATATGTGGTTTCTAGAGCAGAAAAAGTCAAATTGGGACCGAAATTTGTATGGGAGCTATATATAAATCTTAACCGATCTGACCCATTTTCACCACAGGTGTCCCTACTTTAAATAAAAGAAAATTTGAAAACAATCAGATAAAATATGTGGTTTCTAGAGCGGAAAAAGTCAAATTGGGAACGAAATTTGTATGGGAGCTATATATAAATCTTAACCGATCTGACCCATTTTCACCATGGGTATTAAAATTCGTATGGGGGCTATATCTAAATCTGAACCGATTTTCTTCAAATTAAATAGCGTTCGTCTTTATCCCGAAAAACTTCGTTGTGCAAAGTTTCGTTTAATTCTGGCTAGAAGTGCGACCTGTGCTTTGATTACAAGAATAGATGGACAGACAGTTGGACGGACAGACAGACGGACATTGCTAAATCGATTCAAAAAGTGATTATAAGTCGATCGGTATACTTAACAATGGGTCTATCTCGCTTCCTTTTGGGTGTTACAAACAAATGCACAAAGACATAATACTCTCGTGGAGTGTATAATGACAAAGTTCAACGCTTCCAATAAAAACAGAAATTTGAAAAAATAATCAGTACTTTTTTATAGCCGATTCTAATTTAAATTTTTAAGAGTCAAAAATTTTGAAAATTTCCTTTAGAAAACCCCGAGTAACTTCCTATCATATAGATAATACCAAAATATTCTTCGGCACATGATTACTGACTAAATATGAAAAAATAGTTTCTGAAAGTTGAAATGAATGCAATTGCAACCTGAATTTGTAGACGTTTGCACCAGTTGCAGCTTTTTTAGCTACTGACTTATATATACAGGGTTGCCCATGTTCGACGGACCCATGTTTTTTTTAAAAAAAATCAAAGAAAAAAATAAAAATTTGGCGGTTGGCAATCTTAATCATTTAATTTGTTCCAAGTAGATTTGTTTACATCAATTTTTGAATATGATATCTCTCAAATGGCCGCCTCTGGCGTTGATGGCGTATTGTGCCCTTTTTGCAGCATTTTCCATCGTTTTCGCCAACATTTCGGCCGGAATAGCGGCTATTTCTTCACGAATGTTGTCCTTGAGCTCTTCTACGGTCCTTGGCTTGTTAACGTAAACCTTTGACTTCAAATATCCCCACAAGAAGAAGTCAGGCGGCGTCAAATCGGGCGAACGCGGTGGCCAGTCCAAATCACCACTTTTCGACATCAAACGGCCCGGAAACAAATTCTTCAGAAAATCGATTGTTATGCGACTTGTGTGCATAATTGTTATGCGACTTGTGAGCGCCGTCTTGTTGAAACCAGAACTGACTCAATTGACTTTGCGTCAATTGAATTTTGTACGGGAACAAATGCAAATCAACGCGAATAATCCGTTGTAAAGTGGACCGAGCCATGCCCAACTGCTGAGAACGGCGTTTTTGGGATGTTCTTGGGGACCTCTCAACACTGGCTCGTACGGCAGCGATATTCTCGGCCGATCGCCTTGGTCGACTTTTATTTGGCCTCTTCGGATTAGAAAGAGCCTCACCAGTCGAAAATTTTTCGTATAAACGCTTAATGGTGTTCTTAGAAGGCGCACTTCTCACATTTTTTAATATTTTAAAATCACGTTGAGTTTTCACAATTGACTTGTTCTGTTGAATGTAAATTTCAACTATTTCAGAGCGCTCGCGTGGCGTGTATTGTTGCATGGTAAAAATCTGCTTGGACTGACGCTTCAAACGCGATATGTCATTAAGCGATCTGACATCTCTGTCAAAAGTTATGGCGTTGCCAAATGGGTCCGTCGAATATGGGCAACCCTGTATATATCCTACTAGCGACATTGGTTGTTAATCATTAAAAAAATCAACTATTTCAATTTTTCCCTCTTAAAAATTAAAGCATGAATAGTATAAATAAACTTTGTAATGAGGAACAGTTTAATGCTAAACTAATATAGATAGATGCATGCATATATATTTTTGATCGTCATAAAATTCTAAAACTATCTAGCCAAGTCCGTCCGTCCGTCTATTCAAAGCATGCTAGCATCTAAACGAAAGGTGGTAGGAAGTCCAACTTTTTCATAAATGCGTCTTTTAGTCGTAGATCGGTTGGGATTGAAACTGGCCGAAATCGGTCAAAAGGGAAAAAAATTCCCTCACTAGGACTACAAACCCCATAATAACCCAACAAATTTAGAGTTTTTAAGCATTTTTTTCAATAAGTCATTCCGCCTATAACAAAAGGGGGGTGAAATGGGACAAAAATGGATACAACTAGTACATATCAAACGACAACAGCTAGAAACACGAAATTCGGTGTTTCCTCTAATTGAGTAGATATGTAATATAAAAGTATTTTTTTCCAAATTCGTACTTTTAAGATATAAAATGGGAATAGAGGGATAAAAGTGGTACCCAAACCAAATGACAGCATCTAGAATAATGAAATTCGGTGTATACGTTCCTCTGAATGCGTAGACACGTAAAATAAACGGATTTTTCGAAATTCGTACTTTTTGGAGTTAAAATGGAAAAAGGGGAAAAATTGTATCATCCAAATGAACGCAGCTAGAGTCATGAAATCGGAGTATACATTCCTCTGACTGCATAGACACGAAAAATAAAAGGTTTTTTTTCCAAATTAGTACTTTCGAGGCCTACAATGGGAACCGAGGGATAAAAAGAGTACCAACTAAACGGCTACTGCTAGATTATTGAAATTCGGTGTGCACATCGCTCTAATTGCGTAGATGCGTAAAATAAAGAGATTTCAGAAAGTCGTACTCATAAAGGGGTAAATATGACAAAGGGGATAAAAATGGTTCCAAACAAATGGCCGCAGCTAGAATCATGGATATCGGCGTATATATTCCTCTGACTGTATAGACACGCAAAATAAAAAGATTTTTCGAATTCCGTACTTTTTACTTTTACAACAAGAATTGGTTGATTCATGAAGTTAGAGTATCTTGTATTGTGTACGTGGGAGATAATGCATTATCAAAATTTGTACTTTTAGAATTAAAATAGGAAGGAAATACAACCAACTGGCACCCACTATCTACCAATATGTATGGTATTTAAGATTTTTGGAAGATTGCTGTCCTATATTTACTTTTTGAATTGATTGAAGTATTATTTCAATATACATATTGGTAGCCTTGCCTTATAAGCGTGGTTTGAAATGATAAAAATTTTGTATTTATTTATAAAATTTGGTTTGGCTATATCACAAAATTGATATTTAGCTCTGTGAAATGTAATCCATGGTGGATTGCATTCCACATGGATTCCGCCGTTTTTACTTGTTTGATACTCATATCGCCATTGTGCGAAACTAAATAATTAAAACATATATATCCTTTGAAAAGTAAAATTCCTGGATAAAGGAATTACTGGAAGGAAATAAAAAATGGGTATGCAGTTTTGCAATTAGTGACCTATTGTTTATTTTCTATATAATCTTGTTCTTAGGAGGGAAATCGTGTTGCACGGTGTTATTGTAATGGCAGTTTTCCCCTCTCAATTTATCTATTAAAAGTCCAAAATATCAGATTTATTCCCCAAAAATTAGTTTTGCATAAGACTAGAATGTGTTTACGATGATAAATAACCCCATATTTCAGTTTTTACTTCTCATTTAAATCACTGAGGACCAACAAATTGAAAAAATTGTGATGAAGTCTTCAGCAGAACCCAGCTACTTAGTTCGGTGGAATATTTTGTTTATCACCACTTCTCATTTGTAATATGTGACCGCTGGTACTAATATGAACCCTGATTTAAGTCAAAGACATGCATTCGTTGCGAAAGTTCTGACGAGATGGGGTAGCGCCCATCGAAACTGCACAGTCAACTTTTAGCTGCAACTATAAAGGTCTCACTTTACCTTTTTGCTAATTTTGGGTTCTGCTGAAGACTTCAGCACAACCTTTGGTCTTAAACCAAAATAAATGACAACACAAAAATTGTGAACCTTAATTTTAAGTAGTTCTGAAAATTTCAAGCCCCTAAAAACACAAATCGAACTAAAAATGTAGAAGTTTTTGCGGTTTTTATAAAAATTGCTCTAAAATCTTGCAAATCAATTAGAATTTATGTATGTGTAGATTAGGTACAATATTGTTCCAAAAATGCTTCGCCTAGGAAATCCAGAGGTTATTGGATACAAAGCGTAGAATTGATTTTTGTAGCAAACTCTATAATACATTATCTCAATTTATGAGATAAGGATACCACAAAAATTTTTTGGTAATAACATTTGAGGTTTTTGGATAAGACCGCAATGTCAAAGGTTAGGAAGATTTCGAAAAATAAATAATGAACGGATACAAATAAGTAATGAAATCATCAATTAATCATGAACGACTTATTGGACATCCGGAAATAGGAAAAGCAAACATGATTGATACCGATGAAATTTTTTACCGTATTATTCACTCACAACTCATCTACTTATATACTCAAATAACCTATAAATTTATAATTAACATTATATCCTTTGCAATCAACGGAAATTTAATGAGGTTTTTCACATATGTATATTAGACCGCCTCACAGGTAGAAACGTTTTCCACATGTTCTTAAATACGACATGGGAATGAATGGCATGGAATGACTCATATACAAATTACCGAAAACAAAGAAAACATATTGTTTTCCTTGAGGCGGCCTAATGCATTAACATTAGTTAAGGATGCGAAAGAGACATACAATTTACCAACAATTGTGTTTACAGACAACACGCGCGCAATGTTGGAATCTGTATCTCTTAAAGGACTTTACAGGCAGATATTGGGGGAGAGAAGACGAACAAACAGAACACATCCACATTTTACTATGTTGAAGTGTTCTGTTCAATATCGCAATTCCAAATTTTGCTCAAAACGCTGTTGAAACTACATACTTCAACCGTTTTTAATGAAGATCAACTTTAACGCAAATGGAACTCTGAGTTCTTTCAACCTCGTCGACTTGTTGGCATAGATCAATGAATTGACGTAGCCCCAAAGAAAAACAATCTAGAGGCGTTAAATCGCACGAACGAGACGGCCAATTGCCTGCTCCATTTCTTGAGATAACACGCTCACCAAATTTACTCTTCAATAAATCGATTGTAACGTGTGCTGTGTGGCTTGTGGCACCGTCCTGTTGCAACCACATGTCGTCTAAGTTTACGTTTTCCAATTCAGGCCAAAAATAATCGGCAATCATGGCGCGATAACGATCGACATTCACAGTAACGTGACGATCATTATTGTCGACGAAAAATATGACCGGCATCATTGCCGCCGGCATGCAAACCGCACCAAACAGTTATTTTTATATCCTCCACCTTAGGATATGTATGGGGTATGTCTTATGTTATGTTACAAAGTGAATATGTCATTCCGTTTGTAACACAATATTAATATCATAATGTTCAACGGAGACCCCATAAAGTATATATATATTCTATATCCTGGTAAATTTCTAAGACGATTTAGCCATGTCTGTCTGTTGAAAGCACGAAATGAGCTAGGAGGTTCAAATTTTTCGTAAATCTGTCCTATGGTTGTAGATCATTTGGGATTGAGAGTGGGCGAAATCGACCCAGAGGGATAAATTTTTCCCCAACAAGGACTAATATTTAGATTATTTAAGCAAATTTTTTGACAATTTCTGATTTTGATACACTTGAAATTTGTTTCGGTCCTTCCTCTAGTAACGTGTAATCACCAAAAAGTACAAAAAATATTTAGCGGGTGAAATTGGACAAAAGGGATAAAAATGGTACCAATGATACGTCAACAACTTGAAACATGAAATTCGGTGTGCACATCCCTATAAGTATGTAGACACGTAAAATAAACAGATTTTTTGAAATTTGTACTTTAAAGGGATAAAATTGGAAAAGAGAGAAGATAACCGCTGAAGTTAAAATCATGAAATTCGTTGTATGCATTTATATGATGCATATATATGCATATACATATATGAATATATGAATCTTAAAGGATTTTTTCGAAATTTGTACTTTTAGGCGGAAAATGGTGCGAAAGGGATAAAAATGGTACCAATCAAACGGTTGCGGTTAGAATAGCGAAATTCGGTGTGTACATTGCTGCGACTGCGTTGACACGAAAAATAATGATATCCTTCGATATTCGTACCTTTAGGATCAAAACGACATAAAATTAGCACCAAGCAAACGGCCGCAGCTAGAATCACGAAATTAGATGCGTTCATTCCAATATCGACGCGAAACAAAATGGATCTTAGAAATTTGTACTTTTCTTATCAAAATGATACAGTCACTCTGTTTGTTGCAGAATCAAGAAATTGCAAATGGGAGAAATCGGCCCTGAGGAAAAATGTTTCTCCCTAATCACGACTGACAATACACCTAATATTTAAAGTATATTCTTTACTTACTTTGGGGGATAGTGGGTGCATTTTCAGCTACAGTCGTTTGGTTGGTTGTATTTGCATCCCATTTTAATTCCAAAAGTACACATTTTGAAAATCCATTATCTCTCATCATAGAAAAATTGTTAATTTTAGCGAGTCTATGCAGTCAGATGAATTCTATGATTCCAGCTGCGTCCTTATGGTAAAATTTTTATGAATTTCGAAAATTTTACGTGTCTATGCAATCAGAGGAATGTATACACGAATTTCATTATTCTATGTGCAGCCGTTTGGTTGGTACCATTTTTATCCCTCTATTCCCATTTTACCCCTTAAAATTACGAATTTGGGAAAAATACTTTTATATTATTAGAGGAATGTACACACCGAATTTTGTGTTTCAACCTGTTTTCGTTTGATAGGCACCACTTTAATCCCTCTTTGTCCCATTTCATTAAGGTGTAAGTTTTTGTTATAGGGGGGATGCGCATACCCAATATCAAGTAAGTACAAGTAGACATTTAAAAATAAACATGCTTAAATACTTTAAAATATGAGAGATTATTACGGGTATTTTCAGTCCTTATGAAGGAACGATTTTTCCCTTTGGGCCGATTTCGCCCAGTTACAATCTACGACTATAAGACGCATTTATGGAAAATTTGGACGCCCAAGCTCCTTTCGTTTAGATGCTAGCGTGCTTTCAACAGACGGACGGACGTACATCGCTAGATCGTCTTAGAATTTTATGACGATCAAGAATATATATGCTTTATAGGGTTTCAGGTCGATATTTCAAGGTGTTACAAACGGAATGACAAAGTTTGGAAATTCTGTAATTTTTAAATCTATTCTTACTTTCTTCATAAATCTCCTCTGCAGGGCAATAAAGTTATGCTTTTAAATAAACGGCAATGTATAATAATTGCGTATTTTCATTGAAATATTCCAAAAAATGCAAGAGATTAAATAACTTTCATTCCCAGCTGATTTGAATTTCTCCAATCGAACATCTTACTGCAATTAGGGTTTCTTTCAACAATTTTTTAAGCATTAAAATAAAATCAACTGCAAAAAGAACGACTACGAAAATAAAATATTCCAACAGAAATTGTGTTGCAGAAAAAATGCATAAAATTTACACTGAAACGAAACAAAAACTTAATCAAGTGTTGTTTGAAAAAAAGAAAAACAAAATAAATTAAAATGGTAGAGAGTTTACTTAGTTATGCATATTAAGTATGTAGGAATATATGCGATGGAAGATGCCCTACCATCGGTAATGGGATAGTGAAAATGTTACATGCGACAACACCGTGGTGATACTTGGTTTATTCAAATATAAAAAGTCTGTAATGTTTTTCTCTAAATTAACAACTGTAGGGGAATGAGACTCCAATTATTATTTATTATAAAATATTAGGGTCAAAGCCAGACGAATTCGTCAAAGCTGTCCACTAATATTTAATTTAATTTTTATTTAATATAATTTTATATTATTACGAGGCAAGAACAGACTGCCGGAGCGTCAAATCCGCCAAAGTAATACTTTAGTTTTATTTAAAGTTTAATATGTTTTTATTTGTATATTATTTATTATTTTATTGGTCATCCTTTTTTTGAAAATGAAAAGCCGGAATAGTCTGAGCTTATTTTAAGTTTATTGGTGCAGAGCTAATCTTAGAATGACAAAAATTGATGTGTAATCCCTAGTTATATTGAAAATTTGAAAGGTTACAAGCAAGATGTAAAATAACAAAAGAGTGATTCATGTAATGAGTGAAATTTTTAGGAATATGAAAATATGTAATTGAGAGAAATAAAGAAAACTAAGAACAAAGAGATCAACATTATTACAAGCTGTATAAAAATGAGTGAAATAAAATAATCAAATTAACTCGAATACAGTCGTGATAATAAAATTATGGCAAACAAAACCAACATTAATAATTAATTTAATAACATTAAATAATAATAAAGAAATAATAATGTAATGAAACTAAATGATAATTATATAATATTTGTAATTATTGAATTATAAAAAGACGCCTGTTACAGCCTCCCCCTCTGCCTCATAGATCGTCTCGATGATGTGGCAGGACCTTAATTGTGTTTCTTGGAATATCTAGGCCTAAGAACTCTTCTGTTAGCATGGTTTATATCGCCTTCGTGGGATGTGTGTGTGTTTGATGTTTGTTGCTGTGTAAAATTCGTTGTTGTAAAGGGTGATTTTTTAAGAGCTTGATAACTTTTTTTAAAAAAAAAACGCATAAAATTTGCAAAATCTCATCGGTTCTTTATTTGAAACGTTAGATTGGTCCATGACATTTACTTTTTGAAGATAATTTCATTTAAATGTTGACCGCGGCTGCGTCTTAGGTGGTCCATCCGCTTAGTCCAATTTTGGCATTTCCACGTTTTTGAGTAACAGAGACCCAATTGGTGCGAACGGCGACGAATCGAAAATTGGTGGTCATCATTAACACTGGCCGATACAGCTGCGATATTTTCTTCAGTTCGCACTCTACGTAAGCGTGTTGGTGGTTTAATGTCCAACAATGTAAATTTGGTGCGAAATTTAGTCACAATAGCCCGAATAGCCGCTTCAGTGGGTCGATTAAACTGACCATAAAATGGAAGCGCGCAATGAACTTTCTTAACAGAGCACGCATTTTGATAATAAAATTCAATAATTTGAAAGCGTTGTTCGTTTGTAAGACGATTCATGATGAAATGTCAAAGCATACTGAGCATCTTTCTCTTTGACACCATGTCTGAAATCCCACGTGATCTGTCAAATACTAATGCATGAAAATCCTAACCTCAAAAAAATCACTCTTTATGTGTATCCGTCCGATTAGAAATTTCCACGTTGGTTCTATCATTTAACGGTATGTTGATAGTTGTATTCGCATTATTAGACTTTGGACGACCTCGTTTTCTAATTGGATAGATTGGTGTATCTGAAGAACCTTTGTATGGAGTTAAGTCTGATGCATGGTGAGTTCCTAGCGGTGTATTAGGATTCTCCTCTGCTGCAATCGTAAAACAAGATCCTTTTTTGTCTATTATTCTGTAGGGACCATCGCGACGTGGAACAAACTTTGATGTTACATTTTTATTGGAGTTACTTAGCACATGTGTTGTAACTAGGACCTTATCGCCAATATTAAAATCAATCTGAGGTCTTCGTTTTGCATCGGAGTAAAGTTTGTTGCGGTCTTGCATTTTTTCTTCTGCTTCTTTTGCATTTTTCAATGTATCTGCTAATCTTATCAGATGTGGAGTTATTTGGGGAATAAAATTTTCAGATGTAATTATTGCTCTGAGATCGTAATGTGCTTCCAAAGGACTTCTTAGTTCACGACCAAAGGTTAAATACGCTGCTGAGTATCCTGTACTCTCACATTTAGAAGTATTCATCGCAAAACGTATCATTGGTATTTTAAGATGCCATGTTGTATGTTCTTTTCCAACGCAAATCGCTAATTGTGTTTTCAAATCACGGTTTTTTCTCTCCACCGGATTCGCTTCAGGGTGATAAACGGGTGTAAAGGTTTGCACGATACCCAGACAAAAAGTAAGTTTTTGCATAATACCAGATATAAATTGACAACCATTATCAGTATGTATTCGCCTTGGAACGCCATATCGCAGTACAATTTCATTCAAAACTATAATTGAACAATTTTCTGCTGTTGCTTCCTTTAAGGGAAACAATTCGACCCAACGACTGCAAATATCTTCGATTACCAATATCCACTGATGTCCTTGATTTGTGCGTGGTAGGGGACCAACGAGGTCTATGGCAATTACTTCAAAACGTTGACTGCTCGACACTGTACGATATAAGCCAGCTGGCTTCAAATTTGTTGCTTTATATTTCTGGCATTCAATACACTTTTTCACATAATTTGATATTTCTGACCTCATTCCTTGCCAGTAATAATGTGGAATAATACGGTTGATTGTTCTTTCAATGCCATAATGTCCTGCTGTGGGATCATCATGAAAACGCCACAAAATTGTACTACGCATTGATTTTGGTACTACCAGTTGACCACTTTCAAAATCCTGTTCGGAACAATAACGGTACAGTACTCCATCTAACATCATATATCCCCGGTTTGTGTATCTGGGGACATTTTCGTCATCAGCTTCGAAAGAGGATATTATCTTGTTTAGTTCTTCATCTTCAATTTGTGCTTTTCTTATTTCTGCAGAACCATGTTGAGGAAAATCTATGGATATTGCAAAGCATTCACATGTTATGTCTGTATGTCTTTCATTCGAGCAAGGGGGTCTAGACAACGTGTCTGCAACGACGTTTTGTCTCCCAGGTGTGTATCCAAATTGTATGTTGAAAGGCTGCAATTGAAGAGCCCATCTGGCTAATCGTCCAGTAGGTGACTTCAGACTGAAAAGCCATTTTAAAGGTTGGTGGTCTGTTAAAACTGATATATCGGATCCTTCAATATAGCCACGGAATTTTTTAACGGCCCATACAACAGCTAGTGCCTCTCGCTCCGTCGTGGAATAGTTTCTTTCAGCGGGAAGCAGGAGACGACTTGCATATTCTATTGGATGTTCATTTTCCTTCTCCCCCTGAAGTAAAACAGCTCCGAGCGCATAATTACTTGCATCGGTTTTTAAATAAAACGGTTTGGTTTCGTCGACCTGTTGTAAAATTGGTGGTGATGCTAAGAGGGTTTTTAACGTATTAAACGCGACATTTTCTTCATCCGACCATTTCCACTTTGTACCTTTCTTTGTTAAATTAGACAAAGATTTTGAAATTTCGGCAAAATTTGGTATGAAACGTCGATACCACGAGCAAGTTTGCAAAAAGGATATTAATTGTTTAAGATTTTTCGGGTGTGGCCTCGTTAGAATTGCAGTTGTTTTTTCAGGATCAGGCTGTAAACCATTTACTGTTAGTACATGACCAAGATATTTTACTTCTGATCTGCAAAAGTGACATTTTTCACGATTGAGTTGAAGTTTAAACATTTGTATTCTCTCGAACGTTTTACGTAAGTCTTTCATATGAGATTCAAAATCCTTCGAGCAAATAATAATATCATCAAGATATGCCAGAATTGTTATTTGTGGAAGACCATTTCGAAATTTATCAACCAGTCTTTGAAATGTCGCTGGGGCGTTTTTAAGTCCGAATGGCATTCTGTTAAAAACGTAAATACCAAAAGGAGTTGTGAATGCCGTCTTAACCTTATCCTTTTCAGACATTTTTATCTGCCAATATCCTGCTTTTAAATCAATTGTAGACATAAATGACGACGCTTTTGCTGCATGTAGTAAATCGTCCATTCTCGGAAGTGGATATTTGTCAGTTATGGTAATGGCATTAAGACGACGATAATCGACGCAGACTCTAACAGCTCCACATTTCTTAGGAATAAGTACCACGGGAAATGCCCACGGTGATTCCGCTTCTTTGATAATTTCTTTGTTCAGCATATCGGTAATTTCCACCTTAAGTTTTTCTTTCATCATTGGTGATATACGATATGGAGGGCATGAAATAGGTGCATGTGTGCCTGTATTAATAAAATGTTCCACATGTGGGATTGGTTCAGTGCTGTTCTCAAAAACACTTTGAACTTCGATCAACAAATCATCTAAAGCTCGTCTTTCGTGATTATTTAGGTTAGATCCTTCATGTTCTCTTAGCTTAAAATCAAAAGTGTTTAATTCTATTGGGGATCCTGATTGATTCGTTGTATTTTTGATTTTAATCCTTTTTAACGGTGGAAACAAATTCGACTCATCAGGGATTTGCAAACCGAGAGGAATGCTGCCTTCAAAAATTGTGTTTATGCCACCTGGCGAGTAATTATAAGTAGATGAATTATCTATATTTTTAGGGGTAGTTCCACCATCATTATTTTCAAACCAACTTAGAAAATCATTTACCGAATTATGTTCTGTAATATTTGCTTGTGTTAGTGGTATAGATTTTGCCAATTCTGGTTTATTCATCTTAAATTCAAATTGAGTTTTAGGATCGTCTTTGTAATGCCAAATCCTTTGGGCCAAGTCCAACACTATTCCAGCTTGTTCAAGAAAATCTATACCTATTAGCGTACGATTTCCTCGCGCCTTAGGCATGCAAATAAACCTAATTCGTTTAAAACGTTTTCCAATGAGAATATGTACGATTGTGGAGTATACAATTTCTTCTCGAGGAATACCATCAGCTAAAATTATTTCTGCTGAAACCTTTTGAAAATCAACCTTCTTTTCCTTTAATTTTTGAAATAAGGTATACCCTGCAACGCTTGTACGTGCAGCTGTGTCGAAATATGCTTCACCATTTAGCCCATTGATGTTTATATCGACCGTAGGTACATCTCTACCGACTATAGTTGCATGGACTGCATTGAAATCAAGTTTTTCAGGGCTATTTATAGGGTTTCTTTTATTGCAATTTGGGCAATTTGACCTATAATAACCGACTGCTCCACAGCCATAACAATTTAAAGCGGTTTCCTGCGTTTTCGATTTTCCTTTTCGGTCAGCTTCTATCTTCTTGTAACATGATTCTGCTGTATGGTTCTTTTTCCTGCAGTATGAGCAACGCACCAAAGGCTTATCATAAGTTTCAGTAGATTTGGGCCTAGGCTCCTTGTTTTCGTTTATGAGCATTTCAATATCTCTAGCCTTTTGTAACAAATCTTGAAAAGAATGAATGCTATTTCTAGGTATTTTCTCTCTTATTGAAAATAGTAGTTGTGAAAATATCAAATTCAGCATTGTATTTTCGGACAATTTTTCCGATAATTGGGCAAAAAGGCGACGTTTCTTACATATGAAACTATCGGTGGACTCAAAGGTTTTTTGTTTTTCCTGATTAAGTTCAGAAAATATACGCCAATCTGGCTTAGGCGGAGAAAAGGCATTTCTTAGCAAATCAATCGCCGTATCAAAGGTCGAAGCTTCATTTTTAACACCTTGCCACCATGTGGAAGCATACCCTTCAAGTAGTAGTGGCAAACTAGTGAGTGCTAGCGAATCAGACACATTTTCCGCTTTTTTGTAGACCAAAATAGTTGCAATGAAATCATCAACCTTTGTATTACTTCTTCCTCCACTAAAACGTGCACTACAGTTAGCGAAAGTAGTTTTTGGTTCTTGTCTTATGTTAAAACTACCTCGTAAGTCCATAAACTGTTCTTGTGTAAGTATTATATTCACAGAACTACCTGGTACGACGTTTAGATGACCATTATTGGTATCATTTAGCGCAAAACTCTGTTGAAAATCGCTTGAATTTTGTGCAGTAGGTGCGTTTTGAATTGGGTTTTGTACCATATCACTGACGTTAGGCAATACGGTCGCAGGTTGTGTAGCAATAGGACGGGATTGGATTTGGTTTTGTCCATCGCTAGCGTTACGATTTCCTGACGAATTTGCATTTTGCGAATTTGTTGGTGTATTTCGAGGACTTCTACGCATTTTGCTTTTTTTATGTTACGCAAGATGTCAAAATATTCAAATTTGAAAGCTTTTCGATAATTTGGCTTTTGTAATGCGGAATTCCTTTGCTCACCCTGTATTTTTCTTTACACAATGATACATGCGAGTGCGAATGACATACAATGTAAGAGTAATTGAGTGATGATTATTTAATTTTTGGTACTCAACAACTCAATATTGAAGAGAGCATAAATTGTTTTGAGTATCAGTATTCTTCGTAACCAAATGACGATGATGTATCACTCAAACCAAAAGTTGTTTGTCGTTAACGAGAGTACTGTTAGGCGACAATAATGTACATGCGGTAATGATCACAACAACTAAAGCGACGAAGAATTTTTTTACAACAACAACAACACACTTCAGCAGCTCCAAAGCAGTGACGTTAATCTGGTTGATTCCAAGACAACAACAACAACAAAGGCCGAACTGGACTGCTGAAGAAAATATGAACAACGTTGGTGCTTCTAGCTGGTAAAATCTCGTCAAGCTTCGAAAAATCTTCCTTCTTAGATTTGGTGTAGGTTTTTTGTGGTTGGGCGCCAATGTAGGGGAATGAGACTCCAATTATTATTTATTATAAAATATTAGGGTCAAAGCCAGACGAATTCGTCAAAGCTGTCCACTAATATTTAATTAATTTTTATTTAATATAATTTTATATTATTACGAGGCAAGAACAGACTGCCGGAGCGTCAAATCCGCCAAAGTAATACTTTAGTTTTATTTAAAGTTTAATATGTTTTTATTTGTATATTATTTATTATTTTATTGGTCATCCTTTTTTTGAAAATGAAAAGCCGGAATAGTCTGAGCTTATTTTAAGTTTATTGGTGCAGAGCTAATCTTAGAATGACAAAAATTGATGTGTGATCCCTAGTTATATTGAAAATTTGAAAGGTTACAAGCAAGATGTAAAATAACAAAAGAGTGATTCATGTAATGAGTGAAATTTTTAGGAATATGAAAATATGCAATTGAGAGAAATAAAGAAAACTAAGAACAAAGAGATCAACATTATTACAAGCTGTATAAAAATGAGTGAAATAAAATAATCAAATTAACTCGAATACAGTCGTGATAATAAAATTATGGCAAACAAAACCAACATTAATAATTAATTTAATAACATTAAATAATAATAAAGAAATAATAATGTAATGAAACTAAATGATAATTATATAATATTTGTAATTATTGAATTATAAAAAGACGCCTGTTACACAACTAAATTTATTCTTTAGTTTTACGATAAAAATTGGGGAAAAGTTATAAAACTGGTAGCGATCAATGGCTAGAATCGTGAAATTAGGTTATCTTGCACTGCGGACACGAGAGGGCGACATTAAAAATCGCCCGAACAAATAAATAAAAAAATCGCCAAAAAATAAATTGGGCCAATAAAATGAAAAATGGTCTAAAATGGAAAATGACATTACGCCCGAAAATAAATGAAAAATCACCCAAATCAAAAATGAAAAATTGCCCATAACATGTGAATTTTCATATGAAAATTCGCCCAAAAATTTTAGTAATTTTTAATATGAAAAATCGTCCATAAATATATCATCTGGGGTATGTCCAAAAACACACTTACATACATGATGTAAATTAATTAAATTAAAAAAAAATTACTTCGTATTTAATATACTAGCAGTGCCCGCTACATCGCACGAGGAAAACCCAGTTATTTGTTATCAGTTTTATCCATCTCTGTTTTTGGATAGTGCTTATTGAATATTGATATCTAATAGGAGGATTCAAAATTACTATTTTAGATTTATCTATATCCAATAATAGATAAAACTAAAATAGAAATTTCGAGACCTCCTATTAGATACCTCTCATACACAATCAAAGGAATGTACTTGTCGAATTGCACTATTTTAGCTGAAATCACTTCCTATACATCATTTCTATATCAGTTTCGAACAATCATTTTTATATCAGTTTTGCATCTTCGATCTCATGTTAATAGATACAGCCGGCCATTTTATAACTTTTTGCACCCTTTCACAAAATGTACACATTTTGAAAAATCACTATATATCGAGGGCTTATATTCATAAGTGGCTATGAACGAAAACACAACTTTTCAGGAGAGCGAAAAAACTTATTTTCTCCTTAATTTCAAGAGTAATTATTAATCATTCTTCTACAGTTTAATCTTAAGAGGATTACTAATTGCTACGATACGTTTTCGAAATTTCCTATTATTCGCGGTTTAATGGTTCATAGCCACTTTTGCACGTTTAAAATTGAGCACTATGAATTTTGAAATAAGCACATAGCCATTAATGCTCAAATATATAAATAAGACCTATTGAAATGTTGGCAATGTTGTGCAGAAAAAATATTTTCTGGGATGTACACAGCAAATTTAAAGATTCCAGCTTCATCCGTCAGATTGGTACCATTTTTATCCCTTTTCCATTTTTTTGCAAATAGTGGATATTCCGGTAGGGCTCGGTAAACAAAAAATACAAATTGGATATTTTTGAAAAATTTTCATTTTCGTGGCAAATATGGCTAAAATGATTTTCATTCAACACATTTTTGTTTTATGATTTTCTCGCGATCTAGCCAACAGATCCGACTTAATTTTTGTTTATGTATTATGAACCAATGTCGCTTGTAACACATATGTAGCCAGTCGTGAAAATCGCTGCAATTGTTGAAAAAATTCGCGGTTGCAATTTAATCTTTCTCAGTTCAGGATTCTGAAACTTTTCTAACACAAATATTCCGAATGAAGTTTGCAATCATATGTTATAAAACTATTTTGGTATTCTCAATATAATAAAAAGTTACGCGGGTTTTTCTAAAGATTCTTTTCACAACTTTTGACTTTACAGCCACTATTTATCCTATTTTAGCCTGATAACTTGCGAACCAAAATGCTATTAACTGTGTAATGATGGAATTGGATAGTACGATATGCCCTAAATCTAACGAGTGAGTTGATAGCCAAATCAGAAAAATTGAAACAAATGGCTTTAGAAAAAAATATCTTCTCCAAATGTATATGACAGATGACATCCAAATCTGGGAATAGTTTGAATATAAGCCCTCGATATGTTCTCGTTTTTCCCTTAAAAGCATATACTTCATGTGGTACCACGATTATCCACGCAACCATTGTATGCGGACTCCTCCTTATAAGTACAAATTTTGAAATATCCATTTATGTTCCTCTTTTACGTAATTAAAGAGCTGTACACCATTTATATCCCTTTGTCCCGTGCACCCCTTAAAAGTACAAATTTCGAAAAATCCAATTTTACAGCACTTCTACGTAGTCAGAGGAATTTACATACCAAAATTCACGATTCTAGTACCATTTTTGTGCCGCTCACCCCTTAAAAGTACAAATATGCATTTCTATTGCGTTCATATGTCGTGAGAGGAGTTTACATACCATATTTCACGATTCTAGCTGTACTTTAGTTGTTACCATTTTTATCCCTTTTTGTCGCGCTCACTTCTTAAAATTACAAATTCAGATCAATGTACACACCAACTTTCACGATTATAGCTTTAATACTTCAAGTGGTATTATTTTTATCCTTTTTTGTCCCGCGCACCCCTAAAAAGTATAAACTTCAAAGAATCCAATTTTACTGAACTTTTACATGGTCAGAGGAATTAACAAATCAAATATCACTACTCTAGCTGCAATAATTAAATTTTTATTATTTTTATACTTTTTTGTCCCGCGCGACCCTAAAAGTACAATTTTCAAAAATCCAATTTTAGTGCGCTTCTATATGGTCAGAGGTGTTTACATACCAAAATTCACGTTTCTAGCTGCAATACTTTAGTTGGTACCACTTTTGACCCTTTTTTCCAGCTCGCTCCTGAAAAGTGCAAAAATGCATTTATACTGCGCTTCTTGCGGTAAGAGGAATTTACGTACCAAATATCACGATTCTAGCTGTAGTACTTTAGTTGGTACCATTTTAATCCCTTTTTGTCCAGCTCACTGCTAAAAAGTATAAATTCCACAAAATCAATTTATGTTGTCGGTCTACGTGATCGGAGGAATGCACACGTCGAATTTCACCACTCTAGCAACAGTTTAGTCGGTATCATTTTTATCCCTTTTGGTCTCTTTCATCCCTCAAAAGTACAAATTTCGAAAAATCCATTTATGTTGCAAGTCTACGGTGTCAAAGAAAAATAAGTAGCGATTTTCACGAATATAGCTGTATTATTTAAATTGGTACAATTTGTATCCCTTTATGTCGAAAAATCCCTTCTTCGTGCAAGACTCAAGCTACTGCCGTTTAGTCAGAACGAAGGCTCGATGTTTATTCCTTTTTGTCCAATTTCACCACCTGAAATCACGAATTTCATAGTCCGCGTATCCATCATATTTGGGAACTACCCTGAAAATGTCATGACCCTGGCTTCAGCCGTTTGGTCTGGGCGCTGATTAATTACTAGTCAGTCAGGTGGTTAAATTGTAAGGGGCCGATGTTATATTTGAACCACACCTAAATGTCAAGTTTTTTCTGCATTTCATTTGGCATTTCTCAATTTCAGAATAACTAAATTTGAACCATGGAAAGATACACAATCGAGCAACTCGCTAAAGGTATTATAAATGTCAAGTTTTTTCTGCATTTCATTTGGCATTTCTCAATTTCAGAATAACTAAATTTGAACCATGGAAAGATACACAATCGAGCAACTCGCTAAAGGTATTCAGGCTTATTATGAAAATGGGCAAAAAATGGCAACAGTGGATGATAAAATTGCGAAGAAAATCATCTTCAGTGATGAGACACATTTTCACCTCAGTGGATTCGTCGTCAATTAGCAGAATTGCTGCATGTGGGCGAATGATAATCCAAGAGTGATTGTCGAAAAACCAATGCACCCACAAAGAGTGACTGTTTGGTGCGGTTTATAGGCTGACGGCATCATCGGCCGTATTTTTTTTCCAAAATGAGGCCGGTCAGGCAGTTACTGTGAATGGTCGTTGCTATCGTGAGTTGATAACGAACTTTTTATGGCCCGAATTGGAAGATATGGATGTGGACGATATGTGGTTTCAACAGGACGGTGCCACTTGCCACACAGCCAACGAAATAAAGGCTCTTTTGTGCGACAAATTCAATGACCGTGTTATCTTACGTGGTGGCGATGTCAACTGGTCGCCAATATCATGTGATTTGACACCGTTGGACTTCTTTATTTGGGGTTATTCGAAAGAAAAGGTGTATGTCGATAAGCCAGCAACAAGCTAAAGAGCTAAAGGATGAGCTAATTCGGCATATTAACGGCATAGAACCTCAATTATGCCTCAGCGTGATCGAAAATTTGGACCATAGGATGGAGGTGTGCCGCCGAGGTTGCGGCGGCCATTTGGCCGATATTTTGTTCCACGCATAATTGAACCATACCAATATTATCATAATAAAAAGAAATAATAATAATTTCCTAAATAATTTGTGTTTTATTCAAAATCAACATCGGCCCTTAAAATTTAACCACCCTTTATATACACAGTTTTCCACCAAGAAGTGTTATTTTGGAGTTCAAAGAAAAATGCCATTTTTTGAGATAAATGTTTATTTCATAATAAAGGGGAAGGTATGCCGTTAACAATGAAAAACAACATCAGCCAAATTGCCACCACAACCACGCTTATAGGACCATATCCTTTTCATGAAATTTCCTCGATAGCCTCACAAATTCTATCTATTCTACCGAAATACCGGGTGATTCAAAATAACACCTCCTATTGGAAAACCCTGTATATAGCTCAATTCGCCACCGAATTGACTATTTCCGCTCTAGAAATAGCATATTTGAACATATTTTCTTCCAATTCGGCACATCAGCTAATATTTCGAATAGAAACATCAATGGCGAAAGTTGGTCACACCGGTTCAGATTTATATATAGCTTCCATATAAATAACAACCCCGTTTTGATTCTTTCCGCTCTAGAAACCACATATTTAACATATTTCCCACAAATGTTGAAAGCGTCTTATATTTCAACTAGAAAACAGATGCTAGAAACATATGGCTAAATCAATTCAGAAAGTGATTCTAAGTCGATCAGCATTTTGGATGTTACAAGCAAATGCACAAATGCATAATGTTCTAGCGGAGGGTATAAACAATTGTAAAAACATTGCCGACGTGTAATCAGCACTATTGAAGTTTTTGTGGTCATTCATTTAGCCAAAATGTCAGGTAAAGTTGCACATTGCAACACTTTCGTCTATGACCAACAATCGTTGGTTGCTCATTTGGAGTTGTTTTTTCGTCTTGCAAATGTGTTCTCTTTTCTCAATGAATGAATGATAAAAATAAAAAGAATCCGTCTTCCCGCCACCCTAACAACGTGTTTTTTTCTATTATCTGATTTTTTATTCAGTGTTTTTTCTCTTTCGTTTGTCGGAAAAGTGACTGTCTAAAAATGAAACGGCATTATAACAAACAATCTTTTTCAATTTAATTTAAAACCAAAGAACTAACACAAAATGTGTAAAAACAAACGAAAAAACCAAACCAAACCAAAAAATATAAAAAATAAAACAAGCATTGAAACGGAACAAAGTTAAAATCACTAAATGCTCTGGATGCTAAAATTGCAGATGCATCGCACAGATAACACTAGTCAACAGTCAAAATGTACTCGGGATGCGATAATTTTTTCTGTGTAGATAACCTTGACATGAGCTCGAAAAACGCAATAAAAATTTTTTTTTTCGTTTGGTTTTTTTTTATTTTTATACACTCCACGAGAGTATTATGTCTTTGTGCATTTGTTTGTAACACCCAAAAGGAAACGAGATAGACCCATTGTTAATTATACCTATCGTCTTAGAATCACTTTCTGAGTCGATTTAGCAATGTCCGTCTGTCTGTCCGTCCGTCCGTCCGTCCGTCCATCTATTCTTGTAATCACGATACAGGTCGCAATTGTAGACAGAACCAAATGAAACTTTGCACAACGATGTTTTTCGGGATAAGGACGAACGCTATTTAATTTGAAGAAAATCGGTTCAGATTTAGATATAGCCCCCATACGAATTTCACTCCCGATTTGACTCTTTTCACTCTAGATACCACATATTACAACAGATTTTCCACTAGAAACACCCATGGTGAATATCGGTCAGATCGGTTCAGATTTATATATAGCTCCCATACAAATTTCGCTCCCGATTTGACTTTTTCCGCTCTAGAAACCACATATTGTATCAGATTGTCTTCAGATTTGGTAAAACATCTTATATTCCCACTAGAAACTCCTATGGTGAATATCGGACAGATCGGTTCAGATTTATATATAGCTCCCATACAAATTTCACTCCCGATTTGACTTTTTCCGCTCTAAGGACCACATAATGTATCAGGTTGTCTTCAGATTTGGTAAAACATCTTATATTTCCACTAGAAACACCCATGGTGAATATCGGTCAGATCGGTTCAGATTTATATATAGCTCCCATACAAATTTCGCTCCCGATTTGACTTTTTCCGCTCTAGAAACCACATATTGTATCAGATTGTCTTCAGATTTGGTAAAACATCTTATATTCCCACTAGAAACTCCCATGGTAAATATCGGACAGATCGGTTCAGATTTAGATTTAGCCCCCATACGAATTTCACTCCCGATTTGACTCTTTTCACTCTAGATACCACATATTACAACAGATTTTCTTTAAAATTGGCAAAACATCTTATATTGTAACTAGAAACACCTGTGGTAAAGATGTGTTAGATCGGTTCAGATTTATATATAGCTCCCATACAAATTTCTCTCCCGATTTGACTTTTTCCGCACTAGAGACCACATAATGTATCAGATTGTCTTCAGATTTTTTAAAACATCTTATATTTCCACTAGAAACACCCATGGTGAATATCGGTCAGATCGGTTCAGATTTAGATATAGCCCCCATATGAATGTCGCTCCCGATTTGACTTTTGCCGCTTTAAAAGCCACATATTGTGCTCGTTTTTCTTTAAATTTCGCACAACATCTTATAATCTGACTAAACAAAACTATGGTGAAAGTGGGTAAGATCGGTTCAGATTTAAATATAGCCCAAATTCAAATGTTGCTCCCATAAGTTTAACCGATTTTGGCCAAACTATACATTTTATATTTCACCTATTTCGTTCCAGGTTTCAATATATCCTCATACAAATGTCCTTTCCGATATACAATTTTTTGTCAAACACATACATTTACAGGATAAAAAAAACCTTCCCGTTTTCACTTTTTCACCGAATTGAATTGTATTCGGATTGAAAGTGGAGTGTATCATAGAGTCGGCCCCGCCCGACTTTAGCCTTTCCATACTACCTCGACGGCACACCTCCATCCGATGGTCCAAATTTTCGATCACACTGAGGCATAATTGAGGTTCTATGCCGTTAATGTTAATGTGCCGAATTATCTTATCCTTTAGCTATTGCATTGTTGCTGTCTTATCGACGTACACCTTTTCTTTCGAATAACCCCAAAGAAAAAAGTCCAACGGTGTCAAATCACATGATCTTGGCGGCCAATTGACATCGCCACCACGTGAGATAACACGGCCATTGAATTTGTCGCGCAAAAGAGCCATTGTTTCGTTAGCTGTGTGGCAAGTGGCACCGTCCTGTTGAAACCACATGCCGTCCACATCCATATCTTCCAATTCGGGCCATAAAAAGTTCGTTATTATCTTACGATAGCGAAGACCATTCACAGTAACTGCCTGACCGACCTCATTGTGGAAAAAATACGGCCTTATGATTCCGCCAACCCATAAACCGCACCAAGCAGTCAAACTCTTTGTGGGTTTTTCGAAAATCACTTTTGGATTATTATTCGCCAAAATGCGGCAATTCTGCTTATTGACGAATCCACTGAGGTGAAAATGTGCCTCTCAATGAAGATGATTTTCTTCGAAAATTGATCATCCACTGTTGCCATTTCTTGCCCATCTTCATAATAAGCTTGAATAACTTTAACACGTTGCTCGATTGTGTATCATTCCATGGTTCAAATTGAGTTAGTCTGAAATTGAAAAATGTCAAATGAAATGCAGAAAAAAATTGACGTTTAGATGTGGTTCACATTCAACATCGGCCCTTACAATTTAACCACCACTTTTTCGAAGTTGTTTAAAAGAACTTCCTCAAAAGCGGAAACAAGTCACATTTGGATTTTGAGATGCGATTAAAATGTGCTTCCTGCGGAAGTACTTCCATTTTTTCCTGGGATACAATTTTTTACAACTTCCGAATCACTAGTTTTTTTTAATTTAAAAATTTTTTTTTTTGGTTAATTTGTTTCGTCCGGCATAACTCGGGAACCACTAGCCCGATTTAATTGCATTAAATTTTAAAAAATTTAAAATTACAATTCCCTTAATCTGTTCATATATTGTTTTCCTATACAAGCAACAGTTTCCAAGTTAAAAATGAATATATAAAGGAAAAAACTTATTTTTTGCCTAAAGATTTAAATTTTTTTTTTTAAATCCATAAAAAATCCAAAATGAAAAAAAATGTCAAATCTTATTACTTTTACGTAAAGTCACATAACCTATGATCAAAATGAGACAAAGATCATGAAAATCGATGCACGCGTTTCGCTTTTATTCGCAATTGAGTAAAGGTATGAATTTCAAAAATTTGCTCGACATATGCACAACTTTGTCTATGGTAAGGTTTTTTCTTTTTTTTTGATTCTCAGAATTAACAAAACGGAATAAACAAAGGGTTATTTAATTTTTATGATTGCGTAAGCAAAGTAATAAACGCTAATAAATGTGCGTGAACAATTAAAAGGAAAAAAGGAAAGGGGACTTTTTTAATTATTTGGGTTTTCCGTTGGCTACCTGTATGATTTTTTTACAGAAATGCATTTATATTTATTTCTTTTATATTGTTGTGGGTCTGTTTCTCTTATCAGGAACCAGATATAGTCCCCCATCATAGCTTCGTTCCAAAATCCTTGGTATCGGTGCTCAATTTCTTTCATTTGCTTATGAAAACGCTCACTCGGAAAGAAGTCCAAGTGCGAGTGTAGAAAATGTATCTTAAGCGACATATTTGCTCTAATTTTTTTATAATTTTGGAGTAGTTGTTCGACGATCTCTCTGTAATTTGAGCTTTTGTTGTTTCCAAGAAATCCGGAAACAATTTGCCGAAATGAGTTCCAAGCTGCAACTTCATTTGGTGATAAAATGTGCTCAAACTGTTGGTCTTGCAACAACTTTTTAATTTGCGGACCGTCGAAAACGCCTTCCTTAATCTTTGCCGATGAAAGGTGAGGAAAAATGGTTTTTAAATAGGCGAACGCTTCGCCATCTTTGTTGATAGCTTTCACGAAGTTTTTTATGAGTCCGAGCTTTATGTGAAGAGGTGGGAGAAAAACATTTTCCTTTTTTATGAGTGGTGTATATTTCACGTTGTCGCTGCCGGGGATGAAGTTAACTCATTCTGTCCAACTCCTCCTGTGTAATGATGTTGACGATCGCGGCTGCCCTCAAAGGCAGAGAAAACAACAGTACTTTGTGAATCACCTTGTAATCCACAAAGGATACCGATAACCTTAAGGTCGACACAAACTTTCCAATCGTGCCTCTCATAGTTAAGGCACTTTAGTAGATTGTCCATGACTTCGTATGTTTCCTTGGTGTCAACGGCATGAGCAATTGGATCGAAGGTTTCTTGTTTGCCGTTGTGCAGTAAAATTGCTTTAAGGCTCTGCTTGTTGCTGTCGATGAAAAGACGCCACTCTCCTGGATCGTAAGAGTACCCGAGTTCACCAATAATCCGGGAATGTCCTTACAAAAACAGATGTTGTCTTTTTTTTGTGTAGTACCTTGCGTATGGTTCATGACGCTTCCTGCAGATTGTTGTTCACCACACAGGAGCCAAGAAACCGAACTGTTGCATGCGCGATGCATGCAACTGACTGCATCTTCCTTGGAGAGTTTCAATTCTCTAACCCAATCGTTCAGTTCTGCTTGGGAACATAAGCGTTGACCTCCATGCAATGTATATGTTGACTCGCATTCTGATGTGGTTTCTACTGTCTCCGGATCTGATGTTGGATGTATCGCGTCATTATTAGATGCCCATCTTGAAACGGACGGTTGCGGGTCCACTGGTTCTTCGCAAAATGGCACTGGAAAATTCACTGTTGAAACAGCAGCGTAAGTCCATCGTATATTTTTTCCCACGCCTGTTTTTTTGCTAAGACAGAAGTAGCAATCTGTTACATGGCAAAGCGGAGCTCTCCAAAGCATTGGCATGATGATTCTCGGCTGTAGTCTGAAAGAATTTCAATAATAAGTTATATATGTTCTTGAATTTCGTAATCTACACTTACCTTGAGTCAGCTAGCTGTACGTAGCACCTTGGACATAGAGCACTTGGTGTCCACCGCTCATCTATGTTTGAGACCTTTAAATTGAAGCTCTCTTCAAATGAATCTCTCAATTTAGGTGAAAAACAACGCTTGTTTTTTTCAGAAACTTATTCTCCGCACATGTAACAAAAATTACTTGGATTGGTATTGCATTCAAATCCTCGCGAACGTTTGCTCATTTTAACTATCGCGTTC